>VDFB02271358.1:734570701-734861390 GCA_007258455.2 Sequoia sempervirens | reverse complement strand
AAATGAATTAATGAAAAACTCTCAGACTAAGTAAGATACAAATGCCTCTCTCATGACCTGTTTTGCTGTTTGAGATGAGACGAGAAGCGCAGTTGGTATGAGGGTCTGAAGGCTGGTAGAGTTGAGCTAGGATAATCCAAGATGGGGGTTCGGTTGCCTAAGACAGTTGAGCCAGGGTAACTCATAGCAAATTTTGTGTGACACTCTCTCTATGTCAACCAGAAGTTAGTTTGTTGTACTGCATAAATGATCCTTGTTCTCTGGAAGCATTGTAACCTTTGTGTTAAGTGTTGTTGTACTTGTATCCTTTTTAGTTCAGTTATGTATTAGCCTGTGTCTAGAGGTAGATGGTCTTGTTTAGGAATTCCTGGTTACTATCTCTTAGCACGGGGGGTGATCCTTTAGGTATCACACATTTGGGTGGAACGTGCACCTTAATCCGTTGGTTCATCTTCTTGATCGTGTGGATGATATTTCCAGTTGGAGAGCTCGTGGGTTTCAGTTTTCATTTCTTGCTTTATTCATTTAAGTTGATATTGTATTTTATTACCCCTCATTTGTTATCGAGGTGGAAGTTGTAATATGTAATCATGCTTATTGGATTTATCTCATTCGGAGAATGAGTGTTGTAATCATATTGTAAATTATTGTTATCTGGAATCATGTGGTATTTTATATTCTTGTTGTAAAATATCTTGTTTGGAATGTATGCGTTCTCAATTCTTTAGGTAATTAAATGTTATGGTTTCATTTCTTGTTTATTGTTTGGGTTTAAGTAAACTCAGTCTCGTAACCTTAGGGGATTGGTTGGCAATGGTTAGTGAACTTGCATGTTAATTGTTATTAATAAAAAAAAAATAGTTCGTTTGTGTAGTAAATTGTAACTTCCCCTAGGGTTGCGTGGCGGGCATAAGGGTGTTGTATTACGACTATGTATTGCGATGTATTATGAGATTTTGATAGTGGTCATATTTCTTCTAGACCTCTGGTTGGTGATAGTCTTGTGAGAAGCTTCCTCTGCAAGTATATTGTAATCTTTGTTATTTCTAAATAATATATTGGGAATATTTTGGAGTGTGGGGTTTTTATCCCAAAAGGGTTTTTCCCATGTAAATCACTATGCTGTGGTATGCTTGATATTTTTTTAAAAAAGTTTTTGTAACTTTTGAAAAGATTTGTAAAGTTTTGCATTATCCTCCTTTCAGGACTAGTGTAGGAAGTTGTTCTGCTACCTTAAAGCTTCCTTACACTGCAAATCATGTGTGAAGCATCAAGCTGACAAGAAGTATAGGTTAAGGGGTTCCCTATAAGGATCACATCTCTAAAGGAGACTAGGCATCAATATATGTATGCAATAGATAACACAATATATAATACCATATAATAGAGATATAGAAAATGGATTGTAAGGAAAAGTAGAGACTAAGACATATTCATGTAATGGTTATATCTATATATATAATAAGAGATAATGGTTCAACGACTATTTTTGTTATAGATTATTATTGTTTATGATTAAGTTATATATCAAGTACTATTAGATAGATTTCCTTACCACACTTGCTCTTTTGTACCAATGTACCATCTGGGTATAAAATGACTACATAAGGGATACTAAGGTACAAATATTCAAATTCTAACTCCTCATTTCCTCTTGCTAACATTGGTTCCACTTTCATGACCCTAGATAAGATAGTGAATAACTTATGAGTAAAATAAGGGACAAACATAATAGAATAAAAAAAGTAGATCTATAGACACTTCTTTTAGATACTACCACCTAAACCGACAATTTTGTGGTTGGGATTCTATAGACTACTCTTTCACTCTTAGGATCTTTCACCTCAAAGGAGACAAATAGAATAACCAACAAAATTAAAGTGGTTCACTCAAATAGAAGATTGTATGATGTAATTATGACTAAACACAATGTTGTAAATGCAACTAACTAATGAAATTATTGACTATTAATGCAAAACCTATGAAATATTCAATGTTTGAAAACACAATGTCATGTGTAAGAATGAACTAAAACATGAACAAATGAAAAACAAAATTGAAAGAAGGTTGAATAGAGTGCACCTGGGAAATGAATGTTGAATCTAGAATGAAATGAATGCTAGAATAAATTAGTCAAAATCACCAATGGGACTCATTCACCATTGATGGCGAATTAGTGCTACTATTGGTAGAAACTCCTGAAAACTAGTTTCTAGCTGTCAGGAATTAGAATCTTACAGTAATCTACTTTTTTAGTCTTAAGGTGGGACTCATTCACCACTGATGGAGAATCAATCTTCTCCCAAAATTCTATGAAATGAAAGGTCAATTTTGTAGCTCTAGATTTGCACTTGTCTTCTTGTTGGGTTAACGGAGTCAAATATATAGAAAATGGACTGTAGGTTGTCTCTAAGCTTGAAATAGGGTTTAGTTGACTTGAACCACTTTTTTGACTTCTTGACCACCTTTCAATAGCTAATTTCTTGACAAATCTGCATACACAAGTCTACAAGTTACATGTATGCAAAAGGGGAAAAATGGTTAAGGGTTAGGTTATAGGGATTTTCCTTCGTCAAATCCTACTTTGGTAATCAAAACCTTAATGAAGAAATAGAATGAAATGAACAAAGAAATGTGAATAAATAACATGCAAATTTCCTAAACTCGCCACAACCTTGTTGAACAAATCTGAAGTTATATCAATGGATGCTCCAAAATGCTTGATTGAATGATACAAAGTTCTCAAATGCTAATTGATGTTTAGTGAATGAGGAGATGTTAAATGAGGAGAAAAACACTTATTTATACACTCTTGTTCCCTAATAACCTAATGATACCTCATCACAGGTCAACATAAGGTAATTTTGAATAAAAACTTGAAAGAAAATTTGAATTAATTTGAATTTGGATCCAAGAGGGACTCATTCACCACCCATGGTGAATCGGTCCCACCTTGGGCTTGTAAGTGGGTTTCAAGAATTAACTTGCATTTAATGTTGTTTGTCGGGTTTACATTCAAAAATACACTGAATTAAGCCTTATGGGTGCATAAAGGAGTCAAATAGAACATAAGAAATGTGTAAATAATGAAGACAAGCCTAGAAAAGTGTGAAATCTTGTTACAAAACTTTACAACACTTCAAAGTAGGACTTGATAAGTGATAAAAAGGTTATTTTTAGGTGAATTATAATGAGAAGAGTCTAGAAAAGTTTAGAAATGTGTTACAACACTTTACAACACCTTCACAAGATGTCATAAATTGAATATTTATTACCTAATGTTAATGCATAAGTCACATTACAACATTAAATCAAAGAAAAATAGACCAAAAATCATTAGAGAAAAACCTAAAAGACCATGAAAATTTCAAGGATCCATTTTTCTATGGTACACCTCTATGAGAGGGGATATACACATAAGGAATGATAAATGGAAAGGGGGAAGGGATCTAAAAAAGACCCTGGAAAAGATGTATCTATTCAAACATCTAAAAACCACCCATGAGATATATAAAGATTAATGGAATTCAAGAATAGAAAGATCCATGAGAACAAGCGATAACAAAAAAGGGATATAATTGAAATGATTATGTTGGAAATGGAGATAAATGTAGAAGAAAGGAGCTTGAAAAAAATTTAGAAAAGATAGGAAAGATATCATAGAAGGATGGAAGAAGCATATAAGGAGGATAAAAGAGTGGGACTTAGAGTTTGCAAAATAAAATAGAAACAAAGAGTTTGATCACATTATTGAGGATGTTACTAGGGGCAGCACTATGGGTGTTGTCAGAGAAGAAGAAGAGGAGCACACCATGGAGGGTGCCACTGAAGACTATAGAGAAATGATTTTATAATTAAGTACTATCATGGAAAAAATAAACTAGATTATCCAAAAATTAGATGGAGAAATTGAGTATTTTAGAAATACCAGGAAGGAAATGGAACAAGCAGTGGTAAGAATTAAAAAACCTACTCTAAATAAAATGCCAACTACTCATCGAAATTGGTGAAATATTCAATCAAGGATAAATGAAGATTTTTTACCAATAGAAAATCCTATACAAAACCTTTGAAACATAGTTTGATATCAATTACTTAGATGAGTTAGTAACCAAAAATGTTCTTAATATAAGAGGAGAAGATGTGGTAGAAAATAAGTAAGATTATATGAGATTAAATAAAATGACACTATCAAATAACCAAATGAAACATATGTCTCCAAGAATTATTTTTTACGACTATTTGAATAGACAAAACCCTTGAATCATGAGTCACTCTTAATATCGTTAAAAGAAAGGACTTTTGTAGAATCAATAGAACAAAGCATAGGAGAACAAGGAGAAGAAAACAATATATAGAATTTATATATGTGGATAAAAATTTAACATAGGATATACAAATAGCGAATTAGAAGAAGAACCAAAAATGAATAGTCCTGAGAAATTTCCAATATTTGGGAAAGATATAGAAGAATCTGTAGGACATATCTTTATCCAACAGTCTATGTGGTAAAGATAAAATATAACAAGAGATTATACAAATTTATTTTACTTCATTGGATCAATCCATGATGATACCTTAAAATGGTACCAAAAATATTACCCTAATAATGAAAAAGAATGGGAAGTATTAAAACTAATTTTCTAGCCAAGTTTGATACTTCAGACTTACTTATAGAAGGAATTAGTAAGCTCTAGGAAATTACCCAAAATGAGGATGAAACAATAAAGCAATTTGACAAACGATTCAAAGAAGTTACTAGACGATTAGAAGAACCACTAATTGACAAATAGAAAGTAGAATGGTTTCTCTAGAGTGATAAAAAAAGCTAGAATAGCTTTGGATGTGAGACATTTTAGCATACCCAAAACTTGGTATATTTGCATGTCGGATTGAAAACCAATCATGGTGAAAATAAGAAAGAGAAAGAGAGAATAAGGAGATAAAACAACTAAAGCTATGGATAGAGCAATTGAAACTTCAACAAGATATAATGCAAAAACAAGAAATGTTTGCACCAAGACCCAATTTTTGGTGTACTTATAATTGGAGAGAAAGAAACGTCAGATATGAATACCAAAAGGAAGATAGATAAAAGAAATCCAATGCATTACTAACTTAGAATTGATAACACTACCAGAAAAGATAAACTCAATATACTACAACACTTGTTGAGAGTGGGGAGACCATGACACCTAAGACTATCCATCACAACTATTCTAATTAAGAGAAGATCCTAACACAATAAGTAATAATTCAAAAAAAAAAATGACATATATGTTAAACAACTAGTAGAAAGGCCATTATATCAACAATATCATGGATACAAGATATTACCATGAAAAAAATCAAAATTTATATCAATTCTATATAAAACTAATCAAATCAAGAAACTTATAGTGACAAAGGCCAACTTCATGGGGAAAAACGTTGAGACAGAGGAAGTAGAAGACTAATGATGCCACATGTTTTAAATGAAATAAACCAGACCACTTTGTGATAGAATGTTGGGGGGATAGAAAGAAACCCTATGGATTCTATGGTAGTATAGACCATGATTTATTTAATTGTGATAGACCCAAAACCTACTATAGGAATGCAACTCCACAATTAAAGAGCGATGAACTACAAAACCTAAATCCATCTAGAGGAGAAAAGTTAGTAAGGAAAGTACTAAAAAAACCTACAAATATAGATGAAGGAAGCTATAAGGAAGAAAATGTAGAGACTAGTAACTCCAAAAAAGAGGCCCCTAATCACAACAAAACAATAATGATAATAAGATAAGGAACTAACACTGCAAATGATAATCAAAATACAATAAAAGATGAAACTTCCATAGATGAGGAAGCCTTCCACTCACTACGAAAGAACATGATCAAATAGTAGAAGAAATAAATAAATTAGTTAAAAACAACAAGAGGAAAAAACAAACCAATATTTTTCTAGTCAAGAAGTAGGAATACTCAAAAAGTTCATAAGACTATCTAAACAAACCAATCTACTAGATAAACTACAAAAAATTTATAAATATTGGAATAAACAACATAAAACAACACAAACAAGATAGAAAATAGAAAACATGCCCAAACATGATCACATGAATCATAAATAAAAAAATAACTAATATTATGGTAGAACTAAGAGTAGATATCACCATGCTAGAAAAACATGTACAAGAATAGATAGGAAAACTAGAACTAGAACAAACACCATACATCATCAGCCTAGCAGATCACACTACAATGAAAACCCTAGGTACACAGAAATAGGTGGAATTTAATATCAAGGGAGTAAAATAAATAGTATGTTTTGAAATAGTTGCAATAAAATAAACATTTAATTCATTCAATGTTCTACTAGGACTTAGATTGTTTGTAAATGCCAGTGGAATTATAGATTTCCGCAAAGAGGAGATATCATTTTATGACTATAGTGTAGAAAAATGTATCCCTTTACATTTTCACACTTGTTTGGACCCTCCCTACTAAAATTGGGATTATTTATGCCTTATTTGGTCCTATTTTGCATCCACAAGCCTCATTTAATGCATCTTTCCAAGGATAATCTTGACATTTATCTAAAGACCAATTATAATTCATGATTTTGGGTTGTGTGTTCTAGATGATTGTGATCTGGGACTCGTACACCACCTTGGGCATATAGATCTCACTTGGATTTTGAGGCCTAATCCTAAATATGGCGTAGAACTTCACATTTCTTGAAATTTGTGTCCCAAGCTTAGGCTACTGGGACTCATATGCCCCAACTAGTGTATGAGTCCTACTTTAGCTTGGACCTATTTTGAATTGAATTCTTGGTGGGATTTTATTCTCCTAGATCTGATGTCGACTTGTAGTGTTGTAATTTAAAGAAATTTGGCATAAAATACTATATATTTATTTCACATATTTTCACCTAACAAGATCTAAGCTTTCAAGTATTCAAGAATTATAGAAAATTTGTGATCAAGAACATTCAAGAGCATTCAAGAAATGATTATCAAGCATTTTGGAGCTATATTCAAAATTCAAGCATCATGTCAAAGTCATCATGCATCATGTGTGTTTTTGAGCTAACATTTGTGATGTAGGTGTTTCATGATTCAATAAAGCATTCAAGATCAAGTTTCATATCAACAATCAAGAGTCAAGATCTACATTCATGCTGGCCATTTCACATAACATTATAGCCTTTGTATCAAGGGTTTGGTGAGTTGCAACATTTGCATATTTTTCATTCATCATTCCTTCATGTTATTTAATTTCATTTCAAAGTTTGATTACCAAAATGGGGTTTTACGAAGGAAAATCCCTATCCACTAACAAAAAAACATTTATCTCCTCTTCATGTGTTATTTCAGATCTAGGTTTTTTGAGACTTGAAGATGATTTGAAGATGCAGTTGCAAGGTTGAAGAAAGTTGTCAAAGTTGTCATCCTCATGGAAAGTCACCTACAACTCGCAATTCAGAATTTCAGACTCAGAGATCATACATAAGAGAAGCTACACAAGATCACTAGAGGATACTAGAGTTTAGGATGAACCCTAATACTAGGACTAAATCACCACCTTGGGCATATGAGTCTTAGGATACCACTTTTCAACAATTTTTTGTAGATCCTAGTTTACTAGTTGTAGATTCTAGATTCGGCTAAAAATAGTAAACTAGGGCTAAATCGCCCAATCTTGCATATGACTCCCAATTCACATCAAAATTCATAACTTAAGGAATGCATACCTTGTTTCAAGAATATTTAGTCTTTTAGGCACCTCTCTGTTTAGTGTCAGTTTATTATTCTGATTTCAAATTCATTTCCTTAGTTACATAGCTCTAGATTTTTATATTGCATTCATTTCCTTCTTTATAAGCATTTTCCTAGTGGTGAATCCCCTTTAATCACACCTAAAGAGACCTTGTAGCAATCTCTTTTCCTAATTGAGATCTCTAGGGTTTCCTTTAATGAACTAAGAGTGAAATAGGAAAGAAGGATTCTCCCCCCTTCTTGTATGTGCTCCATCTCCTAAAAGTTGGAGCACCCTATTTTTGTGCGTTCATTTTGGTGAACCCAACCTTTGGACCCTATACTTTTGATTTGGAGAACATTATAGTCCTATTTTGCATTATATTTGCATTAGTTAATTTGCATTTAGGGCTTCTAAATCTTGCATTAGTGAAAAGTGCATATAGGTTGCATTTTCGCATCTTAAATCATTCAATTTCATTGGAAACTTTTCATTGCAAATAGTCAAGTTAACATAAAATCTAGACACATTACAATCACCTCAAATTTTTTTGATTTAGGATTAGAAACCCTAATCAGGACTCATTCACCCATTGGAGCAATTTAGTCACGTATCAGACCTGAAGCTGTATTTTACAACATTAAAAACCTTGTTTCTATGCTTCTTTTTGTTGTTGTTAGATCTCTATTTCATATTTCTAAATTTTTGTTTCATTCATTTTATTAAGATCTAGCTTAATTTGGTTTCATTTCAAGTGCATTTGTAAACATAAGAATTGGAATTAAAGCATATCATTTATCTTGCATTCATTGATTGTCCCTTGCATGACCTTTAAAACTTGGTGTCCTATTGCTAATATTATTGTGAGACATAGTTCAAGACTCATGGAATCCCATGATAGCACACTCATCATGGATCTCGGGTTATCTAGCTCTTTCACTCATAGTGTTGACACTAGTGCACTAGGTATGGACCATACCTTTGAAAACTATTTACCTTCAAGTTGTATGAAAAGTGTCAAAACTATGGTTGCTAATATCCCTCAAGAAAACATAATCCAAATACATGAAGAGTAATCAAACCTACAACATCAAGTGAGTACTGAAAACATTTCCAATATTTCCATTCCTAGATAACATACAATGTATGATTGAAAGTTAACAAGGAATGGAACTTGCATGTAACTTAGCTTATATCTTTTGCAAACATCTTACCTCAATGACTAGTTGTGCTCAACCTTCGAACAATTTCCAAAGTCAAGAAGGAACCCAAATTCCTCCTTCTATAACCATTGCCTCTATTCCTACCTATACCAACCCTAAAGTTACCACAATGATACAACCTACTAGTAATGTCTTTCTTACCTTGGGTATTTCCACTAGAAATCCTTTTACCTTTGTGGCATCTCATGTCATATCTCCTACCACTTTACCTCCCATAAGAATTCCATTCACTTCCCCCTCGAACACATATACACCTCTAGCATATTAACCTCTATCTCAAAATACAACCAATGATGCTATACTTAACCAACTCTTGCAAAATGTTTCATCCCTTCAAAAGAAAATTTCCACCATAAACCAAAATAAAAAATGGTCTTGAACCATCATACTATGTCAAAAGAAATCCCTTTTCCTTGGAGATATTAAGAACATCGATACCACAAGGTATAGAGATTCCTAGATTTGAGAAATAGGGAGGGAAAGGAGATCCTTCTAACCATGTTTTTGCTTATTGATGAGCCCAAAATGTGCTCATAGTTTGGATATTATGATGAACTTTTAATATCTTTACTTTTGTTATTCGTGGCTGTTTAAACTCTTTTGAAACCTTTTATGGGGATATCCTGTAGCAAAACATTTGCATATTCCTGTAGCTTATTGTGTTGACTTGACTACATTTATTACCCTGTTGACTCCCTAAATGACTGGTCTATCACATACAGTTTTTGAATGATGAAATAGATTTAAATGTGTGACTAATGAACGGATATTGTGTATGTGCCATACACCTTTTCTTTTGCCTCTGTTACCTTTTGTTTTGTAGGTTGTTGAAGAATGATTGAGTCAAGTGCAGCCGATCTTGGCCTTGCAGTAAAGTCTATTTCCTGTATGACTTTGAGGAAGCTCTGGCGAAGACTCTCTGACATAAATTGTTGGGAAAGATTTTTAATGACAGTCAATCTAGAAAGAGTGGAGCGCTAGATTCTCTCTAGATTGGGTTGAACGGATAAATTCATTTATGAATTTTGTTCCTTGATTCTGGGATACACTTTATTTCCACATCTTTCTTTGATAGGGTTAGTTAGTTAGTTGCTCTCCTGATTTTAAATAAAGTACTCCTCCTGCGCGAGTGAGAGGGAGATGATAGTTAGAATAAGATAGAAGCATAGTGATAGCAGATATCATGTAAGAGTCAGTATGATAATGAAAAGCAGAATTTGTTTGATAGGAGATAGAGTTTGTTGTTAGTCTCTATATCAACAAATCAATGTATACCATTATGTTTTCATGAATAAAGTTTGATGAAGTTCTAAGTTCAACACCTGCATAATCAGTAGATGCTTGCTAAGGGGGCCCACTTAGTAAGTATCTGTAGCTAGTTAGTTACTTGTTCTTTTCTATTGATCTTCAGTTAGCTTTCATCTTTGAAGTTTTCATACAAACTCAGTCTTGTATTGCTCTTGCAGCATAGGGAATCCATCCCTGTGCTTGTTCCTATAGCATAAGGCCAGTTCATAGTTTGTGTTTCAGTCGTAGCTGTTATGGTTTCTGTTTTAATCAAATCATAGTTGAGTTAAAGAACTTTGCATTACCTTCCTGTAGCGTAGATAGAATTCCTTTCTAGTATTTATTTCTGGTTTGACAAGTAAATGAACGTTCATAGAGAGATATTAGTCACCTGTTGGAATGTCCAATTCCTAGGAAAGGTTTTACTATGATTTTCATATCCTTTTGTGGGCGTGAAAATTTTTTGGCGCCGTTGTCGGGGATGGCATCCAGCTAAGAATTCGTTAGAGGTCATTTTTAGCATTAGTTTAGTTTATTAGTCAAAAATTTTCAAAATCTTTCAAACCACCATTCATTGTATTGCATGCATAGAAGAAGAAGAGACGCAGTGGGAAGGTTCCTCCCTGAAAACCTATTTGTTGAACTACCATTTGACCTAGCTGACAATGAACCTGAGGAAAACCCATTCACTCTATTATTCCAGTAAGCCAACATGGCAAATAACCCACCTAATAATCCACCTCCTGCTTTTGAGTTTCCCATTGTTCCCCAATGAGATGCTGACAATCTTAAGAATATACCTTCACTACTTCCAAAATTATATGGCCTAGTCACAGAGAACCCTGAAACTTTTCTATTTGAGTTTGATGTCTTATGTCGCAGTTATGACTACAACACAGATGCTCATAAATTAAAGTTATTTCCTTCCACCTTAAAGGAGGGAGCTCTCAGGTGGTTCATGAGTCTAGGAAGAGGTGTTGATATTTGGGCAGCCATGCAGATGAAATTCCTTGAAAAGTATAAGGAATATTGTAAAAGTGCCAGTAAAGGTGATGACATATTTCGAATTCAACAGAAGGAGGATGAAAGTCTAAAAGATTATATTTCAAGGTTCTTATTCTCACTAAAAAGGAACTCAAACAATACTCTCCATGAAGACTCTCAGAATTTACTCTTTCTAAGGGGAATTAGTGATGCCTGTATAGACGCCCTGGACCTGATGGGAGGAGGTGATATAACCCAACTGCCTTGGGATGATATAAAGAAAATATGTCTTAACTACTCTCAAGCAATAGTTAAGAAAGGTTGAGGTCATCATGCTATAGTGGGGAAGTCTTCTTCTGGTGGAGTTTCTTAGATGGAGATAACAAACTTGTTGTCTGACTTCAAGCAGGACATCATTAATAATATGGCTACACAACTAGACACTATGCAAGCTCAGAAGAAACATGAGGAAGCTGATGCAGTTTTGGCCGAGTTCTGTCCATACTGCAGACAGAAGAAGCCTGACTGCATATGCAAGATGGTGGCTAATTTGGAAGTTAAGCAACTACCTACTGACTTCAAGCTAGTAGAAGGTGATGATGATCAAGTGTTCTTTGTTGCACAAAGGAGACCATGGGCCCAAAGACAAGGTATGCCTCAAGATCCTTTAACTTTTGGTAATCTTTATTCTAGCTATAATAACCAATGGCAACCTACATATGGACCATCACCACCCTAGAATCCACCTCAACCAAGTTGGCCTAATTATCAGACCCAGTAATGGCAATCTCCTCAAGGAGGTTGGTAGCAGCCACAAGGAAAATAGACCCCACCTCCAGGTAATTAGCAGTAGAATCCTCAATGGAGAGGTCCTCAGTAATGGCAAAACCAGTCTCTTGGGTTCTTGTAGCTTCCACAGCCACAACCACAAGCCCTCATGCCACCTCCTGCAGCAACTGCCACAATTACTAAACCTCCAAAACAAATGTCTATGCCTGCCTAGCTATTGCCAAATCCTAATAATAAGCAACAGCAGCAGCCACAGTAGCCTACGTATCTTGCCAAAGCCAACCAATATCAAGCTTATGCCTTAAATATTAATGACATCCATTTGAGGTCTGGAACCACTTTACCTGCTTCAAAACTGCCCCAAATTACTGAAATACCATATTCTCCCCTTGAAGAATCTACTGCACCTATTGTTCCTACTGAGCATATGTTTATACCTGATATGGTTTTTAAGGATTCTATTTTGTAGAGCCAAGACAAACCACCTTTTCCTCAGAGGTTGCAAAGTACTACATTTAAATCCATGGAAAACTCCACTTTTGACATTTTGGATCAGCTCAAGCATGTACAAATTCAAATCCCCTTATTTTAGGCTATTAAAGATGTTCCCATTTTTGGAAAAGCTATTAAAGAGGCTTGTCTGAAGAAGCCAGGATGGAAGAAAAAAGATCCCCAAACAATTCATGTCTTAGGAAAACTAGCTGATATATTGTTGGAAAATGCAGTCATTCTAAAGTATATTGACCCTGGAAGTCCTGTAGTGCAGATACATATGAATGGCCAGATTGTAAAAAATGCTTTGATTGACTTAGGTGCTGCCATTAATGTCATGAAAAAGCATACTATGGACTCCTTGAATATTTCAAACATTATGTCTACACCTATAGTTCTGCAGCTTGTAGATAGCTCCACAGTTAAACCTAATGGGATGGTGGAAGATGTAATTGTCACTCTTGAATCCTGGGAGTATCCAACTAATTTAACAATATTATTAGTTAAGGAAACTTTAGGAGGGTATCTAGTTATCCTTGGTAGACCATGGTTAGCAACTGCTGATACTTTTATAGGATGTCATTATAAAGATATGACCATTTCTAATGGGCAGTCCACAAAAAATTGGCTTTGTATTCGCCTGCTAGACCTCAACCAGATTTGTCCCAACCTGTTTGGCCAGATGTGAGGGAAGAAACTGAAGAAGCCAATTACTTGGCTCAATTAATGATGCTTCAAAATGATCCATTCTCACAACTTCAGAATGAGGATGCTTTGCTTTTCCAAATTCTGTAGTTTAACTCTGATACGGGTAGTTCATCTTATCTAAATGGCAACCATCTACAATGTTTCCTACAGCAACCAAATTCTGAGAGTTCACTACCTAAAATTTTAGCAATTTTTCATAACTTGCTTCCACAAGAGGTACAAACATCACCTGTAGATTCTATGAGTAATCACATTAAGCAGATAGAATTGTCTCCAGATCACTATTTGAATATCAATAGCAAGCTGTCACAATCTCAACAAGATGACTTATTAAAAATGCTACAAGATCAGCATAAAACTTTTGCATGAGAATATGGGGACATAAAAGGAATAGATCCTCGAGTTTTTACTCACAGGATATATATCAAAGAAGATTGTTTACCAGTTAGGCAGCCTCAAAGAAGAGTAAATCCAGCACTTAGAGAAATAGTGAAAAATGAACTTCAAAAGTTGCTTGATGCTGGTTTTATTTACCCAATCTCTGATAGTCAATGGGTTTCTCCATTAGTTATTGTCCCCAAGAAAGGTGGAAAATAGAGAGTGTGTAGATTACAAAGAGTTGAACAATGCCACTAAAAAAGATCACTTTCCACTACCTTTTGTAGACCAAGTACTAGACTCACTATCTGGCAAAAGATATTTTTCCTTTTTGGATAGTTACAGTGGGTACAATCAGATAAAAATTGCCCCTAAGGATCAAAATAAGACCACTTTTACCTATCCATGGGGAACATTTGCTTACTGAGTCTTGCCTTTTGGTCTATGCAATGCGCCAGCAACATTTCAAAGAGTAGTAATTAGTATCTTTGTTGATATATCTTATGACTGTATGAAGATTTATATGGATGATTTCACTACCTATGGAGTCACATTTGAAGAAGCACTGGTGAATTTAGAAAAGCTATTGAAAAGGTGCAGAGAGAAAAATTTGTCTCTAAACAATGAAAAGTGTTTTCTAATGATGGAAGAAGGTATTGTTCTAGGCCATCATATTTCAAAGAATGGAATTCAGGTCGACCCTGCTAAAATTGAAGTTATTCTGAATTTACAAACTCCTGCAAAACAAAAGGATGTCAGAAGCTTCCTTGGCCATGCAGGGTATTATAGAAGGTTTATAAAAGACTTTAGTAAAATTGCTAGTCCACTTTATGCCTTGTTAACTAAAGATTCTCAATTTGAGTGGACAGAGGCCTGTGAAAAATCCTTCCTGCAACTAAAGGACTTGCTTATTAAAGCCCATGTTCTCCAAGGTCCAAAATGGAATTTTCCTTTTCACGTACATGTTGATGCCTCTGATTTTGGTATAGGAGTAGTTTTAAGTCAAAAATAAAATTCAATTAAGCATGCTATTTACTTTATCAGCAAGAACTTTCAAGGTCTTGAGCTCAACTATACTGTTACAGAAAAGGAATTGCTTGCAGTAGTGTATGCTTTGAATAAATTTAGGCATTATGTCACAGCTTATCAGATATTCGTCCATATTGACAATGCTGCAATCGGGTATCTGATGAACAAACCTGCCATCTCTGGTAGATTGCCAAGATGGCTCCTGTTGTAACAAGAATTTGACATTACAATCATTAACAAACTAGGAAGAGCTAATGTTGTAGCTAAATTTTTATCAAGACTTCAATCAACTGCACCTGTTGAACATGAGGTCATTGATGATAGGTTCCCAGATGAACACTTGTTTTCCATTACTGCACATACACCATGGTACGTAGACATTTCCAATTATCTAGCAACAAACCAAATACCAGCTCATTTTTCTCCAAAAGAAAAGAAATTGTTAATAGAGAATAGTTTTAACTTTTCATGGATCGCAAATTATCTATTTTATACTAGACCTGATCAAGTAATGCGAAGATGTGTAAGAGAAGATGAGACTTATAATATCTTGCATGATTTCCATGATGAACCATGTGGGGGACATTTTTCAGCAAAAAGAACATCAATGAAGGTTCTTACAACAGGGTACTACTGGCCAACATTACACAAGGATGTTGTGGCCTATACAAGAAAATGTGATAGATGCCAGCGTATAGGAAGACCAACCAAGTCAGATGAAATGCCACTATATCCACAGGTAATAGTCACCCCTTTTGATAAGTGGGGAATGGATTTCGTGGGACCAATTGGTGCACCATCAAATGGCAAGTCATACATTCTAGTCTACACGGACTATGTAACAAAGTGGGTTGAGGTAAAAGCTATGACTCATGCTTGGGATAACAAAGTTGTTGAATTTCTGTATGAACAAATTTTCATGAGATTTGGAGTTACCAGAGAGCTTGTAACTGATCAGGGAGCTCAGTTCACATCGAATCTGATCACTGCACTAATGAATGACTATAAAATCAAACATAGGAAGTCTAGCCCCTATCACCCTCAAGCCAATGGTCAAGCGGAGGTAACAAACAGGGAAATTGGGGCGATCCTAACAAAGACAGTGTAGATCCATAGAAAAGATTGGAGCAATAGACTTCTTGAAGCAGTTTGGGCCTACATAACTACATGGAAGACAACAACTGGGTTTACACCTTTTGAGCTGCTTTATGGGAAAATAGCCATGTTGCCCATTGAATTTGAGCACAAAACTTTGAGAACAGCTCTTGAACTCAATATGAACATCTCTAAAGCATAGAAGGACCGTCTTCTGTAGTTAAATACTTTGGACAAAATGAGAAAAGCCACCTTGCAACATACAAAAGCAGTCCAATAGCAATGGAAGAAATGGCATGATCAACACATAAAAACCAAGAAATTTTTTGTTGGTGATTGGGCTCTGTTATATGATTCCAGATATCAAGAAAATTAGGGTAAGCTCACAACACGATGGCTCGGCCCCTATGAAGTTGAGGATGTGTTCGACAACGGAGTTGTACAGCTGGTGATAATTGATCCAGTCTATTTCAAATTGCTAGTTAATGGCCACTGACTCCGGTTGTACCATAAACCAATATCAAAGGAAGAATTCATGCAACAGTTCATTCAGGTTCCTCCCGCTACTCTTCATGTAGCTGAAGGCTTTAGCCTTTCTCCTGCAGCTTCACCGTAATTTTCAAGAAAGCATGCTCATAATAAAGGTTTTCTTTTTAAAGGGAAACCCCTTTTTCTCCATCCTCATTTAACGCCCCATCTCACTTCTATATCTTCCATCCATCCATCCATTCCATCAATTCATAGGTCATCCACCCACGTCACCCATCCACCTCATCCATCTACATCACCCTTAATTATGATATCAAATATCCCAACTGTCAACTCATGGCGCTGTCATCTTTCTTAACACGTACATACAAAGGTATGCCATATCTTTTGTTATCGCATATTTGATTTATTTTATTCTATGCATTTACTGCTATGACAGTACCAGCCATTATTACTCGATCTTTGCCTATTCTTTAGTACATGTGAGGAAACATTTCATACTCTAAGTAGGGGGCGGGGTAATCCACCTTTTAAAACCTATCTTTTCACCACTGCCATAACTGCGCAAATAACCTTTCTTTATTATTTTTTTGGTACTTTCCAAATATGATCGCATGTCCTTCTTTATTACATGTTTTTCTTGTAAATTACGATTAAAACTGCTTGTTCAAAAAGTTCATTTTTAGAAAAGAAAAGAAATGTGACGGCACGACAGAAGAAAAACCAGAACAGAAAGGGAAATAGAGAATTTGAATTTTTAGTAAGGAATTGAGTTCAAATAGAGGAAAATTGTGAACATGGGTGGTCAGTTGATGCGACATGAGCTTGTAGCTCATGAATTATTATTGCAAAATCCTCAAATAGTCCACGCATTCAGCCTCTGTGGATGGTTAAACTACTTGAGTTTTGTTGTGCAATTTTCGCACACACGCCCCATTTGGAGTAGGGACCCTCTTTTCGTATGTCTTTTGACCTTTGGTTTTATTGGACTTATTTTTCTAAGATCTTGACATGTTGGTTTTGCTGTCCTTGACCTTGCCTTGAGGCTTAAATTGGTTAAAATTGAGTTTGAGGAAAAATCTGGGTTTTCACCTAGGTCCGAGATTTTCCAGCTCCGGCGGATTTTCCCGGGCCCTGGTTCTTTGTCTGTTTCTGGCTGGATTCTCCGAATCTGGGTTTTTATCCGACTCTGGGATTTTCCGGTTCAGACGAATTTTCCTGGACTTTGCCAAAATCTTGAACTTTGTCATTTCCCTAGTTTCTGCATTTCTGCGAAATCTGTGTTTTCGCGTATCTTGGGATTTTCCAAAATTCTGTCTCAGGCTCGGGTTTCAAGATTTGTTAGAAGTGTCTTATCGCTCATTTATGACCAGGGTACCTTTGCTTAGACGAGTATATTGGCGGATTTGAAACCTTTTAAGCGTCATTGTGACTTCATCGTTCACCTTACTGATTGCTCTGGCGATTAAGCGTTTCATTGGAGCTTTGAAGACTGATCTCAAGTGGCTTGTGCATGTGGATTGCTGGGTGTCGATGCCTGGATTTGCGTTGCCTGGGCGTGTTTGTTTTGCAGTTTGCTTCTCCAAAGTTCGAGTTTCATCTGAATTGATCTATGGTATGTTATCGATGGCCCCTCTTGTTTGTTTATGCAATGATTGAGTTTCTCGTATTGATTGGTGGTCATTTCATGTCAGCTCATGTTAGCCATGATTTCCTTCCTATCAAGTTAGGGTTTGACCCATTTTTCAAAGGAACTCATCACCCACACCATATGAGCACTATTTATCCATTAGACGGTGGGTGCGTCCGTTTAGGGGGGTTTTGGGTTAGATTGTTTGCCCTTTTTGTGCAAAATTTTCCATCTGTGAGCTTAGGGTTGTCTTGGTACTTGGCCCAGAATAACGGTTTTGTGGTGATTTTCCAAGCTTACCCTTGTATTATGCTGACCCCCGCCCTGAGAGGATTCGGAGTGCCTTAGACTAATTTTTATCGAATGATATTTTAAAACCATGGACTCACCCTGGTTCTCATGGCGAGAGGTTTTTCATCAAAATTAGGGCATCACCATTTCACCATGGGAATTCATCATTTGAAGGCTTTGAGAGTTTGGAACCATTTGCATTCTGAATTTTATTGATTAGCATCAACTTCACGACCGTTAGAATCCAAGTGGAAAGATTGCATCATTGTTCGGTCGCCAGTTCGCGTGTCATTGTTCGTCGGGTTCCCGTGGTGTTCGCAGAATTTTTGCACACCCGGATTTTCCCGGTTCAGGCTTATTCTGCAGATTGGAGTAATTTTTGAAACATTTCTAGCTGTCCGCAAAAATCCATCTCATCCAAATTTTTCTGGGGTTCCTATCTGGCCTTATCCTTTTTGATTTTTCAAAGATAGGACTAATGGAGTGAATGCTAATTGCTTAATTCTTGTTGCTAATGAGTAAATTTCATGACAATCTAATGATTTTTGGGTTGTACTAATGATTTATGTGTCTTATGATGACTTGGCAATAGGAATCCGTCTAGGTCGGATTTCTCTGAAACTCTGCCCCGACTGGATTTTCCCGATTTACATGGTTTTCCCAGACTGCTTCATTTCTCTGGATTTTCAAAGATTAGCAGTTTTCGATAGATTTTAATTGCTTTATATAATTTTATGCTAACCTTTGGATTGAAATATACATGATAATTAAATACTAATGATGTCTTTTGTTAGTGCAGGCCGAATCAAGTAAGGCTGCTGCCGGGAAATCTAAGGGTGGCACGAAGGGGTCATCCATTTCTGAGGCAGAACGATTAAGATTGGATATCAAGAGTCAGCTTCCTGAGAGCAGGATATCCTCTGTATGGTCTGAAGTGTCTGATACTAATGTGGGAGCTTGGAGGTATGAAGAGTTTAAGTAGAGGACAGCTGAAAAGGATCTATCAGCCTTAAGAAATGGAATGATGAAGTCCAGACTTGTGCATGTGGCTGGTTTTCCTCCAGCGATCCAATGTTATGAGCTAATTCTTGAGTGTGCTCGGTAGTACGATTTTGATACACAAAGGGTGGTCAGTACTAAGGGGAGGGTCTTGGCTAATTTCAGTCCTATCTCCATTGCTCAGGCCTTCGACATGCCTAACCTACCTTCAGTGTGCGCTCTGAACATAGACACGGCCAAAACATACTATGAGAATGAGCCAGTCAAGGCTCAACAGATAATCAATTCATGGCTAGAGAAACCAAAGTCCCACCATTCTAAATTGCCTAAATAGTTGCACAGAGTTAAGTTCAGGTCAGATGTCTATGATGCCATAACATTTTTTAGCAGAGCGGCTGGTTTGAAGACTGCTAGAGTGCTAGAGAGCTGGATGGTCCACGTGATCACCAAGGTTGAGCAAGGAACTAACTATCACTGGGCAGGGCTTATTAGTGCTGAAATTGACAAACACCTGAGGAATGCTCTGGAGACTAAGAGGTTCACTATGTCCTCTTATGTCATATATGTGTTAGCCAGATTCTACCCATATAGGGGTTTGAATCCACAAGGGACACTCAGACAGGACATAATCTATGAGATCTATTTGGAACTGCACCTGGGACACAAAGACTACCGCAGGGCTAATGATGCCTTCACAATGCATATCACCAGGATGCTACAGAACGCTGAACATATGAGACTGTCGGATGGAGCCAAAGAGATGATAAAGAATTATGGCACCTGGTTCATCCAATTTCCCACCTTCACCTACCTTAGAATTGATGGATGCCTGGTCACTCCATATAGGTTACCTCGGTATCCTACTGATCACATTGTTTTGTTGGAGGTTGTGAGGCAGATTTGTGAGTTTGATGCCATTGTGAAGAAAGAAAAGTATAAGACAGGTTTCGGTGGAGATTTTCCTCTTGGGATTGGTGTGGCAGAAGTGTGTCCTTCCATCCAGTCAGCACATACTACAAGAGAAGAGTTGGCAGGGTATGGTTTCTCCTTCCATTCCAAGAGGATGAACTTCGATATCATAGGAGAGGCACAGAAGAAGGCCACTAGGGAATACCGGCATAAAAGTGACCTAGAGGACTATTGGGCCAACATCAAAGATGATCTTGAGGCCAGGGAGAAAAGGTATTTTAGACTCCCTGTCGATGCAATCAGACAGTACAATGTTAAGTTGATCCCAGACCAACTAGAAGATGATGGAAACCTAGTACAGGATCATGCTTATGAAGCTATGAAAGACAAGTCAGTCGGGGATATCAATTGGAATGAGGATGAGGTTACAGAGTTAGAAGACCTAATGGCCCTGGTTATGAAATTCACCTCTTCCTAGTTGAAGCATAAGGTTTGGGAGCTAGAAAGCGAGAAGGTAACTTGTACCTTCAATTTGATGGGAGACCTCAATCCCATGTCTACTTCAGAGGAATCCGGGGATGATGACCCCAAAGGGAAAACTGCAAAGAGCTCACCGTTTAAGATAAAAATCAAAGGACCCAAGGAAAGTGAGCCTGAAATAAAAAGGAGGCCAAAAGGAAAAAGGAGATGGCGGATTTTGAAGCTTAGCAAGTCTTCTGATGAGGAAGAGTTGGAAAAAGCAAAAGAGGAGGATGCTCCTCCACCACCGAAGAAGACAAGAACCTCCAGAACTTCAAAGAAGAAGGGCCAGGTTGCCTTAAAAGATGAGCCCCCTATTGTGGATGTGGAGAGTTCAGGAGGAGAAAAGACAAAAGTTT
This sequence comes from Sequoia sempervirens, assembly GCA_007258455.2. Classification (NCBI taxonomy): domain Eukaryota; kingdom Viridiplantae; phylum Streptophyta; class Pinopsida; order Cupressales; family Cupressaceae; genus Sequoia; species Sequoia sempervirens. The sequence continues at coordinate 734,840,464 of VDFB02271358.1, read as the reverse complement.
ATATGAGGAGATCTAGGACTCCCTCTCTGAAGGACACTGTGCAAAAGATGGATCTTCCTCCAAAGTCACAGTCACGGAGCCATCCAAGGTTGCTTCTCCTCCACCAAGTGCACCTGAGATGGAAATTTCAGAGGAGCATGAAATTAGTGGAGAGGCGGAGCTCTTCAAGGAAGGGGCACTCTTTAGTGAAGCAGCAGAGCTGGAAGTTGAAGAGGAGGAAAGGCATCCTTCCCCTCTGGTGATGTATGAGGACTCTCCGCATAATGGCAGAGGTAACGGATCCCCTGAGTAGAAAGAAGACATCCCTATTAGAACCCCATCACCGGTGCAGGAGGTGGAGCTTGAAGAAATTAATCAAAGTGAGCAGCTCCCTGAGAAAGAGGAGGACAAAATAACTGCAGAGGAAGAAGAGAAAATGACAAAACAACCGGAAGAAGTCAGAACAGAAGAAATCCGGGTAGAGCCTGCAGCCCCGGACTGGCTAGAAAAGGAGATTGCAAGGAAGAAGCAAGTGGTAGTTGAGGACACTCCCTTGGATTGGGATGATATGCTATCCAAAATTGGCAAAGGGAAGAAAAGGAAGGTAGCTAAGGTGGTTTCCAAGCTGGAGAGAGATGAGGAAAATAACAGGGTCATCCACATTGCCACTCCTGCCGTAGACAAGACAAGAGAGGAGGTCACTGGATAAGATTACAATGTGCAAACTATCAACCTTGGACCGGCCTCCATGGAATAGGACATTGAAGAATATGAAGGGTCAAGTGCTGTGATTATTGGTAGGTTGAGGAAAGAGACCCAAACCAAGCATGAGCTGAAGAAGGAGAATGAAAGACTTAGGAAATGCTTGGAGGAAGTAATGAAGCCTCTGCAATCCCTCCATCCCTCTTCTTCTGCTACTCCCAGCTTTTTTCCCAAGGAAACAATCTTCTGGGATTGAAAAAATGAAGGCCTCAACTCAAACTGCAATAGATTGGCTGATGAATGTGCAAGTAAAGGGAGATGATACCATTAAGGAAATCCTATCAGTTGGAAAGGATGCAGTCAAGGCTAAAGAATTGTTGGAGCATGTGCTGTCCCAGGACAAGGAGGACATGGATCTCTTGTTGCAAAAGTCTAGGGTCATCATGGGACATGGTAAAGAACAATTGGCTATAGATGGAATTCTTCCTTCTTCTAGGTTGGATGAACCCTAGGAATGGTTTGAGGCTCTGCAGATTAGACAGAAGGCTATAAAGAAGATCCAAAAATGAAAGAAATCAATTGATGGTGATCTTACTGTAGTGTATGATGGATGCATTGCCTTCTTTGAGTTGATGACTAGAAGGAGAAAGATTTCTCCAAAATATCTAAGTTTGGAATAGCTGAAAGAGTGGTGGCATGAAGTTTATGCCCCAGATTCTGAGAGTGTTCTAACCGGCCACCAACTTGATGATGCAGCTACATACCTAGCCGTAATGGATAGAAATCTGGTCAGCAAGGAGGATTGGGACAAGATTGTTGAATAGTGAAAAGATGAAATTGACTCCATTAAATGTCAGCTTAGGGTATTACCTTTTCCACCTGTCACCGAGCTAGATGGAGCATTCTTGAGGGTCCAGGGTTCATCAGTTCAGAGAAGGGATAAGGGAAGTGGCAGTTAATGCCTATTTTGAGATTTGTGCTTCCCTATTATCGTAGGGCATGCATTGGACTGGATTGCATTGGGGACTGTGCCAAGGCCGACCAAGATGATGGTTGGCATTTAATGTGTGCCTTAGTTTGATTTTTCCTTGGCTGACTTGTTTTGGGCAGTTTTGTTATTTTGTAAATGTTTGGCTGGGCCGACATGTCTTGAGATTTGCTATAAAAGGAATTCTTGCCTCATTGTAAGGGGTTAGATAGATATTAATAGAGATAAGTAAGGGCAGAAAGAGCTAAAGTATTTTGTAATAGGAGTAGTATTCAATTTCTTGAAGCAAATACTGTATCAGAATAGTGGAATTGTTGCAACAGTTTGATGATCTAATACAATTGAAGGCATTGTGGTTATCCTAGTGAAATCTCTTGTGTTATTTCATTCTGCATGGTTCTTGTTGTTCTATCTTTCAAATTTCTTAAAGATTTAGGGTTTAATGTTAAAGAATTAGTTTTAGCTTGATGAATGATGTTTATGATTTTATATTTGGAATGTTTGAAGCAATCTCTGGTCTATAGTCCCAGTAACTATCTGATTGTAGTAGGCTGGTGAATTCAACCTGGACCATACATTCATATGTGCTTAAGTTCGATTGTAAATGAATGTCTATGATTTGAAAATCTACATACCTCAGAAGATTGCACCATTCTTGTGATACTGCATTGTGGGTTAAGTAGGAGTTGGTTGTCTGAGATTGGTCCATTCCAAATATCTGTCATTTGCATTGCTCATCCTAGGAATAGTTTAGATTTTATTATATCCTCTCACCCTCATCTTTTTCTATTTCTTTATCATTTGGTTAGATTTAGGATTAGAGATTATTATATTGCAAAATCTGATAAATTGGAAAGATACTGTTTGCTTGTAGTAAGGTCCCTTTGTGATTACCAGCATTTTCACATAATTATCTGAGTTGTTTATGCATTGTCATGACCTGACACCCGAGAGACCTTGGGGTAATTTTCAGTGATTTATTATTGAAAATAACCTTTCAAGAGAGATAGAATATTGCATTCTGTCTGAGTTGTTGCTGTGCAGAAAACACCTTCAACAAGTTTAAATGCTTTTGATGAGAAGGTTGCTAGAGAATTTTTGAGAACCCTTTCTGAAGGGAAAGCTACTGTGTGGGGTCTAACGGTTGTTGCAACTAAAGATAGAATTGTTGAAGTAACTAGGCTTCCAACCATTGGAGAAAATTTTTCTTTAGATGTTGCTGCTGCAAGGGCTAAGTTTTCAATGCCCATTGATGGACCTTTGGAAGTCTCCAAGTAGGGATGCAAGTGGGTATCGTTGCCTCCTCCTTATTCAGAATATTCCATTTACATAATCAAGTATCTAACCTTTGAAGGTTGTTTCCCCTACCTGCATTCTTATCATTTCAAATTATTAAGCCATATGAGGCATGGGTTAGTTGTAAATGTTTCAAATTTCCTGTTAAAATTTCTAGAACAAAGTGCCCACAGAACTCAACAAGGAAAAGATAATTCTGTTGCTCACCATGGCTTTATCAAATTACTAATCGAACGCTCTTTGAGATATGTCTCACCTCTTTCCTAGCAACAATTCGTTGCCCAAAAGAGCTTGCAAATTCCACAACCCCCTAGGGTACTTACCCCATGGCCTCAGAAAAATAAGAAAGAAATTTTGTCTACCAGTAGAAGAGGGCAAGGGTCATCTACTCCTGTAGCACCTGGTCCTACATCTGTCACACCTAAATCTAGGATACAAACTAGGTCTACCACTAGGAGAGAGAAGGGAAAAACAAAGGTAGGTGAGTCATCTAGAGCTAAACAAACCCCAGAGTCTAACCCTCATTCTCAAAAAAGGAAATTCTCTTCTCCTACAACACCTTCCCCTACAGGCGTCTCTCCTATAGCAACACTTATTGCTAACACCAGTTCATCGTCATCCTCTGGTAGGGCAGAACCCTCTAAGTAAACCAGAAAGAGGAAGGCTACTAGAACACCTCCTACAGCCGCATCAGTGCCAAGAAGAGTTTCCACAAGGAAACAATGTAAAACCTCCCCTGCTTCATCTCAACCAAAGGTTATTGTAATTTCAAAATGATCTATAGAGTCTAAATTTGATGTTTCTCAGAATGTGTCTGAAAATGCTGCACAAAGTTCATTCGTTCCTGAAGAGGAACAAGTTGAGACAAAAGAAATAGGGCATAATGAGCAAGGGTTACCAAATCTTGATGACTTGGCTACCACTGCTATGTAGTTTTCAGAGGAAGCACAGTCTTCTCCACCACAACAACCAGAATTCATCTTGCAGCAAAAACAAGAATAGACTGAACAATTGAACATGCCTAGTGAAGCTATATTTCACCCTACAACTTGTAAAGCCATTGTTGTTTATAAGAAGATGATTTTGGTTGAGTTTCTGGAATATGTCAAAGCTAACTGGGAAACAGTTACATTGCAAACCATGACTTTCTGGCACCTAGCCCAAACTGACATGCAACAAAGTCTATGGGAGGTAGAAAGGAAGAAACTGAAAAAGGAAATTGAAAGTCAGAAATAGGAAATTGTTGAGTTGAAAGCAAAAATGGATGAAATGTTAAAAGTAACTGGTCAGATTATGGAATGCAGACCACCACCCAGAGTTTATGCTCTGTGCCTTAAGGAATAGTTCTTATGGTTCCAACTAATGAGAATTTCTAGAAATCAAGATCCTATACTTCACACTGCTAAATAATTTTATGAGGCATACCAGGTAGCTCCTAATTGGTTAAGAAATTCTCTGTGTGAATTCTATTTACATGGCTTTTTAATTCCATTTGAAATAGAATGGAACCCTCTTCTGTATATTGGTGATATCCATTTGAGATCATTTATGTCATGGGTAGCAAATGAAGCTAATTATGGTAGGAAGTGGGAAATATATGAGGAAGCTGAAAGGAATGAGCCTGTTCCATTACGCTCTCAAAGTTCAAACCCCCATACAATGTTGAAAAACTGGTTTACTCTGACATATGTCATTAATAATATTACAGCCAGAGAGAAGATATTTGATCTCAGGAAACAGGTATATGATGAATTTCAGGCACAACCATATTCATTTTGGAGACTATCATACACTAGAAGTGAGAAAAGGTGGGAAAGATTAACTGTTGGGCTAAGAAAATTAGAACCAAACAGTCCCTTAAATTTCACAGCAGCTCTTAAACGATCAAGCATATATATATAATTGAGACTTCAAAAGAGATTTGAACTATGGTTGCCATTGACATTCAGACCTCCTGTGCTAATGTGGCCCCTTTATCCTCACTAGGCTACAAATCTAAATGATGATTTAGAAGACTGAAGGTATGAAAGGTGTCGGGATATCAGAGGATTTTATTACAGGTTTGGAACTCCATTTTAGAGTCATGCAAAAACCACTGATTTCAGAGAAACTACCAGAAAAGTTAATGTTAAAGGACCAGTATTAGGCTAAGTAGGGGGCAGTGATGAGCCCAAAATGTGCTCATAGTTTGGATATTATGATGAACTTTTAATATCTTTACTTTTTTTATTCGTGGCTATTTAAACTCTTTTGAAACCTTTTATGGGGATATCCTATAGCAAAACATTTGCATATTCCTGTAGCTTATTGTGTTGACTTGATTACATTTATTACCTTATTGACTCCGTAAATGACTGGTATATTGCATACAATTTTTGAATGATGAAAGAGATTTAAATGTGTGATTAATGAACGGATATTATGTATATGCCATACGCCTTTTCTTTCTCATCTGTTTCCTTCTGTTTCACAGGTTGTTGAAGAATGATCGAGTCAAGCACAGCTGATCTCGGCCTTGCAGTAAAGTCTATTTCCTGCATGACTTCGAGGTAGCTCTGGCGAAGACTCTCTGACCGAAACCATTGGGAAATATTTTTAATGACAGTCAATCTAGAAAGAGTGGAGTGCTAGATTCTCTCTAGATCGGGTTGAACAGATAAATTCATTTATGAAGTTTGTTCCTTGATTATTGGATACACTTTATTTCTACATCTTTCTTTGATAGGGTTAGTTAGTTAGTTTCTCTCCTGATTTTAAATAAAGTACTCCTCCTATGCGAGTGAGAGGGAGATGATAGTTAGAATAAGATAGAAGCATAGTGATAGCAGATATCATGTAAGAGTCAGTATGATAATGAAAAGCAGAATCTGTTTGATAGGAGACAGAGTTTGTTGTTAGTCTCTATATCAACAAAGTAATGTATACCATTTTGTTTTCATGAATAAAGTTTGATGAAGTTCTGAGTTCAGCACCTGCGTAATCAATAGATGCTTGCTAAGGGGGCCCACTTAGTAAGTATCTGTAGCTAGTTAGTTAGCTGTTCTTTTCTGTTTATCTTCAGTTAGCTTTCATCTTTGAAGTTTTCATACAAACTCAGTCGTGTATTGCTCCTGCAGCATAGGGAATCCATCCCTGTGCCTGTTCCTGCAGCATAAGGCCAGTTCATAGTTTGTGTTTTAGTCGTAGCTGTTATGGTTTCTGTTTTAATCAAATCATAGTTGAGTTAAAGAACTTTGCATTACCTTCCTATAGTGTAGATATAATTCCTTTCTAGTATTTATTTCTGCTATGTTTTGACTGAAACTAGTTCTTAGTGCATATATTGTGTCGTGCCATTTAAAGTATACATCCCCTAGTTTGACAAGTAAATGAACATCCATAGAGAGATATTAGTCACCTGTTCGAATGTCCAATTCCTAGGAAAGGTTTTACTGTGATTTTCATATCCTTTTGTGGGCACGACCACTTACATCGCCTTATGTAGTGATTTCATCCTTGAAGATAAGCTCTTGGCTAAGCTTTTCCCTAGGTCCTTGAAAGATACCACTTTAGAATGGTTTTCCTCGTTATCGACTAACTCAATTTTTGTTCATTCGATGAACTTGTTAAGGCCTTTATTAACCATTTACAAGTGCACATGACTCCTACGATGAAATTAGCTTATTTGATGATATGTAATCAAAAGGATGATGAAAAGTTTAATGACTTCATTTCACTCTACAAATCACTTTATTCCCAAATCAACGTAAATATTCCTAATCCTCACCTTCAATGGATGTTCATTGAAAACATACAAAATAAGATACAAGATAATCTTGGAATGATGAAATTCCCTTCCTTCATACACTTTTTTACTACCCTTTGTGATTATCAAAACTTTGTTAGTAGTCGTGAAACAAAACCCACCTCTAGCCGACCTAAAAAGTCTAATTCCATAAATCAAAAAAATTTACAACCTTTTAGGAAATAAAATAAAGGATTTCTTCAACTAAATCCCCCTCAACCAACCCAACATGTTGATACCCAAGTGGCTTCTATAAAGAAGACAAATCCTTTTACATTTAGGATTCCAGCTAGACAATTTACTCCCTTACTTGATACCCTCCATAACACAATGTTACAACTTCTAGAATAGGAAATTATCTCCTTACTGTTGGATGTTGTCATTGTGCTGTTGAAATGTGGTTTTCATTGATTTCAACACTATTAGCATTATTGTATTGAAGGCTATATATGTCAAGGATATTGAGAAAGTTGTTGAAGGAAGAGTTACAGGTTGCCAGTGGAACTATGTAGGTCAAGGTGTTTTGTTCTGTACATTGAAGATCGGTTTTTGTGGACTAAAAGGTTTATTGTTGTGAGTATCTAGATCATCTACTAGAAGTTTTAGAGGTCCACCTAAAGATTTGATCGTGTTATGGACAGTTGTGTTCTGATAGTGTTTTTGTGGTCTCTGTTAGTATTCTTGATTGAAGATTATGTAATTTTGGTAATCTCAGTTATTGTGGATGATTCTTTGTTAGTTCTTGTTACTTGTGGATTCTTTTAGATCATTCTATATATTCATTTTACTTCCATGTTGATTGGTGTGCTCGTGGTTGAAGATTTTTCTCATGTGTGTTCGGGTTTTCATGTTCTTGGTCGACATGATGGTTGTAATGTGTTGTAGATCCTTGGGGATTTAAATTTGAATGTTTGGTGCACTCAAGGATATTGTTTTGGTCGGATCATAATATCAGCTGATAGTGTTTGATTCGCATTAAAAATTTATTTGTAAATTTGGGGCCGACATTGTAAATATGTTTTATATGTTGGCCGACGAAGTTGTTGATGTAAATCCAGGGTGCGGATATATAAGAATGGTTTTTTGCACAAATTTATAGTGTGAGTGAAGTAGAGAATATCTAGAGAAGAGAAAGATTGTTTGTGAATATTAATCTATTCATTCGATTGAAGAGAAAAGTGTGAAGAATTTTGAGAGAAGTATGAAGGAGTGTTTGTTCAAGATTTTTAAGAAACTATTTTCTCAATTCATACCCTGCAGATCTAATATGAATTTCTTTGTTGGGTAATGAACCCTTTTGTATTTGAGCAATGAGCATTAGGTAGTATGCCTGAATGCATGTGCATTCCCATTATTTTTCATTATACTTTTAATAGGGTATAATATTGTGGACTAACATCCACTATGGTTTTTCCCCTAACAGGGTTTCCATGTAAAAATCTTGGTGTTCTTTGTGCTTATGATGTGTTGACTATTCATAGTTTATTTTTCATTCATTAGATCTGAGATTAAGTTAAGTAAAGTTTGAAAAGTTTCAATATTTTTTGACAATTGATTCACCCCCCCTCTCAATTGTCTATCCTTGTTTCAAATCCAACACTTACCTCCTGTAAGAACTCCTGATCCTACTAAGCCTTTACCTCTAAACTTTATATCAAATTCCTATTGTCATTTTCATTGAAAAATGGACATGATATGAAACATTGTAAGAATCTTAAACATCTTGTGCAAGACCTCATTGATTCTAATCATATCCTAATTAGAGGTGTCAATGATGAAGGAAATACTTGTCTGTTTCCCCTCCCAACCAAAACTTGCAAATATTTACCAACCCCATGCCAAATCATAATATTTCATTTGTCAAAGCTAGTGAAACTAGAAGAATGATGTGATGAATCTTGACACAGATTATGACAGCATGGATACTATTGAAAAAGATCCTATGGATGATATGGTTCAATTGATCAAAATTCTACCTCATAAGGGCTGAACTAAAAATCCTCTTGACATAGCTTTCTCATCTAAGGATATAATTAGAAATGCACTTGATGGTCCTCTTTACATAACTAGTCAAATCAATGATAAGCCCACTAATGGGATATTAATTGATCATGTATGTGGAGAGAATGTAATCACTGAAGAATTCTTACTTGTGCATGAACTCTATTAAGATACATATGACAAACTGAAAGCATGGATAAAAATGCAAAATGTTTTTGCTTTCCCTGTGATGGGATTGATCATCCTTCCTTTAAATTTGGAATGAAACAATTAGATGTATCATTCTCCATCATCCCAACATTGGATCAATTCCATCTGAAGCTTGGTTACCCATGGCTATGCTCCATGGAAGTCGTCCTGTCGATTGTGCATAAATGTTTAAAGTTTCCCTTTGACAATGAAATCTTTACTGTACACCATAGTGGCTTTAATTTTGTCTTCCCATGGGAAATTTTCATGGGATTTATTTTGTCCTAAGCCTATGGAACCTATTAAACCTGATGAAGACTTCTTTTTAAAATCCTATAAAAAGTTTAAGATGAAATATAAAGCATAACTATTCTTCGAAAGGTTCCTCAACCTATGGTTGAGCCTCCTATCCTTGATGAAACCATGATTGAGCCAACAACCCTTCCAAATAACCAAGACCAGCCGAAGATAGATCCTTTTCCTATCTCATACAAATCACCAAGAGACAACCAAAACAACCCCGTCATGCCTCCTAAGGTAAAATAGATTTATAAAGCTAAAGAGATAATGGTTGAATAGCCTCCTATGGTTCCTTCCGCTCCTCCCCTTAGGGAAGAAAAGAAACATATGGTTGATAGACCCATTCCTACACAAACACAACTTGAAAATCATACTAAAAGAAATGAAAATGCTAGAGAGCGTAGGTGTAGATGTCGTGCTATTTCTAGAAGGTTAAATGAAAAGAACAACGAAGAAAATCAACATCAAAGCTTAAGTGAAGCAATACACGAGGAGTCTTCCTCTTCTCCACAACAAAAGGATCCTATATCACAACCGTAAAAAGGACTAGCACCCTCTTTAGCCATTATCATTTGACCTACTATTGTGATTATTTTGGACGATGATGGTGAGATTGCTCAAATTTATCAAGAAGCGCATAATGAATTAAATACATGGTTTTCCTCTTCTATGAGCTTAAATGAAAATTATCCTAAGAAGAGTGTTGAACTTGGTGATGCTCCTAGTATCACACTCACCATTGTCCCTTTGGATAGTTTTCCACCTTCCATATATAATGAACAATATTGGGATGCAAACAACCTATTATAGGTTGAATCGCATGTTCCTTACTAGATTTTCCTTTACTTTATTTTTCATGTTATGTGTGTGATTGCATGTGTTTAATGTGATCTCCATGTATTGTTGTATTTGATGTATCTGTCTCTTTGTAACAATCCTCTATATGTATCTACATTCTTCTCTATGTTGTAAATTTTTTGTCCTTTTGTTTGTCTTGTGTTTTCCTTTTGGGGATGATGCAAGGCATTGAGACATTTAGGTCTCTTCCATGTTAACCCAAAATATTTTCTTTGTTTTCACTCTCTTTGTGTCATTCTTCCTATTCCATGAGTATTTGGAGAATGATTATAGTTTTGAGCTCTCTAACAAGATTGTAGTAAAGATATATTGACTTAAAATCCATGGATCCCTTATATGATTTCGGTATTTCATTTTCAGGGCAACCCCTTTTCATGATGTAGCTTTATTTGGAAACATGTGACTTAGCATAGGGCTTTCTGAATAAGCTCTCATGTCCTCTTTTTTTTTATCATTTATCATTTTCTACTTTAAAGTAATTGCTCACAACATGGTGTTTAACAATTTCTTTAAAGTGGGGGTATATAGTGGCATTATTCTTTTGCATTTTACAACTCATGTTTCATTGTGTAGTCTTCTTACTTCATGTGATGTGTCTTTCTCTTTAGGATGGCATTGGGTGTGATGTCATTCAAGAGTGTGATCTATCCTAGCATATTAAATACCTCTTATTGGCTTGATGCAACACACTACATCCCCTAAGTTGTGAATATTCTATTCTTTGATTGGTCCTCTCTTGGAGACATTAGGCACAATGTTCCCTAAGTTAAGACCTTACATGAACTAAGAAAAACTCCTTTGAACGTACCTTACACTATTTTTCATTTGCAATAACTGTTATATGGCCACCTTGCATAACACACTTTTCTTGCCTATGGGGCCATCTTGTTTTTTCATGAGTATCACACATACAAAGTTTTGCTTGCCTCATGAATCCTGATGTTCATTTTGTGTGGTACCTTATCAAATTTATTAGGAGGTATAGCTTTGGTATGGTTAGCATATGGGAGGAAAACCTAGGTGTTACTTTCCTATAGCCACTTCCTTGTCTATGTAAGCCCATATCAGGGGCATGCGTATGTGTCTTGCTAGGGGCTCACCTAGTGGATGACCCGAGGTTCCACTATCCCTTATGGGTGTGCATTTGGTTTGTATAGTGGGCATCATGTTCCAATTGTAAATAGTTTTGGACAAAAAGACTAGATTTGATCCATATTGCATTGGACAAATGGTTGAGGAGCTTGATCTACCCCTCTTTTTCTTTTTCTTGTTTCTTATGTCTTCGGTAGTGTATGATTGTACCTTTTTGTTACTTCTTATATCATTCACATGTGTGTTATTTTGTGCCTATGATGGTTTTCCATTAGATCTTGATCCTGGGGGCTTGTGCAACCCTCTTGATCATTGTCATCCTATATCTCACTACCATTGGTACACTTGGACCTCCCTTGATGCGAGTTTTTCTACTTTAGTGTGAGTTTGAATCAAGTTCCTCCTCTCACTAAAGTGGGGGCTAAATTTAGTGTAGAAAAATGTACCCCTTTACATTTTCAGACTTGTTTCAGCCCTCCTTGCTAAAATTGGGATTCTTTATGCCTTATTTGTTCCTATTTTGCACCCACAAGCCTTATTTAATGCATCTTTTTGAGGATAATCCTAATATTAATTTAAAGAGAAATTATAATTCATTTTTTTGGGTTGTGTGTTCTAGACCTAGTGATCTGGGATTCATATGCCACCTTGGGCGTATGGGTCCCACCTAGGTTTTGAGGCTTGATCCTGAATATGGCATAGAACTTAACATTTCTTGAAATTTGTGTTCCAACCTTAGGCTACTCGAACTCATACACCCCAACTAGCATATGAGTCCTGCTTTAGCTTAGACCTATTTTGAATTCAATTCTTGGTGGGATTTTATTCTCCTAAATCTAATGTCGGTTTGTAGTGTTGTAATTTTGTGAAATTCAGCATAAACAAGTATAAATACAAGGTTATTTCACATATTTTTACCTAACAAGATCTAAGCTTTCAAGTATTCAAGAATTATAGAAAATTTGTGATCAAGAGTGTTCAAGAGTTGATTATCAAGCATTTTGGAGCTATATTCAAGATTCAAGCATCATGTCAAAGTCATCATGCATCATGTGTGTTTTTGAGCTAGCATTTGTGATGTAGGTGTTTCATGATTCAAGCAAGTAATGAAGATCAAGTTTCATATCAACAATCAAGAGTCAATATCTACATTCATGCTAGCCATTTCACATAAGATTGTAGCCTTCATATCAAGGGTTTGGTGAGTTGCAATATTAGTATATTGTTCATTCATCATTCCTTCATGTTATTTGATTTCATTTCAAGGTTTGAATCCAAAAATGAGGTTTGACCAAGGAAAACCCCTATCCACTAACAAAACAACATTTTCTCCTCTTCATGTGTTTTTAGACTTGAAGATCCTTTGAAGAATAAGTTGCAAGGTTGAAGAAAGTTTTCAAAGTTATCATCCTCATGGAAAGTCACCTACAACTCACAATTCATACTTTTAGACTCAGAGATTTGACATGAGAGAAGCTATAGAAGATCACTAGAGGATACTATAGTTTTAGACAAACCCTAATACTAGGACTAAATCACCACCTTGGGCGTATGGGTTCTAGTGTACCATGTTTTAGGGTATCAGCACAACCTTGTGTCACACTTTCAACCAACTTATCAACACAAGTGAATTTAAGTTTTTTTTAAGTGAAAATTAATTTTGGTCAAACATATGATCTTGTAAGATTCATTCTAGCTAAGTTATATATGTCCACAACTTTTCCAACTAAAATTGTTGGCTAAATGCATATTTAGCACCACTTTGAGTCTAATTTACCAAAAGAATAAAATTATTGGAAAAACTTGATGTTTCAACAACTTCTACTTGTGTAAAAACATTATTTTTAAAATACAAAAATACCCTTTTATAGATCCATAAGTTTAGTTTCAAAAATGTAAATATTTTAATAGTTTAATTATTATTTATATTTTCCCTTTTATTTTTACTAAATATATTTTTTTAGCACAAAACATTAGGTTGATTACCATGTCAAGGAAAAATAGTAGAACTTATTAAAAAAAATAGAAAAAATTATGATGCCCTAGACACAAAAATCTAGATTGATCAAGATGATATGTCTTTTTCTATTTTAGATAAATAATTAATATGAAATTTGATGTTGATTACAAACAACTAAGTTTTATTACATGCACATTTTAATATTTATTGAAAAATAAACATTTATCAAAATTGGAAAAAATATATCCATGCCCTAAAGTTTCAAGTTATAAATACACACAAAAAAATTGAAGGAAAAAAGGTAAAATTATTATATAAAGATTGATGTCTCATGTAACTTCATTTTATGATATTTTGTCAGTAACTAAATTATAGTGTTAATTTGTACAAAACTAGATTCAAATAAGGTTTTTATTTTTTACAAAAAATACAAACATAAAATATACTAAAAAATAAATATTTTATTAGTTTACATGACTTCAAAATTCAAAAAATATATATCATTTTTTAGTGAATCAAGTTTAAAAGTTGGATCAATGTTGGTCATTTGCTTTATCAAAGTGTGGTACAAATTTGCACTTTTACCCTTCAGCAATTTTTTGTAGATCCTGCTTTACCAGTTGCATATTCTAGATTTAGCTCAACACCCTAAACTAGGACTAAATCACTTAGTCTAGTGTATGAGTCCTAGTTCATATCAAAACTCATAACTTTAGGATTATATACCTTGTTTCAGGAATCTTCAGTCTTCCAAGTACTTCTTTGTTTAGCCTAAGTTTGTTATTTTGATTTCAAGTTCATTTCCTAGGTTACATAGCTAGATTTGAATATTGCATTCATTTCCTTCTTTCTAAGCATTTTCTTAGTGGTGAACCCATTTTAATCACACCTAAGGAGACCTTTTAGAAATCTCTTTTCCTAATTGAGATCTCTAGGATTTCATTTAATGAACTAAGAGTTTAATAAGAAAGAAGGATTCTCCCCCTTTCTTGGGTGTGCTCCATCTCCTAAAAGGTGGGGCACCCTATTTATGTGTTTTCAATGACAAATAAAATGGTCCATATCCCCTTAGGAAAAACCCTGAATGAAACATATATAGAAGAAATAAACCCAGAGGAGTATAATGAATCTGATAACAAAAGCCTATATACAATTTTGAGGCTACCACCAAATGAAAATCTTGAGAAGCCAAAATCAACAAGAGAATTTGAAAGTGAGAGAACCACATATAGTACATACAATGAGGAAGTCCTATATGCATGGATGAAGGAGGAACTGAAACTCCATTCCCAAAGAATTATTAGATTTTGTCTAGAATCTTTATGATTAGGAAGACATCAGAGAATGATCCATATTCTACCACATTTACGAACAATGAACCACACAACCATTATGATAGAATATAAGACATCACAAAATTTATATCTGAAAATAATCACCATATAAATCACATTTTGTGAGGAATCCCACATATTAAATTACCCAAGCACTCATATGTTGGGGACCTACTATCATTCATCTCACGTATAGAAAAGATTTTTCAAACTGAGGAAATGAGACTATACATATTGAATCGTACACTTATTTGTAATACAACATTCTGGTGAAATACACAAAAATAACATTTGACAAAATGGGAAATATTCAAGATCTTAATCAAAACAAGCTACCTAGCGAAGGAAGGGGAATATGAGGAAATAGAAAAGTATAATGGAAAGATCCCACATTGGGAACACCATACCATTTCTACTAACACATGGAGATATAGAAATGAATATGATGACAAAATATACATATTATTAAATTACTGGATACTAACATCGGTGGCACAAAATTGGTAATCAACCAAGAGCAAAGAGGAGAAACCAACAATTAGGAAGAGAAAAAAAAATTATTTACACCTTCTCATTCTATAATGAAAATATAAATAGACATACTGCACTATTCAAAATGAAGGAGATCATATTTAGACTGGAGGAAATTCAAGAAATGGTGGTATCACAAACTCCCACATTGCCTCAATAATGAGAAGGTATATATGGAGATATATAGAATGACTTGATAAAGAGACTAGATTACCAGAAAGGAGATGCTTCCTAACAAACAAGGATGATGAGTATGTTCACAATATAGACATAGAAGTTCAACAAGGGGAAAGAGAGTTAGAATATCCCATAGAGGCCAAGCAAAAATATTATAATCTCGACTAATTAAACTAAAAGAATAAAATAATGCTAATGAAGGAGATCCTAAAATGGCAATAAAAGATGTTAAATATGAATTTGAAGAACTCTTCCCTAGGAAATTTATAGACTTGAAGGGAATAAAAGAGGAAGTAGGAGTTATGAAAATATAGTTGAAAAAAGGAACTAAACCGGTAAGGAAAAGAACTTATTGACTAAACCCTAATATGAAGAAGAAAGTCAAAGTACAATTAGACAAAATGTTTGAGGCTGGGATAATCAAAATTATGGAAGATGCGGAGTGGAATACTCCCATGATAATCTAAAACAAGAAGACAAGAGAAATAAGGATTTTCATTGACTTAGAGAATTGAATAAATCATTCATCCATGACCCTTTTCCTACACCTTTCACAAAATAAACTTTGGAGTCAATGGCAGGGAGAGAAATATACTCCTTTACTGATAGATTTTCAAGATATCACCAAGTAAGAATTATACGTGAATAAGACCAACCTAAAATAACATTTTCAATAGAATGAGTGCCCTACATGTATACAATAATGTCATTTGGCTTAAAGAATGCACCTGCATTATTTAATGGGATTATGATAAAAATGCTTTCAAAGAACTTATACATGACTTCGTGGAGGTATATTTAGATGATTGGACAGTTTATGGATTGGTTAAATACCAAATAAAAGTACTCAAGATAATGCTCAATATATGTAGAAGTATGAAGATTGCCTTAAAATTGAAGAAGTGCATGTTTGCGGTACCATATGACATATTATTAGGTCATATCATATAGAAGGAATGACTAATGGTAGACCGTATGAAGGTTGCACTAATCATGACTTTATCACCACTAAAAACATGTTTAAAAGTAAAAACCTTTCTAGGTTATACTGGATATCACCATAAATTTATAAATTAGGGTATGCTAGAATAGCTACAAAGATGGAAGAACTACTCAAAAATAAATCCAGAAGAAGCATTGAATGGAATGAGGATTGCCAACAAGAATTTAATACACTAAAGAACAAGATTGCAAAAGAACCAATAATTGTATTCCTAGATTGGAACACACCCTTCCATGTACATGTAGATATCTCAAGAATTTCTATAGGATTAATATAAGCTCAACCCAAGGGAAAAAAATACCACCCTATATCCTTTGCAAGTAGAAAACTATCTAAAGAAAAAATAACTATACCACCACTGAGAGAGAAGCCCTAACTATGGTCTATACACTACAAAATTTTAGACATTATCTCTTGTCAACACCATTTACATTCTTCATAGACCATGAACCATTAAAATACCTACTCAATAGGCCTATCATATAAGGGATAATATGTCAATGGTTACTCCTATTTCAAGAATTTGATTTTAAGATAATGGTCAAACCTAAAAAAAATAATAAAGGACCATATTACTTATCAAGGATGGAGATAGTGGGGAACCAGAAGACTAGGAAAAAGATACACCTTACACACACCTATTTATATTAAATATAGTATCAAAGAAACTCCATGAAATTTTTATACTCTTATCTATAGGTGAATTTCCATCATATATCTCACTACAGGCCAAATAATCGCTTGTGCAAAAGTTTCTACCATACACATTGATAGAAGGAGAGTTACATTATATAGGGAAATATGAAATCATAAGAAGAGTTTTTTTAAACATGAAATAAAATATATCTTGAAAGAAGCCCATGAAGGAATAGTGGGAAGCATAATTATGGTGAAAAAACAAAAAAGGGTTAAATTAGCTAGATTATGGTGGCCAACACTACATAGGGATACCAAAGAATATACTAAAATTTGTGATATATGTCAAAGGTGAGGAAGCCTACTGCAAGAGATGAGATGCCATTCAAAATTGTCCTAGCACAAATCCCATTTGAAAAATGGGTTATAGACTTTATAGGACCAATTGACCCACTTGCTAAGCACTCCAAAGAAAGAATCATCATCATAGGAGTTGAATACTTAACGAAATGGGTAGAGGAAAAACCCACTAGGGATTGTATCGCAAAAACTGCCACAAGATTCCTATATGAAAATATAATCACTAGATATGGTTGCTCACTAACTATAGTAAGTGATCAAGGGAAGCACTTTGTTAATAAAGTAATTGTGAAACTTTTACAAAACTTCATGATAAATTTTAGTTGTGATATTATTTCAAGATATGAAATTTAAGTTTACTTTTTTTGGAATATCAATTTTGATAATAATATTAAACTTGATATTGATATCATTTTTTTATGATAACAATTTCAATTTTGATATCTTAAAATTTATATCAATTTTAATGATATTAGGGAAATTCATTGTTTTAAACAACACACCACCAACAATTCACTTCCAATAATTCATCACCAATAATTCATCATCGTGACATATTCATCGTGTATACAATTGATCGTCAGTAATTCACCACTGTGGTATATTCATCGTGTATGCCTTTTTTGCGCATTTAGTAGAATCTCTATAATTTTTCTTTTTTATGTTCTATTGGCCACTTAAATATTGAAAATGTATATGTGATGAATATACCATGATGATAAATTTCTGGTGGTGAACTTTATACATGATGAATTTGTCACGATGATGAATTGCCAATAGTGAATTGTTGGCGGTGAATTTTCCTCAATCCAATTTTGATATGTCAATTTCAATAGTTTTTTTAGATTGTAGGAATTGGGTAGCCCCATATAAACTACAATGCACCTAGTAAAAACATTTTAGATGACCCATGACCTTCTTTTGACATGCCCTTTGATACCACATGGATGATGGGAGACTGGACCTCGTGACCTCTTTCTCGCAACATGATACATTATATATCAATTTCATTATTGATATTAATTTAAGATTATATACATATTAATTTTGATAAATTTCAATTTCAATGTTAATATTAATTATAATTATGATATCAAATTTGATACATCTATTTTAATTTTGATATCACATTTAATATCGATACAAAATGATATCAATTTTAGCATTGATATCAAATTTGATATATCAATTTCAAATTTTCTATCAAGTTCAATATTGATACTAGATGGTATCAATTTGCATTTTGATTAAATACTAATTTTCAGATATCATTTCTAAGATGTCAATTTTAATATAAAATTTAATATCAATCTCAATTTTTCAATTTTGAAGTAGATATAAAATTTAATTTTAATAATAATTTTAATTTTGATATAAATTATAATTTTGATACCTTCAAATTGATATAAATTTTGATAAATCAATTTGAAATTTTCTTTAAATTTGATGTAAATTTTAATTTTGATATATTAAAATTGATTCAATTTTGATATCATATCAATTTCAATTTCACATTTCGTTTCAATTCAAATTAATAGATTGATATATAGATTAATAAATTTATGTTCAAGATATCAATTAAGTTGTGATACATATATTAAATTTTAATATGTAAATTTACAGTAAATCATAAAATTATAAATTAGATAAACTATACAATTGCTAGATATATGCCAACGTTTTTTACTAAAAAAATAGGGTTATGGCCTTGATCCTATGCACAAAAAAATTTCAAAGCATAACCATAACCAAGTCTACCAACCATATGAGAAGCAACAAAAAACTAAAATCAACAGTTCAAACCAAAACTAGCCAATTTTATAAATAAATTTGTTTATGTTAGAATTAGATTAATTTATAAATTTTGATACGTTGATGAATATATTAAATTATTGTAAATTTATTGAATTATCAATTAGAAAAAAAATACAGATGTTAGATATTTTATTTTGCATCAAATTAGATATTATAAACTATATTTCAATGTCTATATTGTGAATTGAATAGAAAATTAAATATCTATATTGTACTTAAACACAGATCCTATGACTTCCAAATTATAATTAAATAGTTAAATGCATATGCATGTGATAAATATTAAACAAATTACTCCCTCTAAATATGTAAGATAAAAAATGAGTTTATATATATAAAAAAATATGTTATCATAAATACTATATCTACAATTTAATAATTAAAAATATAAATGTATGTACATGTTATAAATAAATGTCTATAATAAATAAGTTCAAACATAAGAACATTATTATTGGTAGGAAAAAGCTAACTCTATAACAAGATTCATCCATCATAAAAGGAATGTGTTGTCAACACATCCAAGATCCGTCACATGTACAAAAGATACACATCTTGAAGATATCTATACTATAGTATAAGAAGGGTTCAAATAGATGGGATAGATAAGAGAATGTAAAAGAAAGAGATAAGGTAGATATGATATATAGATAGTGTTGAACACCTAAATTATTGAGAGGGGGGGAATTGAAGCATTTTTTGAAACCACTTAAACGGGTATGTGCAGTATCATCATGGAAAAAACAGGCCCTTAAGTGGCAAAAAAATTAGAAAAATCAGAGTTAGGCAACTTGACGTAAAAAATTGAATAATTTATCTATATTATTTCAAAAATATGTAAGAATATAATCTGTAGAAAATTGAATGTAGTTTTTAAACTACTAGGTTTGTTAAAAAAAGAAATCTATTTCGAAAATTTGAAATTTCAATGTAGTAGTACTTAAATTTTAGGAAAAATAAGAAGTAGGTGTCTCTCCTGACCACCTAACCACAATAAAATGATAATATTTTTTTATAAGATTTTAGATATAAGTAGAGGATTCATGTCCCAATGTGATGCATATTTTTGTAATTTTTCCAAGTAAATAATTAATTATGAATTTTTGATCACAACTTTTAAAAAATATAAAAACTCGTGATGTCTAACCACCTTAACTTGGTCAAAACTTCACAAAATTAATTTTATTTATTTTTAATCCTATAATATGTGAAGCATAGAATGTGACACATGTTTTTGATTCAAAAAATGTGATAATGTTTGAAAGCTATAGATGTTTTTCAATAAGTCTATCAATCAGGACTTTAGTCATAATTTGAATAGAAAATGAATAATAATTACTTATTAAATTTAAAGTAAAGAATAATTTATATTGGTGGAAAGCTGAGAATCTCCTTTAAAAACCCTTTTCTTTTCATCAATTTTGGGTAAAAGAAAGTTGTTAGCCACATACCCATCATATTGCCACGTTTTGGGCCATCATGATCCTGCACATACCCAAACATTTAAACATTCATTTGTAACATCATATTCAATTTGTAGTAAGGAAAGAAAAAACAAAATTAATAATAAAACTAGATAACACATGAACACCATATTTTTATGTGGGAAACCTAAAAAGGGAAAAAAACATGGTTACCTAGATTAGTTCACAATATATTATAACCAGTCATAATATATTCTAGAAAGGCTCACTACTAGGTAGACTCACTATCTAGAGAATAAGAGAAATAGAAAAGAGGGGTGACCCACTGCCAAGGTTTGAACTACTAATAATGCATCTCCACTATGCAAGAGATATAGTTCCACTGGAGCTCAAAATACTGAATCAACACACTTCATGCTACACCGCTTCCACACTCTTCTATGCTTATATTCACATCACATTCACACTTTATTCACATAATTCAAATTAAATTGCATACATATCATATCTACAACACTAAAATGAACTTACATTTATATTTATTACATCCACAAACACCTACAATATCAATTAGGTCGGCCTAATTAGATGAAACATGTAATGAATATATTAACCCATCAACTCAAGATCCAACCACACATGCCTCAAAACTTGTAACACAAAAAAATAAGTTGGAAGGGACCTATAATTACTCCCTTAAGTTTGGTCAATTCATATTTTAACTTCGCATAACCCTAAACTCTATAGGTCAGCACTAGATAGTAAAGACTACTGATATGAACCACCAAAACATTTGCCACTTGGACCACACACTCTTCTAACACTTGTAAGTACTCCCACAAAACCACATAACTAAATATTCTTCTGTGGTGCAATGCAAAGCATTCCAATTATGCACAATGCTATAGTAACTTTGTTACTGGAAAACCTAATACTTTGTCAATCATAACTTTTACACCAGATGACATCAAGACATGAAAATTTGGATTTAAGATTCTCCAACATATTTTAAAATTTCCTCAAAACCATAGACCAGAATTCTCTAAGGAGCAATGTAGACCTAAAATTTGATAGACTCTACACTGAAAACTATATTTTATGACAACCAAATATTGAACATATTTGTTCTGCACCAAATCAAGACTCTTTCACTTGTATAATGGATTACCATCACCATAATTTCTCATGCTTCACCAATCAACTATACCTCAATGTAGAATTCGATGTTGACATCAAACCATAATGTTAACATCAATGAAAACACTATATATATGGTCATGCTCATGTTGCCAAGAACCTTATTAATGACAAGAAAACCAACAATTTCCTCAAACTTCCAACAGATAGGGTATAAGAATGTAATAGATAAAACATGTAAATAAAGTATTAATTTTTTTTGTAATAGATAATATCATCTATACCCAAAAATGAGAATGTATAATGATAGTCTACATATGGAATATGAACTAATATTTTTATCATATTTGTTTATGAGTAATATACTATACTACAAGTTGGTTTGGATCATGAATATTATGTTATGGTTTATGCTATAAATTTTACTATTTTTTACTTTCTTTTTTTCTACAATCTTTTATAATATAATATGCACACTTTGATAATATTCTTATCTTCAACATTGTAGTATGAATATTATATTTTAAGTAACCAAGGCCCAAATATTTTAATGCCCATTCTTTCCATCATACTAATTTTTTTACCAAGATATTTGTAAAAAGATAAAAGAGAGACCTAGCTGCAAATACACCAGTCACAATTGATAATAATTTGGTAAAGAAGGATTAGAGTTGAGGAAAAAAATATTTCATGATTGGTAGTAGAAAACTCTATGTCCTATCTTCACACTATAGGATTAGATAACAAAGCATAAAAAATATAAAGGAGGGAATCCTGAAGGGATCTCTAAATATATATTACCTTTAGAAAAGAGAAGAGTAACTCATTAGGGGTGCATAAAAGGATTAATAAAATAAAACATATGACCAAAGGATATAAGAAGAAGAGAAGAAATGTCAAGGAAGAGATTGAATTGGAAAGAAAATGGAGAATATTACATTAAAATAAATCCAAGAGTTATAGGAAAGGTATTACAAAATAATGGAGAAGGATGTGTGGAGAAATAATAGCACACCTAGAGTGCTATTGTCAACCTGGAGTTACAAAATGATAGAGAAGATGCTACCAAGAATGTTGAGGATGATGAAGAAAGAGAAATCCTACCATGCATGTAATTAAGCATTAATGAGTGTATTAAGGGGTTTGTAGTTGAACACAATAATTTTGAGGAAAAATATATGACTCTGTAACTAGACAGATGAGGATTAATTACACTGATCTTTAACAATGACATATTTGAGAAACTCAACAAATAGATAGATAAATCAATTGAGATATTATACATATGAGGATTAATTACACTGATCTTTAGCAATGACATATTTGAGAAACTCAACAAATAGATAGATAAATCAAATGAGATATTACAAGGTTTGAGAATACATATTTAAGAATGTTCGGTAATTAATGATTCATCGAAAGAAGGATGTAGAAGTAGGGGTACTCTACCAACTTGTACACCTTATTTGGAAGCTCCTTTTTCTAACATAAGGATCATTGTTAATTATGGATTGGAGAAACTACTAACACATCTTATAAAACTAAAACCTATAGATTTAAATAAAGATTACCTAGATATATTTGTAAGTGAAGATATGGGCTTAGAAAAATACAAAAATGGTGAAACAATGAAATCTACAAGAAAGTGAAAATTGTGGTAGAAAAGGAAGAAAAGAATTTTTTCAAGGATATTTTCATGGGTAGTATTGAGATGACTAATGAGGTTGAGAAAACTCTATATTAATGAGTGAGATGTAATTAACTTATAAAAATCCATTCATTGAATTAAAATGGTCACATAAAGAGGTGAAACCCTTAGACCAAGAGTCATCCCCCAAGTTGGTTAAGATAGGAAGTATTCTTGTAGAAGGAACATATATTGATTCAACTTAAATAAGATAAAAAAAATATGAATCTATAATATTGCATAGAATATTAAGAATCAATTTATTTAGATACTATCAAGATGATTAATGAGGGTTGAGAAAACCCTGTATTAATGGTTTAGATGTCATTAACTAATTAAAATTTATCTCTTGAATTAAAATGGTAACATAAAGAGGCAAAACCCTTTGACCAAGAGTCATCCCCTACATTGCTTAATATAGGAAGTGTTCCTGTGGAAGGAGCATATATTGATTCAACTTGAACAAGAGAAAAATAAAAAGACATGAATCTACAAGAGATTGCATAGAAATATTAAGAACCAATTTGTTTTACATTGAATTAGCCAAAATAAAGAAATAATATTGAAACTAATGAAGCATAGAAACTATGAAAAAATAAATAGAAAAGGAGAATACATTTATGTACTCAATATCAAAAGAGGAAAACCCACTAGAAAGAGAATAAGAACCTTTACCTAGTACCAATAGATCTATCTAGACTAATTTTTATATATATATATCCCTCCCTAAACTTACCAATATTTGGAAAAATATACTAAAAAGGCCTCTAATATGTACTTTTTATGTTGGAATCTATTTAGAGAATGAATAGAAATCAAGTGAACTAGGACAAATTTTATGATTTTGTAGTGACTCTAAGAAGTGAAGCTTTAAAATGGTATATGAAAAAATGTCTTCAACATGATAAGGAATGAAAATAAATATAATATGAACCTGTATATAATCTTGGATCCCCTAAGATTCTATTAGAGAGAATAAAAGAATTATAGAGAGGTTAAATAGGAAGAAGGTGAAATTATTAAAGAATTTGATCATAGATTCAAGGAATTAATAAGATAGAAGAAAAATTAATCAAGAAATAAATAATTGAATGGTTTATGTTAGGATTGATACTAGTTCAATTAGAACTAACTTGGATAGAATAATCATTAACACTTATTCAAGTAAAGTATGATTGGTATGAAAAATAGAGTCACAAACTTATAGATGAAAGAATAAGGAAATATAAAATAAGGAATTGGAGAACATAAGACTAAGATTAGAGTATTTAAAAATTGAAACAAAAAAATTTACCTAAAGGAGAAAATAGTGTATGTTTTTGTCAAGCCATAGGTGAAAGGTTTGGTGCACTTACAACATTGAAAAAGGCCATCTAAGAAATTAATTTCCAATTATGAAAGGTGAGTAAAGAGTTGCAACACTTAAAGTTGAATTAAAAGTGGTACCAATGAGGATTAAAAGTGGAGTGTTGAATTTATAGTGAATGGGATGATCATGAAATATCTATGATTATCCCTCTCTTATGATTAGGCTAAGGGATGATGAGGAACACAAGATATGGTATAACCATCATTATGAAAATAATATTATTTTCCACAGGGGAATGGAAAGAGCCAAAGGCTTGTACAAGAGATCCTTCTATGACCATGAATATAAACATCCAATATGGAAGAACCAATGCAACATTCATAAGGAATAGTGTGCCCCATTGTAAATAAAAAATGAGCAATCTCCTACTAGCTATCCTTTAAATGATGACAAAGGATATTATAATATTTATAGAGGTGGATGTAGCAAAGGAATATGTCATAGAAAAAAGAGAAGAGAAGACACCACCTACTTTAGTTATGGCTAGGTGAGAGATTATTCCAATGAAAATTATTAGGAAAAGAAGAAAATATGTAGTTTTTATTATAACTCTACTCATGGTCTACTCACTTATCTTAGAGCTTAACAACATTTTTGAAATGCACCACCACAGACAAAAATATAAGAATTGTTAGGATTGAATGAAATAAAGGGATTCAAAATCATAATAAGGGTACCTAATCAAAATAATCAAGGAGCAAGAAGGTGTGTGAAAACTAAATTTGATAAATAAAATATAACAAAAATATATATTTAAAAGAAGAAAAACAATTGTAAAAAATAATATTTAGCAAGAAAAGAATAATTGAAAAGGAAATGTATTATGGATTATGGAAGGGAAAATAAAAAATTGGTAATAACTAGAGGAATTGACATCATGAAAGGAGGGATATTAAGAGATAATGTAGAAGAGAAAGAAGAAGTGGATGAAGAAGTAGAGTAATTCCTAGGAAAAAATCAAAATATGATCAAAAAATTGAAAACAGAAGAAAAGAGTAAAGAAGACTAATATTAGGCATGATTTTTTAGAAAGAAAAGTCCAGATATTGAAGGAATTAGAATTTTTTTTGAAAGAGAACATCCTTAAGAAAGTAAATCAATTCTCAAATTAATAAAACAAGGATATATATATATATATATATATATATATATATATTTAGACTGTAGGAATCGGGTAGCACGACCCCCTATAAACTGTAGTGCGCCTGGTAAACTTTTTAACGTGACCGGCGGCGCTAGCGCGACACGCCCTCCGGTACCACGGGACAGGGGGAGACTAGAACTCGTGACCAGCAGAGCCGCAACGGAATTACTTAGCCAACCGAGCTAGGGCCCCCACCCAAAACAAGGATAAAAATATTAATTTAAAATACCAAATAAGAAATGTTGGAAGAAATCCAAGTATATGGAAGAAAAATAAGCTTTGATGAGCTCTAGGTAAATAATACACAATTGAAAAATAATTCTTGAGATCTCTAACTCTAAATTGGATTATTTGACTCATTTTGAGCCTATCTCAGTGATTCCAACTCCTACAACAATTCCCACAAGGTCTATTATGGGTCTTCCATCTCTATTGGTTTCTATTGGTGGACCTTTGATGGTTCCTAACCTAGTTACTCTACTATTTTACTATATTTTAAATGAGCTTTCCCTAATGTTGGTGTAACCCATATCTATACCTACTAATGACCCTTGATGATCAAAATCTTTAGTTAGGAATTCCTTTTCCCACTTTATTCATGTCATCATGCTAACTATGGTTCTCTCCCCCCTTCTCCTTAGTCTAAGGACAAAGACAATAATGCTTCATGACTATATTTTAGATGAATAAAGATATTCCCAAGGTCTTCTCTTAGTCACACACTAAATTTAATGACGTGTGGTTGAACCGTAGATTTTTGGCACCCTAATTCTTCCTAGCACTTCTAGGGTTTTTCACCTAAAAGGAGAAAGAAGGGCCAAAAGATCTAGCTAGTTCACTCAAATTATGAAATGTGTGATGTTATTTAGACTAAATGGAATGATGTGAATGCAACTAAATAAAATTTTTAACTGATTATGAATGAAAAACCTAAGATTAATGGAATGTTGGAAAAAAAAATGATGTTTGCAAACATGAACTAAAAATGAACAAATGCAAAAAAGAAAAGAAAAAGGTTGATTTAGAGTGCACCTAGGCAGAGAATGGAGAAAATGGAATATTCTGAATGCTGACTGAGATCACAAAAAATCACCAGTGAGACTCATTCACCACTGATGGCGAATCAGTCCTGCTCCTAATGAAAACTAACAGAAACTAGTTTCTAAGTGTTGGGATCCAAAATCTGAAAAAAATATGGATTTCCAACCTTAAGGTGGGAATCATTTGCCACTGATTTTGAATCGATCCTCTCCCAAAATTTTGAGAAATTAGGGGACAATTTCGCAACACCAGATCCGAGGTTTTCTGCTTGTCGGGTTGACAAAGTTAATCCTGTAGAAAATGAACATAGTGTCTTCTCCAAGCTTGAAATAGGTTATGATTGACTTGAAACACTTTGTTGACTTCTTTTCCACTTTTCAACACCTAAATGCTTGACAAATCTCCATACACAACACATACACAAAAGGGAAAAATGGTAAAGGGTTAGGGCAAAGGGATTTTCCTTCGTCAAATCCCACTTTGGTAATCAAACCCTTAATAAAATGATGAAATGAAAGAGAAAGATAAAATAATAACATGCAAATGCTATCAACTTACCAAACACTTATTGATGAAATTTTGAAGATATATCAATGGCTTCCTTTGAAAGCTTGATTGATGCTTGATCAGATGATGCAAAGTGCTCAAATGCTAGTTGAATGCTTGAATTGCTTGATTGAGTTATGAGATTGTTGGGGAGGATTGTAAAATGAGGAGAAAAACACATATTTATACACACTTGTGTCTTAGTAACCCAATAATACCTTATCACAGGTCGAGATAAGGTGATTTTAAATAAAAACCTAAAAGAAAATTTGAAATATTTTGAATTTGGAGTCAAGAGGGACTCATTCACCACCCATGGTGAATGGGTCCCACCCTAGACTTGAATGTGGATGTTGGGAATTAAGTCACATTTAATGTTGTTTGTCAGATCTATATTCAAAAACACACTTAATTAAGCCTTATAAGGGAATAAAGGGATCAAATAAAGCATAGGAAAAGTGTAAATAGTGAAATTATGCCTAGAAAGGAGTGAAATCATGTTACAAGACTTTACAACACTTCAAAATATGACTTGATGATGAATAAAATGGTGATTTTTAGGTGAATTGTAATTAATAGAGTCTAGAAAAGTGTAGAAATGTTTTACAACGCTTCACAACACCTTCATAAGATGTCATAATTTGAATTTTAAGGACCTAATGTGAATGTTTAAGCCACATTGCAACATTAAATCAAAGAAAAATGGACCAAGCATAAAGAGGAAAGGCCTAAATGACCATGAAAATGAAAAGGGGCCATTTTTCTATGGCACATTTAGCCCCCACTTTAGTGAGAGGATGAACTTGCTTCAACATCACACTAAAGTAGCCATGAAAATCAGGAAAGAGGTCTCAATGCACTTACGTTAGCAAGATGGAATGACAATAATCAAGAGGGATGAGCAAGTCCCCAGGATGAAGATCCCATGGAAAAGTAAAAATAAGAACAAAGGAACACACATGATAGTGAAAAAGGAATGAAAGCTTCGATCATTTATCCAACTAGTTGTGGATAAGATCTAGGCCGATTGTTTGAAAAATAAAATGCATACTCACTCTGGGGCAATAGAACTCATGGCAGTCCGCTAGGTGAGAAGACCCAAGAAGGTGAAGTACATACGCTAGTTTGCATGTACCCACAAACACATAGGTGGCTATGGGGAAATTTGTGCTACTGAATGGGCTTCCCACTCAACCATATCAAAGTTATACCTCCTGATAACTTTAACAAGGTGCCACAAAGGAAAATTTTGGTTCATGCTTTATGAGACAAGCAAAGCTTTGTATGCTTAGAACTAATGAACAAAGAGCAAGGGTGCAACAGACATGCAAGTTGTGTTATGCAAGGTGGAAAAAAATGCAAAAATGTAAATGTAAAAGATGTTCAAAGGAGTCTTTTGAAGTTCATGCAAGGTCTATCACTTAGGGAACATTGTGTCTAATGTCTCCAAGAGAGGACCAATCAAAGAATATTATATTCACAACTTAGGGGATGTAGTGTGTCGCATCATGCCACTAAGAGGAATGTAATATGCTATGATAGATCACACTTATGAAGGACATCACACTCAATGTCATCCATGAAGTGGCAAACACATTGTATGAAGTGACAAGTCTACACTAAGAACCAAGAATGCAAAATGAAATGATGCCAATGTATGCCCCCCACTTTAAAGGAATTGCTACACATCATTCTGTGAGCAATTACTTTAAAGTAGGAAGGAAAGGAAAATGCGAGAAGAAAAAAAGACATGAGAGCCAACTTGGAAAGACCCTATGCCAAGTCATATGTTTCTAAGTTAGGCTGCTTCATGTAAATGAAAAGGAGAAAAAAAGAAAAGGGGAGTTTCCCCCAGAAGGGAACACACCAAACACATAAGGGATCTATGGATTTGGGGGACCTCAGTATGTTTGTTGCTGCAATTTTTTTACGAAAGAGCTTAGAATTGGAAGAATGACACAAAGAGAGTGAAAACAAAAGAAAAAGAAAGGTCATTTTGGGTCAACATGGAAGACACATTTTGGTCTCAATGCCTTGCATCATCCCCAATAATAAAACACAAAGAAAAGAAAAAAAGGACCTTTTCGGTCAACATGGAAGAGACATAGGGCATCTCTATGATTTGCATCATCCCCAAAAGGAAAACAAAAGAAAAAAGACAATGCACAACATAGAGAAGAATAGAGGTATGAATAGAAGAAGTGTACAAAGAGAGAAAGAACATAAAATGCACGATACGGTGGAACACGATACAAACATAAAATCAAACCAAAGAAAAAGAGAAATGAAAGGATAGTAGGTTGATTGCAAGTCAACCATTTAACAAGTCATTTGCCTCCCAATCATGTTCATTGTATTGAGAGGGCGGTTGACTTTCCAAAGGAAGAATTTCAAGTGTGGAACTAGGAGATGTGCTAGGTTCTTCACTTGGCTGAGAATATTTATCATTTAAGCTCATGGTAGATGAAAATATTGAGTTTAGGCTGTTATGTACTTCTTCATCTATTTTTATGATTTCCTCATCATCATCATCATCAAGGTTGATTACAATGGGAGGACAAAGGGTTATCTCCAAGGAAGGATGAAGCAAAAGTTGTGGTTGTTGGATTGGTTCATTTTGTTGTGAGGGTTGGATTGTGTTGTCATCTATTGCTTCTGTCAAAGTTAGAGGTTGGATTTCATTGTTTTCTTCCATTCGAGATTAGTGAGGAAGGACATGATGATGACACCTACGCTTCCTAGCACCATGGTTCCATTTAATTTTATTTTGGAGTTGTTGAGGGTTAAGAGTGGGCTGATCCATCATAGGTTTCTTTTCTTCTAGAGGGGGAAGAACAAAAGAAACCGAAGAAGACAAGTCAATCACTTTCTCTTTAGCTTTATACACTTGTTTAATGTGGGGAGGAATAACTATATTTGTTTCATTTTCTCTTGGTCATTTAAATGAAGAAGGGGAAATTTTTATAGGTGGTTGTTGGTGAGGTTGTGTGGTATATTCAATGTTTGATTTAGGCTGAAGCATGGTTTCATCTAGGATAGGAGGAGCGAAAGTGGACGGGGACATGCTACAAAGACACAATTCAGCTATGCATTTGGCCTTGAACTTTTGATAGGCTATGAAGAAGAAATCCTTATGAGGAGTGATGGGCTCCATTGGTTTAGGCCAAAAGGCTTCTAGGTAAAAATTACCTTTAGAGGATAATGGATTAAAGCCACTATGGTTTATGGTAAATATTTCATTGTCATGTGGAAATTTCAAACATTTGTGAACAACAAAGGGGACTGCTTTCATCGAGCAAGGCCAAGGGTGACCTAGCCATAGATGAAATAGATCTGATTGCGAAATAATAGAAAATGTACATCCAAAGTTTTAGGTCTCACTTGTAAGGGGAGTACGATTGATCTGATCGTATGGCACACAAAACCATTATGCTTTTTAATCCACACAGTTGGTTTATTATAGTCATCTTGATACAATTCATGTAATACTAAAAACTCTTTTGTGATCACATTCTCACCACAAGTGAGATCTATTAATATCCCATTGGTGGGCTTATCATAGATTTGGCCAACTATGTAAAGAGGACCATCAGGAATCTTTTTAAGTATATCTTTGGAAGAAAAAGTGATATCAAGATTTTTGTTGATTGGGCCCTTACAAGGGATAACATCTATCATACTTACAAATTCATCTATAGGATTAACTTGGGCATCATTTGGAGTTATATCATGATTTTCATTATTTGTATCATTGTTCATGACTTGAGGGCTTGAAGGTTCACTAGCCTTGACAAATGAAATGTTGTGTTTAGGCATGGAGTTGGTAAAGATTTATAAATTCTAGTTAGGGGGTGCAACGAATTTGGTTTGAAGTTGCGTGGTAAAGGCTTGGTGGTATCAAGTGGTTCATTGTATTGTGGAGGGTATCTGGTAAGGGAGTAAATTATCTCTTTGGGTCCCCATAGGTATAGGGAACTATTACTTTAACAATGACTACTTGGTTTTGAATAGGTTGGGTTGGTTACAAAGAAGGCAGATGGAATTGTAAAAATCCTCAATTCATTTTTCTAAAGTTTTGCACATTGTTTTGGTTGTTTTGCTAAGGTTTCTCAGCTTGGTTAGAAGTGGACTTTGAATCATGACTAGAAATTGAGTTGTGATAATCACAAAGGCTCGTGCATAAATGAATGAATGAATGAAGGAAATTTCATCATAGTTAACTTATCTTGAAGGTGAGTGTGAAATTTTTCAATAAACATCTTCTGCAAATGTGAATCAGGAATCTTGACATCAATTTGAACATACAATGACTGGTAACAAGAAATGAAGTCACTAACTTTTCATCGGTATTTTGCTTACAATGCATTAAATCAGCCATTGTTTTCTTAGGAGTCATGTGGACTAGGAAATGAATTATGAAGGAATCTACAACTTCATTGAATGATCAAATGGAATGATTGGGTAGGTTTGAAAACCGCTCTAATGCAGTGTCCTTTAAGGTTCTAGGAAATTTCTTGGCTAGCAGCTTATCATCGAGGACAAAGTCACTACACAAGGCTATATAAGCATTGACATGATTAGTTGGGTCTCCTTTAACCCCGTATTTCTCAAACCTAGGCATTTCAATTCCTTGTGGAATTTTTGTGTGTAAGATCTCTAAGGATATTGGGCTACTACGAACATGGTATGTTGGTGGAGCATTTTGGCTTTGGCTAATGGTGGAGAGTTGTTGTTGCATGGATCAGACTATGTTAACGAGTTGTGTAATGATGGGATCAGTGTAAGGAATATGAGGTGGAAGGGAAAATGGAGATGAGGTGTATGTAATGTTGGGTGAAGTAAAAAGGACACTAAGAGGGGTGAACGTGGAGGATGGAATATGTGATGCCACAAAAGAACTTGGAATGCTGGTTGGAATTGTGAAAGAAGGAGCCACATGACTAACCTATTGCATAGTTGTTGTAACTTGAGGAGTGGTATAGGTTGGTATGGATGTTATGGCTGAAGGGGGAGGAATGTGAGATCTTCCTTGGCTTGCAACTATTTTGCTGATTGGGATGTAGAAGGATCATGTTTATTGTATATTTCGGCTATTCATTTCATAACTTGTAAATCATCATCACTTTCAATCAAACAGTGAAGGTTTTCTATTGCAGGTATGGTAGTGGTGGAAATGTTTTCAAGAGACAAGTCTTGTTGTAAATTTACAAAATATTCATGAATACTAATGACCTTGTCTTGCGGAAGGGAGTTTTTTTGTGTGTCAACATTCATTGGATGGAAAGGGGAAGGCATATAAGTGTTATGATAAATGCCTAATGCACCATTTTCCATACTACGAGTAGGAGCTCTTAAGATCCTAAGGTCCACAATGAAAGTACTATCGTGGGAAGCCATGAGTCTAGAACTTTATCTCACTAAAGTATTATCAATGGGGCACCAAACACTCATCCAAGTACCACAAAGGATAGGGTGAATGTAAATGTAATGTAATCTAGGAGTGAAAAATGCAAATAATAGAAATTCTACAAACTAAAATAGAGAAATGACAATAGAGAACATAAATGAAGGAATTACCCAAAAAAATGCCTAAAAATTCAAAATGAAATGTGTAGATGAACTAATTCGCTGAGGGTGGTGAATGAGTCTAGTTATGAGATTTTTTTGTGTTTTCAGAAAATTTAATATGATTAAATGATTTTCAAATGCCAATGAAAGGTGCAAATGCAAATTTTCAATTTTTTCAATGATATGTAATGCAAAAATGAAATCTAAATGAGTCTTTCACTAATGCAATATGAGAAATCCTAGGATGCAAAAACAAAAAAAAACCCTTAGTGAATGTTGATACAAATGAAACCTAGGATGTAAGATGCAATGGAAATCAGAAATGTAAAGTTCTCACTATGCAAGTTTACCAAAATGAACCGTAGATTTTTGGCACCCTAATCCTTCCTAGAACTTCTAGGTTTTTCACATAAAAAGAGAAAGAAGGACCAAAATATCTAGCTAGTTCACTCAAATTATGCAATGTGTGATGTTATTTAGACTAAATGGAATGATATGAATGCAACTAAATGAAATTTTTAACTGATTATGAATGAAAAACCTAAGATTGATGTAATGTTGGAAAACACAATGATGTTTGTGAACATGAACTAAGAATGAACAAATACAAAACAAAATAGAAAAAGGATGATTCGGAGTGTACCTGGGCAGAGAATGGAGAATCTGGAATATTCTATATGTTGACTATGATGATAGAAAATCACTAGTTGGACTCTTTCGCCCTTGATGCTGAATCAGTCCTGTTCCTGATGAAAACTATCAGAAATTGGTTTTTGAGTGTTAGGATTTAGAATCTAACAAAATCTAGATTTCTAGTCTTAAGGTGGGACTCATTCTCCATTGATGGTGAATTAGTCCTCTCCCAAATTCTGAGAAAACAGGGGACAATTCTGCAACACCAGATCTGAGGTTGTCTACTTGTCGGGTTGACAAAGTTAATCCTGTAGAAAACTAACAAAATGTCTTCTCCAAGCTTGAAATAGGTTATGATTGACTTGAAACACTTTTTTAACTTCTTTTCCACTTTTCAACACCTAAATTCTTGACAAATCTACATACACAACACATGCACAAAGGGGAAAAATGGTTAAGGGTTAGGACAAAGGGATTTGCCTTGGTCAAATCCCACTTTGGTAATCAAACCCTTAATAAAATGATGAAATGAAAGAGAAAGATAAACTAATAACATGCAAATGCTATCAACTTACCAAACCCTTGTCGATGAAATTCTAAAGATATATCTATGGTTGTCTTTGAATACTTGATTGATGCTTGATTAGATGATGCAAAGTGCTCAAATGCTAGTTGAATGCTTGAATTTCTTGATTGAGTTATGAGATTGTTGGCGAGGATTGTAAAATGAGGAGAAAAACACATATTTATATGCACTTGTTCCTTAGTAACCTGATAATAACTCATCACAAGCTGACATAAGGTGATTTTAAATAAAAAATTTCTAAAAGAAAGTTTGAAATATTTTGAATTTGGAGCCAAGAGGGACTCGTTCACCACCCATGGAAAATGGGGCCCACCCTGGACTTGAATGTGGGTGTCGGGAATCGAGTCACATTTAATGTTGTTTGTTGGGTTTACATTCAAAAACACACTTAATTAAGCCTTATAAGGGCATAAAGGGGTCAAATAAAGCATAAGAAAGGTGTAAATAGTGAAATTATTGCTAGAAGGGCGTGAAATCTTGTTATAAGACTTTACAACACTCCAAAATAGGACTTGATGATGAATAAAATGGTGATTTTTAGGTGAATTGTAATGAATAGAGTATAGAAAAATGTAGAAATATTTTACAACACTTCACAACACCTTCACAAGATGTCATAATTTGAATTTTAAGGACCTAATGTGAATGTTTAAGCGACATTGCAACATTAAATCAAAGGAAAATGGACCAAGCATCAAGAGGAAAGGCCTAAAATACAATTAAAATGACAAGTCATTTTTCTATGGCATGGTGGTTATCTAGGGAAAGGTCTAGCATCATGTAGGATTTCTCTTTAGGCCTTATGCTTTAACTAATATCTTGGTTGTAATTTTATTTTTTTGTCCTTTTTAGGTTTTTCATCCATGGAACTCATTTTGTTTGTCTTAGGTTATTTTTTTAAAAGGGTTTTGGTCTTTTTAAAAACCCATTTTAGCTTAATAAACAATAATATATAGGTTAAGATAAGTATGTTTTGGGTAACAAAAGGAGAGGAAAGGGGCCTTCAACCTAATCAGAAAGTGGAACAATGCCTACTGGCCAGAAAATGCAACATAGCAAAATAGAAGAGGTGTAAAACCAACCAATACCTTGTCGAAGGATCGACACCTAACCACCAAGAACAACAAAAACTATATACCAGCAAATAATAGCATACCTAGAGACATAATTGAATCTAATTGATCGAGGGGCACGCAGACCCAGTAAGAACATAGAACAAAGGTTAAGATAAATATGTTAAGGAGATAAGAGTATTGATTTTGAGAATTTTATGTATAATTTCTAAAGCTCTAAGATAAAATTTAATATTTAAGAACTAGATCAAAGGTAGATCTCATATTTGGCATTATTCTATTGATATCTTGGAGACAAAGCATTTATGAATGATATCGACGTAGCCTATAAGTAATCATAGACAAAACTGGGTAGCTATAGCACCCATCCCCAATGACTTTACTATGAATTTATAAAATCAAATGTTATTATATGGTTAGTATAGGAATTCCATTCCATTTCATAGGTTCAATTTGTTTAGAAAACTTAGGAATTATAGAAATAACACCAAAAATAGAGTGGGAGATTCAAGATGCAGATCCAAACCGGTAGTTGATTGAAAGTCTCTATGAGCTTTTTTTTTAGACTGTAGGAATTGGGTAGCACGACCCCCTATAAACTGTAGTGCACCTAGTAAATATTTTAACGTGACTGGTGGTGCTGGTGCGACATGTCCTCCGGTACCCAGGGGGTTGGGGAGACTAGACCTCGTGACCAACCTACAGGAAAGGTTTAGCCAACCAAACTAGAGCCCCAACCCCTAAAGTCTCTATGAGCTAAAGTTAAAATGTTCGACTTATTTATGTTAGAGTATATGAAGACTTCAAAAGGCAATTTTATATAGAAAGACATTAAAAATTCTTTATCTTATCAACTAATGATTGACATCTTCGTGGAGGGCCTATTTTCTAACGTAACTCAAACAAAAATGTAATCATTTGCAGGCGGCCCAGGAAGCGACAGCCTTCGAAAACAAGAATAAACTGTTACAGGCATAGGAAACTACCCATCCGGCTTTCATACGTATTATGAACCACGTCGAAAAATCATCCAATCTTTCTCTAACGGTCGTCAAATTTTAAAATTCAATCAAGTAACCTGAATATTAACTTTTAAAATCAATTTTAGTCTTTAGCGAGCATCAATCCGTTTCAATTTATTATACGGCAGATTCTATTATTGTCTTTTAGCCTTGCTAATTAGACAGTTTTGTTCCTAGACATGCCCGTCTTTCCTCTATAAATACAAACTACAACTCCTCCAGCAGTACATGCAAGCATTTGTTCTGTGTACCTACATTGCATTGTGAAGTTATGAAGAAAAATAGTGTTGCCAAATTCATAGGAGTAATGTTGTTATGCCTCTTGTTTGAAAAGGCTTATGCAGGTAGTGCTTTTGTTGTGTTTCCACAGCCTGGATGTCCTGTGGGTCCTGTTATGATTGCCCAAGGGTGTGGGTGTTTTTCTCTACCCAGCGATTACCATGGAGGATATATTTTTGATCACCAAGGACAGGATGTCGCTCTTTTTAATACTGCTGCCTGTGACGGCCAACCACATACTCAACTTAATGACAGTGAAAAAGACTGCAACCCTTTTGGCTGGATTAGCTTATTAATTATCTGCTGATAATCTTTGCTTTATCCAAATTACAAGCGATACCACCATGCCTATCCAAAGTGTATTCCGTGACTTTGGTGTACGGTATTGTTGTAGGAGTTAAGTGAGGATTTGTATGTGGTCTTTATGGTTTGTGCTTGTTAAATTTAGTAAAGATTTCTAACTTATCTTTATGATCGAGTAGGATTTTAGTGTGGTCCCTATGATTTAGGGCCATCTCTCCGCTTAAATTTACTGTGTTTGTATTTGTCCTTTTCGATTGCACTTCACATAAATCGCTGGAATGTGCAGGCTGTTTAGGTGGACGTGAAACAGCCTGCATGTTGATCGCATGCCAAACTGTTTCAGCTCATTGATAATTGAAAGAATAATTTCAAAGTTGAATTTGTGCAGGATTATATCTGGTATTTGATATAATATGTATCCCACTTTTATAATTATAGGTTCTTATAGGTTCTTCGAAGGACATTTTTTATTTAAATTTAATTTTTTTATAACTAGCACTTGCACCTCAATGAGGTGCAATGGTTACGCTGATAGGTTGATATACTTTGGTATTATATTATGAACATGTAGAAGGGGTGTATGTTTTTTCTTTGGCGACGAGCTTTTGTGATCTATGCAATTTGTCTTCAAGACTTGTACAACAAAAGCAATGGGGTGGTTAGGTGCGTAGATTAGGTGTTGATGCAGTCAAATTTTAGCACCAATTTTAAGTTTTGAAGTTTGAATTGTGTAATGATTTATAAGTGCTTGGAGGAGAGTTCTGCAAGAGAGAAATTTGTAACAATGGATTTGATGCAGAGTTTAAATTAGTTTATTCTCAAAAATTAATTTAGGTTTACTTCCATGATATGTCCTTATGCATAAGTGATGAAGAATCATAATAAGTCATTTATATATTTGTATGTGATAGGTTAATCATATTCCCAAGTTCCATTGGTTTTCTTTAGATAAATGATAGGTATGAGAATGCAAACAAGCCTTGTAGAATTTGGATAGAGTTATCACTTTTTTTTTTTATAATTTTATAGTATGATACTTTTTTTTTCTTAATAGAATAGTTAGAAAATGTTGTATTTAATCTCTGTTTTTTTTTGTCATCCATTACCTTGATGGATTTAACTAATCATATATGTCAAATTTTAATAATAGAAAACTCCATATGCACAACTATCATATTAAATAAAAATTGTAAAAATAATCCTTCAAAAATGTGATTGTTTTTTTTTGAGACTCCTATATTTTTAAAACCTTGATTCAACATCATATCACACTCCCATTATCTTAAAGAAGTAAAAAAAAGTTATATTTCATCACATTCTCAAACAGCTCGCCCGAATTCCAACAAATTTATGAGATTGGTCAATCCTTATTTTGGCATATGGAATTCATGCTTTGCTTACATTTACACAATCAACACGTAGTCAAGTTAATCGCAGAGCTTGGAATTACATGCCCCATCCCTGAGACGGCAAGTGTTTCTAAACTCTGACACGACTACCGTAACGGGAGGCTTATTACACCACAGTTGAAGGTTATGTTTAATTTTCTGGTTATCCTCTATCTGAAATTAGCTCGGTTTGTAGAAGCCTATTTTTGATTTTATGTTTATAGTGATTTCAGAGGTTTTAATATTTAAGCAGGGTTTGCAGAAGCCTATTTTCTGGTGAAGGATAAGGACCACCCACTGGTTTTTGAGGAGCTGCAAACCCAAATCGGAAGCTCTCTTTGTGGAAACCCTAATTATTTTGTTTTGATACCAATTCCTTCTTCTTCGATGCATTCACTTTCCAAATCTTTTTGGTCTAATCAGTCATTATCGACCTGAACCACCTAAGCTTGAGTTTTCTTTTATATACCTTCTATATTCTTTCGTTTATGCTCAACTAGATATTAACACGGTCAATGTTCTTTTATTTCTGCTAAAGCTCTGAATTTTGAAGGGGCCGAACTGGTAGTAAGTGCAGTAGCAATGATGATATCTTCCACAACTCATAAATACACAATACAAACCAAGATCTCTTTGTCTCCTTCATTGCATGGAATGGTGAGGATGAATGCATATGCAACTTTCGACGTGAAGCCCAAGAAATCATCACCACTCTACATGGGAGTTCAACTCAACCCAAATTCTCTCAGTGGTATGAAGATCAATGGAGCTGCCACTGATAGCTTGAACGTGAATAATATCAATGTTGGGTTGTATGAAAAGTTGTTTTATATATTGCTTGAATATAAAGTTATTTCACTTAAAATCTCTGTAGAACCCTCATTTTTATCCTATATTTTCGTAAATAATATGTTTGGACTTGGGTATAGGTAGATCAAACTTCCTAGTCCTATTGTTATGTGAATAATGGAAAGGGTTCTCTTTCTATTTTTCGTCATACTTTTCCTTTTTAATGTCCTCTGGTAATGGAGATGGCATAGCGTTCGCGATTTTGCTAGGTGGATATCCCTCAGGAAGCCTGAATGGGCAGTGTTTTGGGTTGTTTTTACAAAAAAAGGGATCAGGATTTGTTTCCCATATACACTATCTATATGCTATGGAGTTTGACTTTCCACTCAACAAGGAGGTCATGAACATGAATGCTAACCATGTGGGTATTGATATAGAGAGCTTAATTTCCACTAAGAGTGTTGATGTTTCTGAGACTGAACTTATTCTCAATGATGGCTCCCAACTGCATGCTTGGATCGATTGGGCCAGGGATTCGAAGGTGGAGGAGTGCCTGAATGCCACCGAGTTCCATTCTCCTCCACTGATGTTGCTGAAGAGCTTCCCATCCCGACTGCGACTATGCAGGTCGTCTGCAATCTCTGAAATGCGGTCGATGTAGGATAATAAAACCCTCGCTCTGTCTTCGTTGGAAATTTTGAGGATATATTTTTTCTTGGTCCTTCTCTCCTCTTTTTCCATGGTCTCGACAACGTGCGTCCACCGCATTCAAGCTCCTTGGAACTCGTCATTCACCGTGTGTTGAGGGGCAGGTTAAACACCAGCTTCCTTTTTTGTTTGGACCGCGTTAGATCCCGGTGGGCTTTCCAGTGTCAGACTAGGGGAAGTCCCCACATAAATATCCCGGTGGGGTTCTCCCACATAAATAGCCGATTTAGTATTTGTTATTTTTAACGTGTATTAAAATATGATGTTTTATTAAAGTTCAATTTCACAGCTTTTAAGTTAAATTTATTAATATATGTTTCATGAATATTAGTTAATTTACATTCTCATAAACAAATGAATGGAAAATTAAACACTAAGTATTCTTTATATTTAAGTGATTCTATTAAATAGCTGGCTAAAAATAGCCTATCGACTATTATTTTTAAAGTGTATTAAATTATGATGTTTTATTAATGTTCAATTTCACAATTTTTAAGTTAAATTTATTAATATATGTTTCATGAATATTAGTAAATTTATTCAAATTTTACATTCTCATGAACAAATGAATGGAACATTAAACACTAAGTATTCTTTAAATAAACAAATGAATGGATTCTATAAATAGTTGGCTATCGACTGTTATTTTTAAAGTGTATTAAATTATGATATTTTATTAATGTTCAATTTCACAGTTTTTAAGTTAAATTTATTAATATATGTTTCATGAATATTAGTAAATTTATTCAAATTTTACATTCTCATGAACAAATGAATGGAACATTAAACACTAAGTATTCTTTAAATAAACAAATGAATGGATTCTATAAATAGTTGGCTATCGACTGTTATTTTTAAAGTGTATTAAATTATGATATTTTATTAATGTTCAATTTCACAGTTTTTAAGTTAAATTTATTAATATATGTTTCATGAATATTAGTAAATTTATTCAAATTTTACATTCTCATGAACAAATGAATGGAACATTAAACACTAAGTATTCTTTAAATAAACAAATGAATGGATTCTATAAATAGCTGGCTATCGACTGTTATTT
Source organism: Sequoia sempervirens (assembly GCA_007258455.2). Taxonomy (NCBI): domain Eukaryota; kingdom Viridiplantae; phylum Streptophyta; class Pinopsida; order Cupressales; family Cupressaceae; genus Sequoia; species Sequoia sempervirens. The sequence continues at coordinate 734,799,702 of VDFB02271358.1, read as the reverse complement.
TTAAAGTGTATTAAATTATGATATTTTATTAATGTTCAATTTCACAGTTTTTAAGTTAAATTTATTAATATATGTTTCGTGAATATTAGTAAATTTATTCAAATTTTACATTCTCATGAACAAATGAATGGAACATTAAACACTAAGTATTCTTTAAATAAACAAATGAATGGAACATTAAACACTAAGTATTCTTTATATTTAAGTGATTCTAATAAATTTATTAATATATGTTTCATGAATATTAGTAAATTTATACCATTAAACAGTAAGTATTCTTTAAATAAAGAAATGAATGAAACATTAAACATATTCTTTAAAAATGAATGGAACATTAAACACTAAGTATTCTTTATATTTAAGTTAAATTTATTAATATATGTTTCATGAATATTAATAAATTTATTCAAATTTCACATTCTCATGAACAAATGAATGGAACATTAAACACTAAGTATTCTTTATATTTAAGTGATTCTAATAAATTTAGTAATATATGTTTTATGAATATTAGTAAATTTATACAAATTTCACATTCTCATGAACAAATGAATGGAACATTAAACACTAAGTATTCTTTAAATAAAGAAATGAATGGAACATTAAACATATTCTTTAAAAAGAATAAAAAAATGAATGGAACATTAAACACTAAGTATTCTTTATATTTAAGTGATTCTAATAAAGGTGAAGCACATGGAATTTAAGACTTTTTGAAATGTCACCCAATTCATTTGTATTTCAATTAAAGTATGCTTAACCATGAATTTTCTCCAATATCAAGTCTATTTAGCTTCCTAACCCATTTTTCTATTTAGCTTGTTGGCCCATTTACAAAACCTTCAACAAGTGTTCTTTATGAAATATTCATTACAAAATCTTTTGAACCCATTAAATGACATTTTAAAAAAGAAAATCACTTTAAGTCTATTATGGGTTTTCCATCTCTCTTGGTTTCTATTGTTGGACATTCAATGGTTCCTAACCTAGTTACTCTACAATTCAAATCTATTTCTAATGAGCTTCACCTAGTATTGGTGTAACTCCTATCTATACCTACTAATGGGCCTTGATTATCAACATATCTAGTTAGAAATTATTTTTCCCACTCAGTTCTTGTCATCATGTTATGGTTCTCTCTCCCCCTTCTCCTTAGTCTAAGGAGAGATAAAATTGTGCCTCATGACCATCTTTTATAGGAATAAATAAAATCCTTTGAACCCATTAAATGACATTTTAAAAAAGAAAATCACTTTAAGTCTATTATGGGTTTTCCATCTCTCTTGGTTTCTATTGTTGGAAATTCAATTGTTGCTAACCTAGTTACTCTACAATGTCATTAAAAAATCCTTTGAACCCATTAAATGACATTTTAAAAAAGAAAATCACTTTAAGTCTATTATGGATTTTCCATCTCTCTTGGTTTCTATTGTTGGACATTCAATGGTTCCTAACCTAGTTACTCTACAATTCAAATATATTTCTAATGAGCTTCACCTAGTATTGGTGTAACTCCTATCTATGCCTACTAATGGGCCTTGATTATCAACATATCTAGTTAGAAATTATTTTTCCCACTCAATTCTTGTCATCATGTTATGGTTCTCTCTCCCCCTTCTCCTTAGTCTAAGGAGAGATAAATTTGTGCTTCATGACCATCTTTTATAGGAATAAATACCTTCCCAATTTCATATATTAGTCACACACTAGAGTTAATAATGTGTGGTTATCAAGGGAAAGGTCTAGCATCCTTTAGTACTTCTTTTTCAATGTTGTGCTTTAATTGATATCTTGGTTGTAGTTGTGTTTTCACTTTCCTTTTTAGGTGTTCAATCTCTCATGGAACTCTTTTTGTTTGTCTTAGATTTTTTTTTTATAAAAGGGTTTGAACCCTTTCAAAAACCCAATTTTAACTTAATAAAAAATAATAGATAGGTTAAGAGCAGTATGTCGAGGAGATGAGAGTACTATTTTTGAGACTTTTATGTGTAATTTCTAAGGCTCCAGAATCAAAGTGAATATTTGAATGGAATATTCGAGAATAATATCTAGGTGATGTTTATAAATTATTTTCATCCATGATCGAAGCTGGATCTCACATTTTTCATTTCATTCAATTGAAATCTAGGTGACATCACTATTCTACATGATATTGAGGTAGCTTTCAAGTAATCATAGATGAAAATGGGTAGCTATATCACCCATACCCAATGAATTTATAGTGAATTTATGAGATTAAATTTATGTTCATACATTGTTAGAGTAGGAATTACATTTCATTTCATAGGGTTCAATTTGTTTAGAAAACTTATGTAAATTGACTAACTTTGTGTATGCCCACTCTTTATGACAGATTTAGTTTTTTTAAATGATTTATTATGTATTGAAATTAATATTCTATGACTATATCATATTTAGGGGTATAAATAATATTTTATATCTTAATTGCATGTTTAATGTTATTATATATTGTTTGTGTTAAGAAATATTTATGTTTGCAAGAGGATCAAACAAGAAGAAGATGTAATTATACAAATAATTTGGATATCCCTACACAAAGGGTGTGGCTAAGTTGTGCAACCTAGTCTATTCTTCATTTATCTTTAAATATGTCTAATTAATATCTCCATCAATACTTTCCTTGGTCTTGTAAAGCCAAAAGTATTTATTATTTACCTACTAGTGTTAGTTGCTCTACAATTTCTAGTCGCATGATGATTATTGTTTTCCTCTTAGTATAAACTCACATGTTACCTAGGTTTATATTCCAAGTGTATTATCTAATATTATATAATACAAACTGGAGCACCAACAAAACTGATAATTCATATCCTTTAAGTGTAAATATTTATGTTATTACACATGAAATTTGGTGAGTGTTATATACTGAGATAAGCATGATTGATTTAGGATTCACATGCATAACAAAGTAAGGGAAAATATAATTTTAGAAAAATATATTATGATTCTTTTTCTCATCTTTTTATGATGACCAACATTATCATTTATCTCTCATTTTTTATGATGAATTTATTTTCATTTTATTATTTAGTTTTATGCCTATTTTGGGGTGATGCATTCATATACATGTATATGAATACAAATGGTGTAATTATTGTGGAGTCAGAATTATTTACCTATCCCTTTTTAGATCCCCATTTGCAAACAAGTCCATGGTCATTAGCATATCTTAATCCAATTTTCACATGTTCTTGTATATTTTTCTTATTTATCTATTCTCGATGATGATCTATACTTTGATAATCCTTAGATTAATTTTTTTTCATGATCCATTTTATTTATTTGAACTAAGGTTAAATTTATTGTCACATGATCATCCTTGTGAGTATGAACTTGACCTTGAATTCAAATTTGAGTGACTAGTCCCCTTTTTCTTTCTTTCCAAAATTTGACTATGTTAATGTTTGTGTGATTTATCATCATGCATTAGGTTAAAAATTATTCATTTGCATTCATCATAACTAGTAATCGCACCTTGGGGTGCAATGGGTACGTTGAAGACAGTATAGTGATTTTTTTTGTTAAATTTGTTTATTTGGAAGTGGGAAAACCAATAGACAACTATAAATGGAGTACTTCTCCAAATTATATATGGACTATTACATATGAAAATCGAAGCAACCATCCACAAATTGAGTGGAACACTTTGAATTGGAATTCAGAAAAGTAAACTAATAAAGGATACTCTGTAAATACATTAAATTTGTAGCAATACATAAATCTTTCTAAAAATGCCAAAATCCACAATCCAGAAACCGTCAAACATGTAGAAAATTTAATGTACACCCAGAAAACAAAAAATAAAGCCCGTGACATGAATAAGTTTGGAGTACTACACAGTGATAAAATCTACATTCCAAAAATGATCAATTCAATCTGTTACATCTTCCATATGACTATTGTGTGTCATTAATAATTTCTCAAACAAATCCCCATTAAGATTTGATTTGGTCGAGCCTTTGTTGTAAGTGCATATGGGCATCTTCACCGTTTTCAAAATGAGGTATGTAGCCATGAGATTTGGGGAACTAGGAAACTGCTTTGAAAACAATGCTACCCTTAAAGTGACCTGTAACAAGAAAAAATAAAATGAAATTAGTTAGTGTAGCAAGAAGAGCATGTGTTGCAACCTATTTCATTAACATATTGAAGATGATACAAAAAAAAGGGCAAGGGGAGGAACTAAATAATTGCAAATGATGCAAAATATTCAAGTATAATAATTTATATATTTACTATTTTGTAAAATTATATACTCCCCAGATTTACTCAGATAACTAACTTATTAAAACATCTTCCATGAAAATTTAAGAATAAAAATCAACACAAACTAGGATCCACACACACGCATTTAGAATTTTATAGATGCCTTAGTGACAGTCTACATTTGTTGATCTTGAGTTCTTACAAACAATGTAGCAGATGTGACATAGAAAACAAGCATGTTGTTGTCTTCACAACATGCAAAAAACTGTAAATAAAAATCTTCTAATATTATGTTAAAAATTGTTATACAAACTGTCTTCACATCATGAATGAGAAATCATTTTAAATCATTCAGAAAGGTTGAATCTTATTTTTCTATCTTAAGAAATGATTTGCAGTAATGAGGAAAAATTGGTATGTACTATTTTTCTATTTTTTACATACACATATCTTCAAAATTTATTAAGATGTAACTACATTTAAATTTTGCATTTGGAAAGGTAAAAATTTAAAAGTTGTTCAAGAAAAGAGCAATTAAGTTATACTCAAAAAATAAAATGGAGAAGGGTGAAGTTGATTTAAATACACATTCAAGAGAGGATCATCAAAACCCCAAGGTTTGAAATGATTTGTGAAAAAAATCTATAAGAGTATAAAAGGTTTTGGATAGTATAAATAAGTTTCAAATAAATTGATGAAAGTAATATTTGCCATCCAACATTAAAAAAAAAGGTTCAAAAGATAATAATGGGCTCATAAAATTCCTTCATACAACATCCAATGTAGAACCTCTAATTTTGAAGGTAGGTGTGTTGCATCAAATAATCCATTCATTACCTCCTCATTGCCAACATAATCATCATCCATTTTTAACTGCTTCAGCACCCAACATGCCAACAATAGACTAGTACAACATGCTCCAAAAGCAAACAAGACTTGCATAAATATTATGTGTAAGAAACACATTATAGATTGTTTAAGTCGTTATTGTAGCATCAACAAGCAACAGTAAAGATCTAACAAAAAATGGATTATAGAAAAAAATACATGCCAAACAAGCAAGGAATCTAGGTTCTAAAGATAAATTAGTCATTCTGGTGCATAAATGTTGAAGGTACAAAATTAAATTGCATATTTCAGATTAGAAAGTCCAAAGATAATTTATTCAATCCACTATAATAGATGTGAACAAGTGTGTGAAAATAGATTTGAATGAGCATGTACGAATATATTTTTATAAGATGAAAAAGAGTGTAGCCTTGTAATTTGTGTAAAATTAGTGGAGTGAGCTGAAAAAGGTATACCTAGCTTATTGAATTGCACGTTTACATGCAGTTTCTAGTCATTGTAACAACCCTAAAAGAAACACTTATTCAATGAAATTTACCTTTGTAAAATATGTAAGAACACAACTAAGAAAAGAAATGTGCATATCAACAAAAAAACACAATATGTACTCAATTAATATTAGCATTATAGGGTAAATGTATACTTTCTTGTAATTATGTTACAGACAAAGAAGGAGATGTATTTATCCCAATCCAGTCAACATATGTCTTAACTTGTTAGCCAACAATATACAATAATATATAACATCTTATATATTAATTTATTTGAGGAAATTGAAATTCAATTTTAATTCCAATTCTATTAATTTGTTTAGAAGATGAAAGTATGTTAGAAGTAGAACCATTAAAAATAGTATTGTTCAATCACAACCAAAAGTATGAGAAGAAAGCATAATGTAAGTTAGATATGAGGAATGTATAACACAAGTTGAAAGATTAGGTGATGAGAGAACAATATATAGGTGCAAAAAGATATGTAAATAAGAAATGTTTTACTGTTGTGAACATAATTGGTAGGGGAGAAGTCCAATATAAACAATACCTTAAGTAGAAGATATTGAGATACTGCTTGTATGTTGTTTGAGTAGTTGTCGAAGAACTCTCTTGTGAATGTAATACGATTTTTTTTATAAACTTTGTGCTAAAAGGGTTGATCCTGACAATTGTGCAACTTTGAAGGAGGGCCTATGAATCAAATGTGGTAAGCAAATAAGAGATTTGATAGTCAGAGTATGAAGAGATGTGTAAGCAATCAGGAATGTAGTCATTGAAAGAGAAAGGACTAAGTAGTAAGAGAACATACCTGTTACATTTTTTTCAGTGAAAACAAGTTGAGCATTTCAAGTGGTTGATGTTGATAGTGTTGACAATCGAGCTTCCTCACTGATCTTGTGTGCAACGTAAGAGATTTGTTTCATGCATGTGTATCTATCAAATGTGAATGTAGGGTGGATACGAAGGCTGAAGAGATGAGTGACTCTGGAAATTATTATGAATGTCAAGCCTTGTCGGTCGATGTTGCCAATGTCAATGGTGGCCATATCAAGTGCAAGCCCCTGTGATTTTTGGATGGTTAAGTCCCATGCCATTTTAAGTGGAATTAGGTGTTTTCCACCATGACTCATCGGTGTAATAGGGACATCTTTTGGATTGTTTTTATCCTAGGCAGGCGGAATGTAATTCTTGAATTGAACAACAACAAACAAGGGGAATTGGGTGGTGTTTCGCTCTCCTTGTACACTATTTTTTTTACTATTCCAAGAGCTCCATTAACAAGGCCAATATTAGTCCACATATTACAAGATAACATAACCTTTTGGTCAACACATAGCAAAATATTTTTTTGCAGTTTCTCATCATCTGGATTTAAGTTGAAAGAGCTCCCTATTTGCTCTATAGTGGCTACAACAATGGGCTATGCTAGAGACAACAACATGTGCTTGTTATGGTGTAAGAATTTTCATTCGTTGCATAAAGATGTATGGATGATAAGAAAGCTTGACCTTGACATTAGCAGTTGCCAATCTGCAATTGTAGGTTCAACCATTCTTAAATTGCACAAGAACTAACAAAATAGTAGTTGAGATGGATCTTCTCCTACTTGGTGAAATATTAAGTTTAGTGTAAAAACTGTTTGAAAGCTCCACCATAGGGTCCCCCATAGGAAGTAGAAGAGTACATAGGAATGTCTTTGACCGGTGGTAGCTGGCTGAGGTCTCCAAAGAGTAGGATTGAGCGGCCTTCAAAGGGGATATGGTTGTGTGCTAGGAAAGCTTCATGTAAGCGATAGTCGATACGCTCAAGGAACCTGGGGCCGATGAAGCTCATTTCATCTATTAAAATTTAGCGAAAAAAGTGCATTCTCTCTTCAAACCTTGCTAGTGTCTGGCCTTGCAAGGGAGCCATCTCTTTGATGGATATGTTAAGTGTAGAATGAATTGTTATGCTCCAATGTTGAATGTTGCAACATCTGTTGGTGAGAGAAGTAATAGCAATGTTTTCCCATTTGGAGCAAAACAATTGAGTGCAAACCTAGTCATTTGTTTAATTAGGTGTGACTTTCCAGTTCCTGCAATTCCTTGAACTATTATTTCTAGTGGTGCCTGGTAAGTGGTGGAGGATAGGTCTCGGTCGGGCCCACAAAAGGATATGAAAATCATAGTAAAACCCTTCCTGGGAATTAGACATTCCAATAGGTGACTAATATTTCTCTATGGATGTTCATTTACTTGTCAAACCAAGGTACATATACTTTAAATGGCACAGCACAATATATGCACTAAGAACTAGTTTCAGTCAAAATTTAACAAAAATAAATACTTGAAAGGAATTCTATCTACACTACAGGAAGGTAATGCAAAGTTCTTTTAACTCAACTATGTTTTGATTAAAACAGAAACCATAACAACTACAACTAAAACACAAACTATGAACTGGCCTTATGCTACAGGAACAGGCACAGGGATGGACTCCCTATGCTGTAGGAGCAATACAAGACTGAGTTTGTATGAAAACTTCAAAGATGAAAGCTAATTGATGATCAACAGAAAAGAACAACTACTAACTAGCTACATATACTTACTAAGTGGGCCCACTTAGCAAGCATCTACTGATTATGCAGATGTTGAACTCAGAACTTCATCAAACTTTATTCATGAAAAATAGAATGGTATACATTGCTTTGTTGATATAGAAACTAACAACAAACTCTGTCTCTTGTCAAACGGATTTTGCTTTTTATTATCATATTGACTCTTACATGGTATCTGTTAACTTTCTATCACTATGCTTCTATCTTACTCTAACTATCATCTCCTTCTTTTCTTACACAGGAGGAGAACTTTATTTAAAATCAAGAGAGAAACTAACTAACTAACCCTATCAAAAAAAGACGTGGAAGTAAAGTGTATCCCAAAATCAAGGAACAAACTTCATAAATGAATTTATGCATTCAACCCGATTCAAAGAGAATCTAGCGTTCCACTCTTTCCAGATTGACTGTCATTAAAAAAATCTTTCCCAACGGTTTCGATCAAAGAGTCTTCGCCAGAGCTTCCTTGAAGTCATGTAGAAAATAGACTTTACTGCAAGGCTGAGATCGGTTGTGCTTGACTCGATCATACTTCTTCAACAAACTGTGAAACATAAGGTAACAGATGTGAAAGAAAAGGTGTACAACACATACACAATATCTATTCATTAATCACACATTTAAATCTATTTCATCATTCAAAACTGTATGCGATATACCAGTCATTTAGGGAGTTAACAGGTAATAAATGTAGTCAAGTCAACACAATAAGCTGCAGGAATATGAAAATGTTTTGCTACAGGATATCCTCATAAAAGGTTTCAAAAGATTTTTAAACAATCACAAATAACAAAACTAAAGGCATTAAAAGTTCATCATAATATCCAAACTATGAGCACATTTTGGGCTCATCACTACCCCCTACTTAGCCTAATGCTGGTTCTCCAGCATTAACTTTCCTGGTGGTTTCTCTAAAATTAGTGGTTGTTGCATGACTCTGAAATGGAGTTCCAAACCTGTAATAAAATCCTCTAAAATCCTGGAACCTTTCATACCTATGGTCTTCTAAATCATCATTAATATTTGTAGCCTGGTGAGGATAAAGGGGCCACATTAGCACAGTTTTCCCCTAGCTAAACTCAATTCCTTGCTGAAAATTCAAATTCTCTGTTTCCCTTTCTGTTCTGATTTTTCTTCTGTTGTGCCGTCACATTTCTTTCTTTTCCAAAAATGAACTTTTTGAACAAGCAGTTTTAATCGTAGTTTACAAGAAAAACATGCAATAAAAAGGACATGCAATTATATTTGGAAAGTACTAGAAAAATAATAAAGAAAGGTTATTTGTGCAGTTATGGCAGTGGCGAAAAGACAGGTTTTAAAAGGTGGATTACCCCACCCCCTACTTAGAGTATGACATGTGTCCTCACATGTACTAAAGAATAGGTAGAGATCGAGTAATAATGATTGGTACTGTCATAGCAGTAAATGAATACAATAAAATAAATCAAATATGGAATAACAAAATATATGGCGTACCTTTGATAATTGCTTGTACGTGTGAAGAAAGATGATGCCGTCTGCATGAGTTGACAGTTGGGAATGATATCATAATTAAGGGTGATGTGGATGGATGAAGTGGATGGATGACGTGGGCAGATGAGATGAATGGATGGAATGGATGGATGGAAGATAAAGAAGTGAGATGGGGTGATAAATGAGAATGGAGAAAAAAAAAGGGTTTCCTTTTTAAAAAAAGAAACCTTTATTATGAGCATGCTTTTCAAAATTACAATGAAGCTGCAGGAGAAAGGCTAAAGACTTTGGCTGCAAGAAGAGTAGTGAGAGGAAACTCAATGAACTATTGCATGAATTCTTCTTTTGAGACTGGTTTATGGTACAACCAAAGTTGGTGGCCATTAACTAGCAATTTGAAACGGACTGGATCAATTGTCACCAGCTGTACAGCTCCGTTGTCAAACACATTCTCAACTTCATAGGGACCAAGCCAGCGTGTTGTGAGCTTACCTTGGTTTTCTTGATATCTGGAATCATATAACAAAGCCCAATCACTAGTAGAATTTTTTTTTTTTTTTTTGTTGATCATGCCATTTCTTTCGTTGCTGTTGGACTACTTTTGTATGCTGCAAAGCGGCTTTTCTCATTTCGTCCAAAGCATTTAGCTATAGGAGACATTCCTTTTGTGCTTCAGATATTTCCATATTGAGTTCAAGAGCTGTCCTCAAAGTTTTGTGCTCAAATTCTATGGGCAACATGGTTGTTTTCCCATAAAGTGGCTCAAAAGGTGTAAACCCAGTTGTTGTCTTCCATGTAGTTCTGTAGGCCCAAATTGCTTCAAGAAGTCTATTGCTCCAATCTTTTCTATAGAGTTGCACTATCTTTGTTAGGATTGCCTCAATTTCCCTGTTTGTTACCTTCGCCTAACCATTGGCTTGAGGGTGATAGGGGTTGGACTTCTTATGTTTGATTTTATAGTCATTGATTAGTGCAGTGATCAGATTCGATGTGAACTGAGCTCCCTGATTAGTTACAAGCTCTTTGGAAACTCCAAATCTAGTGAAAATTTGTTCATACAGAAATTCAGCAACCTTGTTATCTCGAGCATGAGTCATAGCTTTTACCTCAACCCACTTTGTTACATAGTCCGTGCAAACTAGAATGTATGAATTGCCATTTGATGGTGGATCAATTGGTCCCACAAAATCCATTCCCTATTTATCAAAAGGGGTGACTATTACCTGTGGGTATAGTGGCATTTCATCTGACTTGATTGGTCTTCCCATACACTGACATCGGTCACATTTCCTTGTATAGGCCACAACATCCTTGTGTAATGTTGGCCAGTAGTACCCTGTTGTAAGAATCTACATTGATGTTCTCTTTGCTACAAAATGTCCCCCACATGGTTCATCATGGCAAGCATGCAAGATATCATAAGTCTCATCTTCTCTTACACATCTTCGCATTACTTAATCAGGTCCAGTATAAAACAGACAATTTACAATCCATGAAAAGTTAAAACTTTTCTCTAATAACAATTTTTTTTCTTTTGGAGAAAAGTGGTCTGGTATTCTGCTTGTTGCTAGATAATTGGCAATGTTTGCATACCATGGTGTATGTGCAGCAATAGAAAACAAGTGTTCATTTGGGAACCTATCATTAATGACCTCGTGTTCAACTGGTGCAGCTAATTAAAGTCTTGATAAAAAGTCAGCTACAACATTAGCTCTTCCTGGTTTATCAATGATTGTAATGTCAAATTCTTGTAACAATAGGAGCCATCTTGCTAATCTACCAAAAATGGTAGGTTTCTTCACCAGATACTTGATTACTGTATGGTCAGTATGGACAAATATCTGATAACCTGTGATATAATGCCTAAATTTATTCAAAGCATACACTATTGCGAGCAATTCCTTTTCTATAACCATATAGTTGAGCTCAGGACTTTGAAGGTTCTTGCTGATAAAGTAGATAGCATGCTCAATTGAATTTTCTTTTTGACTTAAGACTGCTCCTATACCAAAATCAGAGGCATCATATGAAAAGAAAAATTATATTTTGGACCTTGAAGAATAGGAGCTTTAGTAAGCAAGTCCTTTAGTTGCAAGAAGGATTTTTCATAGGCCTTTGTCCACTCGAATTGAGAATCCTTAGTTAACAAGGCATAAAGTGGGCTGAAAATTTTACTGAAATCTTTTATAAACCTTCTATAATACCTTGCATGGCCAAGGAAACTTCTGACATCCTTTTATTTTGCAGGAGTTTATAAATTTAGAATAACTTCAATTTTAGTAGGGTCGACCTGAATTCCATTCTTTGAAATATGATGGCCTAGAACAATACCTTCTTCCATCATTAGAAAATATTTTTCACTGTTTAGAGACAAATTTTTTTCTTTGCACCTTTTTAATACTTTTTCTAAATTCACCAGTGCTTCTTCAAATGTAACTCCATAGGTAGTGAAATCATCCATATAAATCTCCATACAGTCATGAGATATATCAGCAAAAATACTAATTACTGCTCTCTGAAATGTTGATGGTGCATCGCATAGACCAAAAGGAAAGACTGACTAAGAAAATGTTCCCCATGGACAGGTAAAAGTGGTCTTATCTTGATCTTCAGGGGAAATTTTTATCTGATTGTACCCACTGTAACCATACAAAAAGGAAAAATATCTTTTGCTAGACAGTGAGTCTAGTACTTGGTCTACAAAAGGTAGTGGAAAGTGATATTTTTTAGTGGCATTGTTCAATTCTCTGTAATCTACACACACCCTCCATTTTCCACCTTTCTTGGGGATAATAACTAATGGAGAAAACCATTGACTGTCAGAGATTGGATAAATAAAACCAGCATCAAGCAACTTTTGAAGTTCATTTTTCACTATTTCTCTAAGTGCTAGATTTACTCTTCTTTGAGGCTGCCTAACTGGTAAACAATCTTCTTTGATATAGATCATGTGAGTACAAATTCGAGGATCTATTCCTTGCATGTCCCCATATTCCCATGCAAAAGCTTTATGCTGATCTTGTAGCATTTTTAATAAGTCAGCCTGTTGAAACTGTAACAGCTTGCTATTGATATTCAAAAAGTGACCTGGAGACAATTCTATCTGCTTAGTGAGATTACTCATAGAATCTACAGGTGATGTTTGTACCTCTTGTGGAAGAAAATTATGAAAAATTGCTAGAAGTTTAGGCAGTGAACTCTTAGAATTTGGTTGCTACAAGAAACATTGTAGATGACTGCCATTTGGATTAGATGAACTATCCGTATCAGAGTTAAACTGCAGAATTTGAAAAAGAAAAGCATCCTCATTCTGAAGTTGTGAGAATGGATCATTTTGAAGCATCATTAATTAAGCCAACGAATTGGATTCTTCAGTTTCTTCCCCCATATCTGGCCAAACAGGTTGGGACAAATCTGGTTGAGGTCTAGCAGGTAGATACAAATCCAATTTTTTTGTGGACTGTCCATCAGAAATGGTCATATCTCTAGAATGACATCCTATAAAAGCATCAACAGTTGCTAACCATGGTCTACCAAGGATAATTGGATACCCTCCTAAAGTTTCCTTAACTGATAATATTATGAAATCAACTAGATACTCCCAAGATTCAAGAGTGACAATTACATCTTTCACCATTCCATCAGGTTCAACTGTGGAGCTATCTGCAAGCTGCAGAACTGTAGGTGTAGACCTAATGTTTGAAATGTTCAAGCAGTCCATAGTATGCTTTGTCATGACATTAATGGTAGCACCTAAGTCAATCAAAACATTTTTTACAATTTGGCCATTTATATGTATCTGCACTATAGGACTTCCAGGGTCAATATACTTTGGGATGACTACATTTCCCAACATTATATCAGCCAATTTCCCTAAGACATGAATTGTTTGGGGATCCTTTTTCTTCCATCCAGGCTTCTTCAAACAGGCCTCTTTAATAGCTTTTCCAAAAATGGGAACATCTTTAATAGCCTGAAATAAGGGGATTTGAATTTGTACATTTTTGAGCTCATCCAAAATGTCAAAAGTGGGTTCTTCCATGGATTTAAATGCAGTACTTTGCAACCTCTGAGGAAAAGGTGGTTTGTCTTGGCTTTGCAAAATAGGCTCCTTAGAAACTGTATCAGGTATAGGCATATGCTCAGTAGGATCAATAGGTGTAGTAGATTCTTCAAGGGGAGAATCTGCTATTTCAGTAATTAGAGGCAGTTTTGGAGCAAGTAAAGTGCTTCCAGACCTCAAATGGATGTCATTAACGGTTAAGGCATAAGCTTGATATTGGTTGGCTTCGGCAAGATACGTAGGATGTTGTGGCTGCTGTTGTTGCTTATTATTAGGATTTGGCAATGGCTGGGCAGGCATAGGCATTTGCTTTAGAGGGCTAGGATTTGTGGCAGTTGCTGTAGTAGGTGGCATGAGGGCCTATGGTTGAGGCTGTGGAAGCTGCAAGAATCCAGGGGACTAGTTTTGCCATTGTTGAGGACCCCTCCATTGAGGATTCTGCTGCCAATTACCTGAAGGTGGGGTCCATTGTCCTTGTGGCTGCTACCAACCTCCTTGAGGAGATTTCCATTGCGGGGTTTGATAATTAGGCCAACTTGGTTGAGGTGGATTCCAGGGTGGTGGTGGTCCATATGCATGTTGTTGTTGGTTATTATAGCTAGAATAAGGATTACCAAAAGTTAAAGGATATTGAGGCATACCTTATCTTTGGGCCCATGGTCTCCTTTGTGCAACAAAGAACACTTGATCATCATCACCTTCTACTAGCTTGAAGTCAGTAGGTAGTTGCTTAGCTTCTAAATTAGCCACCATCTTGCATCTGTAGTCACGCTTCTTCTGTCTGTAGTATGGACAGAACTTGGCCAAAACTACCTTAGCTTCCTCATGTTTCTTCCGAGCTTGCATAGTGTCCAGTTGTGTAGCCATATTATTAATGATGTCGTGCTTGAAGTTAGATAGAAAGTTTGTTATCTCCATCCGAGAACTCCACTAGAAGAAGACTTCCCCACTGTAGCATGATGACCTCGACCTTTCTTAACTATTGCTTGAGAGTAGTTAAGACATATTTTCTTTATATCATCCCAAGGTAGTTGGGTTATATCACCTCCTCCCATCAGGTCTAGGGCGTCTATATAGGAATCACTGATTCCCCTTAGGAAGAGTAATTTCTGAGAGTCTTCATTGAGAGTATGGTTTGAGTTCCTTTTTAGTGAAAACAAGAACCTTGAAATATAATCTTCTAAACTTTCATCCTCCTTCTGCTGAATTTGGAATATGTCATCACCTTTACTGGCACTCTTACAATATTCTTTATACTTCTCAAGAAATTTCGTTTGCATGGCTGCCCAACTATCAACAACACCTCTTCCTAGACTCATGAACCATCTGAGACCTCCCTCCTTCAAGGTGGAAGGAAATAACTTCAGTTTATGAGCGTCTGAGTTGTAGTCATAACTACGACAAAGGACATCAAACTCAAACATAAAAGTTATTGGGTCCTCCATAACTAGGCTATAAAACTTGGGAAGCAATGAAGAGGGAATATTTTTAAGATTGTTAGTATCTTGCTGGGGAACAATAGGAAACTCAAAAGCATGAGGTGGATTATTAGGTAGATTATTTGCCATGTTTGGTTGCTAGAATAATAGAGCGAATGGATTTTCCTCAGGTTCTTCATTAGCTGGGTTAAATGGCAGTTCAACAAATAGGTTTTTAGGGAGGAACCTTCCCAGTGCGTCTCTTCTTCTATGCATGCAATATGATGAATGGTAGTTTGAAATATTTTGAAAATTTTTTACTAACAAATTAAAGTAATACTAAAAATGACTTCTGACAAATCCTTAGCTTGATGCCATCCCCGGCAACGGTGCCAAAAATGGTCGTGCCCACAAAAGGATATGAAAATCATAGTAAAACCCTTCCTGGGAATTGGACATTCCAACAAGTGACTAATATCTCTCTATGGACGTTCATTTACTTGTCAAACTAGGGGACGTATACTTTAAATGGAGCAACACAATATATGCACTAAGAACTAGTTTCAGTCAAAATTTAACAGATATAAATACTTGAAATGAATTCTATCTACACTACAGGAAGGTAATGCAAAGTTCTTTTAACTCAACTATGATTTGATTAAAATAGAAACCATAACAACTACAACTAAAACACAAACTATGAACTAGCCTTATACTGTAGGAACAGGCATAGGGATGGACTCCCTATGCTGCAGGAGCAATACAAGACTGAGTTTGTATGAAAACTTCAAAGATGAAAGCTAACTGATGATCAACAGAAAAGAAAACTACTAACTAGCTACAGATACTTACTAAGTGGGCCCCCTTAGCAAGCATCTACTGATTACATAGGTGCTAAACTCAGAACTTCATCAAACTTTATTTATGAAAAACAAAATGGTATACATTGCTTTGTTGATATAGAAACTAACAACAAACTCTATCTCTTGTCAAACAGATTCTACTTTTTATTATCATACTGACTCTTACATGGTATCTGTTAACTTTCTATCACTATGCTTCTATCTTACTCTAACTATCATCTCCTTTTTTTCTCATGTAGGAGGAGAACTTTATTTAAAATCAGGAGAGCAACTAACTAACTAACCCTATCAAAGAAAGACGTGGAAGTAAAGGGTATCCTAGAATCAAGGAACAAACTTCATAAATGAATTTATGCATTCAACCCGATTCGAAGAGAATCTAGTGCTCCACTCTTTCTAGATTGACTGTCATTAAAATAATCTTTCCCAATGGTTTCGGTCAAAGAGTCTTCGCTAGAGCTTCCTCGAAGTCGTGCAGGAAATAGACTTTACTGCAAGGACGAGATCGGCTACGCTTGACTTGATCATACTTCTTCAACAACCTATGAAACACAAGGTAACAGATGCAAAAGAAAAGGCGTACGACACATACACAATATCCGTTCATTAATCACACATTTAAATCTATTTCATCATTCAAAAACTATATGCGATATACCAGTCATTTAGGGAGTCAACAGGGTAATAAATGTAGTCAAGTCAACACAATAAGCTGTAGGAATATGAAAATGTTTTGCTATAGGATATCCCCATAAAAGGTTTCAAAAGAGTTTTAAACAACCACAAATAACAAAAGTAAAGGCATTAAAAGTTCATCATAATATCCAAACTATGAGCACATTTGGGGCTCATCAAGTCTGACAACACTAAATCTAGTGTTTTCTTTTGTTCCAATGAAAGGTCATGTTGGGTATTTAGATAGGGTGGGTGGGGGACTTGATATGTTGTGTGGTTTGAGTCTACGAAGCTGGATGCTACAATGAGTTCTATTGGATCCATGGAATGAGTATTCTAATCATGGTTAAGCTCTATTTCATAGTTACCTAGAATGTCAAGCACATCCAAGTGGAGTGGATGGTTTGGTTGTTTTTGTACCCTTAGCACACACCCCGTTCGGAACAGGGACCCTCTCTTTCCTTCGCCTCTCTAGGTCATTTTGTTGTTTTCTTTTTTTGTGTGCCCCCTTGTTTGGTGTTCAAGATGGTCAGTAAGCTCTTAGGGATGTCATTTTAAGTTGATCATATTTTTCCCCCTAAAAAATTTCCAAGTCTTTAGTCTTGGCGGGTTCCCATTTGGTGTTTTCCTTAGTGCTTAAAAGGTGGTGTCCATGGAGCTCATCGAGCCTACCCTTCTTGGATTGACGTCACCTCATCACCTTGTCTCAAGCGGCTTTTATCTAACAGCTATCCACCATTTAGGTTATGAGGTCCATTTTGTTGTACGTCCATCACTGACATCCCAATGACCTTTCTTTGGCGGCGTCCTGCCTATCAGAACTTGGACCCTTCAACATCGTCCGATCATCACTAGTAAATTAAATGACTATCTGTTGATGGTTGCCCGACTGTCGGACCCTGATTCTCTTGCAAAAAATTTTAAATCGAATCCCACCAACTTTTGGTCCACCGTACATGCATTTATTGCTAGGATTTATGCTTTAACTTCTATAAATATCCAACTCTGAACTGTCATTTGTGCATGTCAGTTTGATTAGAGTGAATAAGAGGAATTAGAGAGCCATCTCTTAGTGTTGCCTTCAAGCCTGACAAACCTCACAACAGATTCAATGGGTTTATTAGTTGGTTTGTCAGCCACATTCATCAGATTCTTGAGGTGAGTTCTCTGCCCCATGCTGCCTCATGTCTTTCTCTAATTTCTTCCTAAAATAATGAATTTAAAAGAGAAAGAACTCAAGAACTAGGTACAAAAAAACATTATGCACAAAACCCATGTGCTTGAATCTTCCCAAACTTCAAAAATTGACGATTATGCAACCATGGAACTTGCACTCTTCATCGTCATTCTTGGGCTAGAGTGTTCATGCTCTATAGGCCTAGGTCTCCTCATCGTCATCACCAACATTTGAAAACTAAACCAAACTTATGTGTGGAGAACCTATCCTTTCAGCCCACCATCTTGGGAATATTTTGCCCTCTCGCCATTGAAACTTGGCCAAAATCTTCTAAATTGAAACAAAGTTCAACACACTATCGAGTTTGCGCCCACGGGACTCTGTTCCCGGGGTTCCAATCATAGTCCGTTGATTCTAGACAACATTTTGATCCCAACTTTCTGGTCTTCAAACCTCGACTCCCTCTTTGTCGATTGACTTTACAAACAAACAATCGACCACCCAATGCCTTTTTGTGTTCCACCTCGCAGACTGAGCTAGTTGACTATATGAACAAACGATCGGTTTCCCAACACCTTTTCAAGTTCCACCCTACGGGTCTCCATCCATGGGCTGCCACGGTGACACCGTCATTTCATATACCCTTTGAATGACTACCCTTTGTGTTTCGGCTCCCAACTCCCTCACAACTGTCAAACAAATTTTCAAAATGCTAAGTGATCAGCATTTGGCAGGTCATCCCTCGTGGACATCCGTCGTTAGGGCTCCATCTTGTCGTAGTCGTTTCATCAGGGAGAACTATCTCCATCCTCCCGACCTCTAGAACTCAACCTTTCTGCAGCCACTAAGCATTCAAATGATCAATGAAGCAAATGTGAAGGTTGCCCCTCCAATCAAACTTGATCCCTTGGATGGCCCCCATCAGACCTCTACATGTTGCCTGTCATTTCAAGCGAAAATCGCCCAACGAATTTCTGCCCCCTCTAAACCGAGATGCCTAAATGTCAAGGTATAATATCGACCGCCTTCCATTATTGTGGGTTCTACTTGGCGTAACTCTTCCCTCAAAATGTCATCCTACCAGAGCCATTTTGAATTGAAAAACTCAAATGGCGAAGCTCTTCTTTGATTTTGGCCACTTAAAAGGTGACCCAAATTCCCTCCAATCACGAAATTAACTTCGACCCACATGTTAAAATAGGGAACTCCCCTTAGTGGACTCCTCAAAGTGGCCAAATCTGAAGGAGGGTCGGGACAGGTGGGCTGTTGTGCCCTGATTTTCATCCCTCCTGCAGCAACTCTAAAATAGCCATTAGGCTAGGGAAGTCTGACCCCTAGGGCCCGTATCATCCAAATTCCCTCTTATTAACTGCTAATGACAATCTAGATTATATGTTAGATTTCTCAAATGTTCAATTATCTAGTCTAACTCTATTTCTAGGGATTTGACTAAGGTTTCCATGTTTTCGTGCTCAAATATGCTCACCTCTCTTTTTCTCGCAAGATATATGGAATCAGGTGCAAGACCTTTGGGGGTGGTTGGGAAGAAAGCAAAAGGAAAGAAAACTAAGGCATCCTGTGGAAAAGAAGATAAGGACCAGATGAAGTATTAGTTCCAAGGGGAAAAGTCCCTAAAATCTAAAGTCACCTAAACCTAGAAGGAGGTTGCAGACACAAACATTGGACATATAAACATCAATGAGTTCAAGTAAAGATTTAGAATCAACCCTACCATGAAGAATGCAAGACTTATCAGAAGCAGTGGGTTGGGAAAAGCAACGCCTAAACTAGTAATGGCCTACAGGGAGGCATATCAACAAGAGACCAGAACAATAGTCGACAGGGATAGAAATATTTTAGCTAACATGTCCACCAAGGAAATAACAAAGACTTTCCATATCCCTACCTTCGGGGAGATTGAAGTACCAACCATAAATGATTGCAAGGAAATGTGGGACGAAAACCCCATAAAATACAAAAAGCTTCTAAATCAACATTGGTTGAAAGAGAAGAAGGGCAGTGCTATAAACGTTCCCCAAGAGCTCTTTCACAATGACTTTTATGAAGACTATCATGACCTAGTAACATTGTTGAGCAAAGTGATGGGCCTTCCAACAACAGCCTTCTTCTAGGAGTGGATGATTTACTTTATTGATGAGATCCTTCAAGGTGAGGCAATGTTCTATTGGGTAGGAATAATCAGTGATTGCTTCCATGAGCAATTTATGGCTATCAAGAAAACTTCTAAATTTTACATGACCTCTTACTTGGTCTATTCATTGGCTGAGAGGACACAATATAGAGGCTTGCATAGAGCTTCGGATGAGGAACCAGGTAGGGAGCTGAAATTTTATGATAAGTACCCTCAACTACAATTCAGAAAATTCAAGAGGGAGTATTGTAGGGTCAATGAAACTTTCATAGGTCATACCATCAGACTACTTGGGGAAGATTTTAAGAGAGGAGTCTCCCATAGTGCCTATGCATTCCTTCAATAGTTTTCCTTCTTATTCATACAATTTCCAAAGTTCACATACATCTGTACCGAAGGCTTCTAAGAAAGACCAAACAAGCTGGCCCGATATCCTAATGACCAGATAATACTATTAGAGGTCTCTCAACAACTGACATGTACACGCCCTTTTGAGCAGCAAACATAGAGCAATGATTCCTTATCTCCTCTCCTTCGACCAAGGGCTATATGAGCTCCATACTTCTTAGTGTCCCAATAATTTAGAGAAAGAACTGGCAGAATACTATTTAAGACTCCATAGCACCCGACCATTGATGGACCTCTATGGCCATCTCAAGAAAGCACTTGGACCTGAATACGCCCATCTACATAGTGTAGAATATTTTTGGGCTAGTTACAAAGATGATTTAATGAAGTGTGGATGAGGCACTATATGCGAATGACCACGTATTTTGTAAAGAAGGTCAATCTATTCCCTGTACCGGACCAAGTGGAAGAGGATGAAAGCACCATCATGGATCCTTGGTATAATGCAGTTTCCAATCTCCTATTGCCACTGATTGACTGGGATGAACAAGAGGTTGACGACCTTGACATTCTAACCAAGCCCGTCGAGGCTTGGACAAAATAGTGGATTGATGGGTGAATTTCCCAATTAAAGTAATAAGGGGTCATTTTGACCAATGAGGCGCTTGAGAATGAGCCAAGTGAAATAGGTAGTGGGGTAGTTGCTAACCCATTAGGTGAAGCCTCTCAATCTCCTTCGCCCACCAGATCAAGAAAGAGAAAAGAGGTTGTTGAGAAACAACCCAATCCTAAGGTGTATGCTAGAAAGGCTTCAAAAGGTGAACCTTCCAAAAAGCATAAGAGATCATGTAGTGTCATGGAGATGCCTCCCATTCAGGAAGATCCACTTTATGAGGGAGAGGAAGAGATAGGGGCTGAGTAACCAAAATCTCCACTTGCTCCCTTTGAAAGAGTGATGAAGAAGAAGATGCCAGCACCAAGTACATTGTAGAGACCTTTGATGTAGACCTTGAGGAGGAGTTGACTCGACAATTTAAAGATGTTGAAGAGGAAGTAGAAAAGTCACCTTATAAGGAAGAAAAGGAACCAAGTGACAAAATGGAGGAAGACACTCAACCTCCAACTAGGGAACAAGAAGAACGCTCTAATCCTAATGAAGAAATACCTCTCTCGGTAGAACAAGAAGAACAAGAAAAGAAAGAGCAAGATTTGCCACCTCAACACAAGGAAGAGGAGAATAAAGAAGAGGATAAACCTAAAGAATAGTTTGAGATAGGAAAGCCTGTGATAAAGCCTCATAGAGAGGAAGAAAATCCTAAGGAACATGAGCATGAGGTTGAAGAAGAGGAGAATATCTACAAAGAAGAGGACATCCCCAAGAAATGCACACCCACCAAGTCTCCCATCAAAGACATGGTGCTCATCTGGGACTTCGATGAAGAAGAAGAAGATACAAGGATGAAGCGAGAGGCTCCAGGTGATAAAGAGCTTGAATTCAAGGGGAGTGAAGAAGAAAGTGATCATGAATCACCCAAGGAAGAGTCTTAGATGCCTGAGTGGCTAGAAAAGAAATTAGAGAAGAAGACTCTGACTCCCAGAGATCCCAAGGAAAGACTCAAGGCCATCTTGGCTCAAGCTCAGATAGGAAAAAAGAAAGAAATGAAGCCTAAAGTTAGATCCAAGCTGGCATTGGATTCTTCTAGATCTAGGACCGTACAAATCACTACCCTAGTGGTGAACAAAAAGGGGGTGAGCTATAACATTTCCACCCTTGACCTAGGAACTACTTCAAGAGAGTAGAAAATTGATCACATCTAGGAGTTAGTTGCCACGGTGGTGCATCAAATGAACCAGGACAAGATCTCAAAAGAAGAACTGAAGGCACAGGTGGATGATTTGACCGACTATATTTAGCAATGGTCATCCATGAAGGAACTTCCCACGACATCCTCGACTCCACCACAGCTATTGTCCAAGGAGTAAATTGAAAAACACGACAAAAGAAAGAGCTAGACTAAAACTACAGAGGATTGGTTCCAATAGGTCTTGTATGCTAGAAACATGGGCATTAATCATGTTGCCACGATAGCAAATAAATTCTTGTATGTACAAAAATAACTATAGGGCACGAGGAAGTTCTGCACTAACTTCCCGGGGATATATGGGTCCACTAACCCTAAAATTGAAGCCATCCTCAAGCTACCTCAAAAAACATGGGAAGAGGAGCTTGCATTCGCAGAGGATGATCACTAGCTAGTGGATATGTGGAAGATGGACTTTGACCATAGGAAATAAATACTGGACACTACTGAATTTGACTCCATTTTTTGACAAACATTTGTCAGTCGTTCAATAAACATTTTTCAGAAAATCGACTAATTGACGAAAGATTTTTTGTCACCATTTCTTCGTCTAAATTCTACCAATGAATTAAACATTGAAATAACAGTGCAGATTCATTGGTCATCGGCATCATAAAATGACTCAGATGTTCATTGGAATATCGACAACAACTTCGTGTATCCACTGACAAATTATAACCAAAATGCAATTGCAATGGCTCTTCTGAAGCATCGAAATAGCACCAGAATTTTGTCGCCATTTCAATGAAATGGGAAAGGAGTTATGATGAAGCCTTTGTCGCAACTATAGAAACTTTGTCGAACCTTTTCAGTGATTCTTCGATGGACTTTGTTGAAATTGCAACAAAACAATGCAAATTTTTTATAAATTTTTTTTGTTGAAATGTACCATCACGGAGACTCTTGGTGATGACCATAAAATCTAGCCTATTGGTGAGATATCAATCATCGACATAGGATAGAAAACTCACTTTGATAGTTCATGTCTTACTGATGACTTCCGTCGGCAAGACAGATCCAATGTCACACTGATCTAACCTCTTTTGGAGTTTTAAATAGACCTACACCATGTCATCATGGAGACTCTTGGTGATGACCACTGAAGCCAACCCATTGGTGGGAGATCAATCATCAGCACAGGATAGAAAAATCACTCATATAGTCCATGTCTTGCCGATGACTTCCATCGAAAAGACAGATCCAATGTCACACTGACTTGACCTCTTCAAGAGTTTTGAACACTTCTGGTTATTAGCAAGACATTCTGAGGGTCTCGTTGATTAAGCAAGTGTCTAAGAGCAAGCAAATAGATGGAACCTATCAATTTTCTTATTTTTGGGTTCTTTAAATCATAGAATAGATACCATCTTCTTGTGTATAATGTACTTATATTCATATTTGAATTTGAGACCAATTGTCATTGCACAGAGTATTCTATAAGCAATATATTGATAATGCCAAATGATTTATGGTATTGTACAACTCTACCTATCATCACAGTGCTATTTCTCCCCCTAGAGAATCCTTCAAAGACAAGTTTACAATACCAAGTCAAATAATATGAAAAATACTTACTTCCATACAAATTAAATGATTATTCTCACAATGGTAATTGTCTAATCACAACAACAATTCGATGAAAGGTTATCCATGCTTCATAAGAGATGATTGATCATACATGCAAACTACAAGATGCATAGAAAAATCATTACACTTGAGAACAACCAAGGGCTAACAGGGGAAGGAGTTAAGAAACATCTGGATTGAAGAGAAAATGTGTAGGGAAAATGCTAAGTAGTGTCAAGAGAATAGATCTTGTAGAACATATTCTTGACCTAATCAAGCTCTTGAACAACTTAAACAAAATTAAAATACTAACACATGTACATGAGACATGTAATGAACTTCCACTATCTACTATCTTTTTTCATTAATGCAAAGGTAGGTAAAGGAGAAATAATTATAATTGTAACACTATTCATAGTCCAGTAAATTATGTTCATAATTTGTGTTCAATGGATCCCAATTTTATTATTATACTTCCCATGTAATACCATATTTTATTCCAGGGTTCAACTATCTCAGATCTAAATAATCACCTTCAATTAACCATTTAAAATACTATAAAATAAGGTAAGACTTTTACTTGAGAAAGATTGGGTACACTTGTAGGATTAAAGTTCTCGCAATCATCAAGATTTATTGGAACACAGGCATAACCTGCAACATATGAAATAATGGATGACTACAAGTTAGTGAAATGGTCCTTAATAGGTAATTGGTTTGCAAATTGATTGGTAGAAAATAAGGTTACAAATAGATCTAGATAAAAAATTATGAGGACAATCTACTGTAATCATCAGAATAGATGAAAAGTGCAAAGGAAAGAGCTAAGCTACATCTCTAGAGCCTAAAAAAATGCATGCAAGAAACATAAAAAAAAAAACAAACCATTTTTTGGATGAATACAAAATGGATCCTTCAACAAGTGATTCATATGCTTTCACACCTAACATGGGACATTAAGAAGATTTTAGTCTTCCTTTGTGAAATTAATTACTTACAGAAAAAACCTAGAAACCAATATTATATACCTCCATGTCTAGCTTAGGGTAGATATAAGAGAAAAAAATTTCCTCAATGCAATGCTGAAAAATATCAATGTGTGTGTAGGCTTGTATTACTCAAAATATCATTTCACTGCCCAAGGAAAAATACCAAAGTGATGTTTTAAATTTTAATCTTCACATAGGCTCCCTTATTGCTACACATGCATATACAAGCATTATTCGAGCTCTAAACTATTCAAACATTAATGATTTAATTAGCTATAAGATGGAAAGTTGTTGTTTAGACATAATCCATCATCTTTTACATATCTTTATTCACTCCTAGTGCTTCAGATAAATTTGTGTAAATGAGATAGAAATGTGAATCTTTTATGAAAAAGGAAATTCTTAAAAGGAGGGGGGAGAGAGAAAAGGGTAGGGGGGAAAAGAATGCTTGAATGTATAGCAAAGTATAACATTTTTAGCTTTATAACAATGAAATGAATCTTAAGTTTGAAGCATTAATATCATTTAGAACATTTATGATCAAGAATTAATTTGTAAGTAGAAAATTTTGCATACCTACAGATGGTACAAAATTTCATGGTTAAGTGGAAGCCTCCAATCAACAACAAGATCCAAATATCCGTGTATCTATCTCAATCGAGCCCCTAAACCCTTCAGAGCTTTCAATTTTTCCACTAACCTGTTATGCACAAAATTCATATTTTAGAGTTATGTCACCACTAAAAACAGAAGAAATGGAGCTTTCAAACCAAATCCACACAAAACACAATGTGGTATTCATACAAAGCCATACAAAAAAACTAAACTTAGAACATTGGAATGGAAACAACTTCAAATTATGATGCAGAGCATGGATTCAGGGTATAAAGAATCATTTTTCTACCACCATAGTGAAAAGTTAGCACTTTCTTTCATTTTTGCATATTGGTTTGATGTTTCAAATGGTGCATTTCTTATATTGAAAAGTGCATTACCTTATTGAGATTCTCTTTGTTTCAAGAATAGTTTAATATTATCTACTTAACAAGGCCAACCACATGACAGTGGAATCCCATTTGGCCCCTCCCCCTCTCACATCACTCTCAATTCCCCATACCCAATCATATAACATTAATCATTCATTCATCCATTAATAACGTATAAAATTCATTCATTAACATATAACATTCATTAATTAACATATTCACATTCATTCATTAACATATAATATTCATTAACATATAATATTCATTCATTAATATATAATATTCATTCATTAACATATAATATTCATTCATTCATTAACATATAATATTCAGTTTTGAGCTCGAAATTACCTAGTTTTCAAAATCAAAATGATTTGTTCGATTCCAATTTAGGGTTTTAACAATTTCTTTGTTCCAATTCAATTTAGGGTTTCAATTTTAAACAATTAGGGTTTTTTAATGCAATTTTTTCATTTCAATTCAAACTAGTGTTTTCAAATTCAATTTTTTTCGTTTGATTTGGATTCAGGGTTTCAAAAAGCTTGATTTGGATTTGTAAATGCAATGTTTTTATTTTATTTTGATTTCTAGGGTTTTGAAATGTAACTTTTTTTTGTTTTGTTTCAGGGTTTTCAAATTCATTTTTTTTGGGTTTAATCGAACAATTTAGGTTTCAAAAGTTATATTTTGTTTCTAAAACACAATTCAAGGTTCATTTTTTCATTTTTATTAAAAAACCTTCAGGTTTCATTGCATTTTTTCCTCTATTTTTACAGTTATTCATCTCTATAATAATAGTTAAAAAAAATACTTAAAACGTGAAATAAATTAAAAAAAAACATACTAAATTCATTTATTTTCTTCAAAATTTCAATTCAAAATTAAAAAATGCAAAAAAATGGAGTGTAGAGGCGTACCTGTAGCTGATTGTGGGGGTCGTTGTCGCTAATACTCGGGGTCATGTTCGCTGTGCAGTGAAATGTGTTTTTTTTTAAAATAAATAGCAATACAAAATGGGATCCCAATTTCTACAAAACAGGATCCTGATTTTTATAAATCGGGATCCCAATTTTTAGAAATCGAGATCCCATTTTGTGAGAATCGGGATCCCGTGCCTTTTCTATTGGTTTGGAATCCAATGGGAACCAGGATCCTGTTTCGTCTCAGGCTCGAGATCCCGAACCATAATGGGATCTCGATTTTTAAAAATCGAGATCCCGTTTATTAAAATCGGAATCTCATTTGCTCAATGCCGATTTCAATTTTTTGGTTAAGGAAAAAACTTCCATGTTTCGTGGACTCAACTTTGTGCACTTACTTGGAGAAAATGTTGTTTTGTTAGTGGATAAGGGTTTTCCTTGGTCAAACCTCATTTTGGGAATCAAACCTTGAAATGAAATCAAATAACATGAAGGAATGATGAATGAACAATATACAAATGGTGCAAATCACCAAACCCTTGATATGAAGGGTGCAATCTTATGTGAAATGGCTAGCATGAATGTAGATCTTGACTCTTGATTGTTGATATGAAACTTGATCTTGACTACTTGCTTGAATCATGAAACACCTACATCACAAATGCTAGCTCAAAAACACACATGATGCATGATGACTTTGACATGATGCTTGAATCTTGAATATAGCTCCAAAATGCTTGATAATCAACTCTTGAATGCTCTTGATCACAAATTTTCTATAATTCTCGAATACTTGAAAGCTTAGATCTTGTTAGGTAAAAATATGTGAAATAACCTTTTATTTATACTTGTTTATGCCGAATTTCACAAAATTACAACGCTACAAGCCGGTATTGGATCTAGGAGAATAAAATCTTGCCAAGAATTGAATTCAAAATAGGTTCAAGCTAAAGCAGGACTCATATGCTAGTTGGGGTGTATGATTTTGAGTAGCCTAAGCTTGGGACACCAATTTCAAGAAATGTTAAGTTCTATGCCATATTCAGGATCAGGCCTCAAAACCTAGGTGGGACCCATATGCCCAAGGTGGCGTATGAATCATAGATCACTAGATCTAGAACACACAACCCAAAAAAATGAATTATAATTTGTATTTAAATAAATATTAGGATTATCCTCGAAAAGATGCATTAAATAAGGCTTGTGGGTGCAAAATAGGACCAAACAAGGCATAAAGAATCCCAATTTTAGCAAGGAGGGCCCAAACAAGTGTGAAAATGTAAAGGGGTACATTTTTCTACACTACATTTAGCCCCCACTTTAGTGAGAGGAGGAACTTGATTCAAACTCAAACTAAAGTAGACAAACTCGCATCAAGAGAGGTCCAAGTGTACCAATGGTAGTGAGATATAGGATGACAATGATCAAGAGGGTTACACAAGCCCCCAGGATCAAGATCCTATGGAAAATCATCATAGGCACAAAATAACACACATGTGAATGATATAAGAAGTAACAAAAAGGTACAATCATACACTACCAAAGACATAAGAAACAAGAAAAAGAAAAAGGGCTAGATCAAGCTCCTCGACCATTTGTCCAACGTAATATGGATCAAATCTAAGCTTTTTGTCCAAAGCTGTTTACAATTGGAACATGATGCCCACTATACAAACCAAATGCACACTCACAAGGGATAGTGGAACCTCGGGTCATCCACTAGGTGAGCCCCCAGCAAGACACATACACATGCCCCTGATATGTGCTCACATAGACAAGCAAGTGGCTATGGGAAAGTCACACCTAAGTTTGATTCCCATACACTAACCTAACCAAAGCTATACCTCCTAATAAATTTGATAAGGAACCACACAAAATGAACACCGGGATTCATGAGGCAAGCAAAAATTTGTATGTGTGATACTCATGAACAAACAAGATGGCCCCATAGGCAAGCAAAGTGTGTTATGCAAGGTGGCCATATAACAGTTATTGCAAATGAAAAATAGTGTAAGGTACATTCAAAGGAGTTTTTCTTAGTTCATGTAAGGTATTTACTTAGGGAACATTGTGCCTAATGTCTTCAAGAGAGGACCAATAAAAGAATAGAATATTCGCAACTTAGGGGATGTAGTGTGTCCCATCAAGCCACTAAGAGGTATATAATATGCTAAGATAGATCACACTCTTGAAGGACATCACACCCAATGTCATCCCAAAGAGAAAGAAACATCACATGAAGTAAGAAGAGTACACAATGAAACATGAGTTGTAAAATGCAAAAGAATAATGCCAATGTATACCCCCACTTTAAAGAAATTGTTAAACACCATGTTGTGAGAAATTACTTTAAAGTAGAAAATGATAAATGCTAAAAATAAAGAGGACATGAGAGCTTATTTGGAAAGCCCTGTGCCAAGTCACATGTTTCCAAATAAAGCTACATCATAAAAAGGTTTTTCCCCAAAAAATGAAATACCAAAATCACATAAGGGATCCATGGATTTGGAGTCAATATATCTTTGCTACAATGTTGTTAGAGAGCTCGAAACTATCATCATTCCCCAAATACTTATGGAATAGGAAGAATAACACAAAGAGAGGGAAAACAAAGAAACTTTTTTGGGTCAACATGGAAGAGACCTAAATGTCTCAACGCCTTGCATCATCCCCAAAAGGAAAACACAAGACAAAGAAAAAGACAGAATTTACAACATAGAGAAGAATGTAGATACATATAGAGGAATGTTGCAAAGATAAAGATACATCAAATACAACAATACATTGAGATCAAATTACAAACATGCAATCACACACATAACATGAAAAATAAAGGAAATACTAGTAAGGAACATGTGATTCAACCTATAATAGGTTGTTTGCATCCCAATATTGTTCATTGTATATGGAAGGCAGACAAATATCCAAAAGCACAATAGTGAGTGTGATACTAGGAGCATCACCAAGTTCAACACTCTTCGTAGGATAATTTTCATTTAAGCTCATAGAAGAGGAAAATAATTTATTCAATTCATTATGCACTTCTTGATAAATTTTAGCAATCTCACCATCATCGTCCAAAATAATCACAATAGTAGGTCAAATGATAATGAATAAAGAGGGTGCTAGTCCTTGTTGTAGTTGTGATATAAGATCTTTTTGTTGTGGAGAAGAGGAAGAATCCACGTGTATTGCTTCAGTTAAGCTTGGATGTTGATTTTCTTTGTTGTTCTTTTCATTTAACCTTCTAGCAATAGCACGGCATCTACACCTACGCTCTCTAGCATTTTCATTTCTTTTAGTACGATTTTCAAGTTGTGTTTGTGTAGGAGTGGGTCTATCAACCATACATTTCTTTTCTTCCCTAAGGGGAGGAACGAAAGGAACCATAAGAGGCTATTCAACCATTATCTCTTTAACTTTATAAATCTATTTTATCTTCGGAGGCGTGACAGGGTTGTTTTGGTTATCTCTTGGTCATTTGTATGAGATAGGAAAAGGATCTGTCTTAGGTTGTTCTTGGTTATTTGGAAGGGGTGTTGGCTCAATCATGGTTTTATCAAGGATAGGAGGCTCTACCATAGGTTGAGGAATCTTTCGAAGGATAGTTATGCTTTACATTTCACCTTAAACTTTTGATAGGATTTTAAAAAGAAGTCTTTATGAGGCTTAATAGGTTCCATAGGCTTGGGGAAAAATAAATCCCATGAAAAGTTCCCATGCGAAGACACAAAATTAAAGCGTGCACAGTAAAGATTTCATTGTCAAAGGGAAACTTTAAACATTTATGCACAACTGACGGGACGACTTCCATGGAGCATAGCCATGGGTAACCAAGCTTCACATAGAATTGATCCACTGTTGGGATGATGGACAATGAGACATCTAATTGTTTCAATCCAACTTTTAAAGGAAGGATGATCAATCCCATCATAGGGAAAGCAAAACCATTTTGCATTTTTATCCATGCTTTTAGTTTGTCATATGTATATTGATAGAGTTCATGCACAAGTAAGAATTATTCAGTGATCACATTCTCTCCACAAACACAATCAATTAATATCCCATTAGTGGGCTTATCATTGATTCAACCAGTTATGTAAAGAGGACCATCAAGTTCATTTCTAATTATATCTTTAGATGAGAAAGCTATGTTTGAAAGAGGATTTTTAGTTTAGCCCTTACGAGGTAGAATTTCAATCAATCCAACCATATCATCCATAGGATATTTTTTAATAGTATCCATCATGTCATCATCTATGTCAACATTCATCACATCATTCTTCTTGTTTCACTAGCCATATGTGAGCACCCTGCAAATCTGCACAAAGCTTAAACTCCAAAAACACATTAGCATGTTAGTTCAAAGTATGCAAATACCATAGTGCTCCTATGAAATAATCCATCATGTCTCACAATGTAAATAACAACTAATTAAGAACATAAAAAAGAATAATGGATATCTATCCCATAGTGGATTGGTGCTTATTTGATGTGGAAAGAAGCCCTTTCCCAACCCTTGATAATGCCAATGATGAGGATGATATGGACAAAATTAACTCTCAATTGAATAGAGTAACTTTGCATGAGGATTGTGGATCAAGTTGTGGAGAAAGATCTAAAGATTGTGGAGGATTTGTTGAAGAATGAAGCTTTCATTTATAAAATGTCAAATGCTAAGAGTGCTCAAAATAGAGCAATGTGGGATAAAGATTTGACCAATGAGATGAAGCCACTTGTCAACTCGTGATAGGTTGAGGAATGAGCACATTTTGGTCAATGTGCCAAAGAGGGGGAGATTTGAAATTTGAATTTGATGAAAGGATGAGTTAAATGCTAAGCTTGACTTGTGCAAGAGACATGTAAGATCTTATTAATTGCTTTGTTGGATGTACATGCCAAATTGGGGGGAGATTCAAACTTGAGGGAATATTCCATTTTTTATGCCAAGTTGATGGAAAATGATGAATTAATAAATCAATAAATTGATTTATTTTTGCAAGTGGGAAAAGATAGAGGATGTGATGGGTGGTTAGATTAGGTTAATTAGGATTAGCTTAGTTAAGATGATGATTAGATGCTTTGACCCATTTGACTTAGATTTAGGGATTTAAATTAAATCAAAGGGAGTTGAAATGTGATTTAAGATTTAATTAAATAAAAGTTTGATTTATTTAATTTAAAGGATGATGATAGGCTTAAATTAAATAAAGTTAATTTATTCATTTTTAAATACCTTTATTTATTTAATTGACAAGTGAATATGAACTAATTAAATGCATGATGTGAATTTCACGTGTCTACATTTTTTCCCTCTTTGAAGCAATGTACTTGTTGCATTGGTTCAAAGAATAAACTTGCCGCAATCAAAATTGAATTTTTTTTTAATTTTTTCGAATGCCCTGACGTAAAGAAGTACACTAGTATAGTTTGAAAAATAAAATGCATACTCACTCTAGGGAAACAGAACTCATGGTGGTCCACCGGGTGAGAAGACCCAAGAAGGTGAAGTACATACGCTAGTTGGCATGCACCCACAAACACATAAGTGACTATGGGGAAATTCGTGCCACTGAATGGGCTTCCCGCTCAACCATATCAAAGTTATCCCTCCTGATAATTTTAACAAGGAGCCACAAAGGAAAATTTTGGTTCATGCTTCATGAGACAAGCAAAGCTTTGTATGCTTAGAACTGATGAAAAAAGAGCAAGGGTGCCATAGGCATGCAAGTTGAGTTATGCAAGGTGGAAAAAATGTAAAAATGTAAAATGTAAAGTGTAAAAGATGTTCAAAGGAGTCTTGTGAATTTCATGCAAGTTCTATCACTTAGGGAACATTGTGTCTAATGTCTCAAAGAGAGGACCAATCAAAGAATAGTATATTCACAACTTAGGGGATGCAGTGCGTCGCATCAGGCCACTAAGAGGAATGCAATATGCTATGATAGATCACACTTATGAAGGACATCACAGTCAATGTCATCCATGAAGTGACAAACACATTGTATGAAGTGACAAGTATATACTAAGAACCAAGAATGAAAAATGAAATGATGCCAATGTATGCCCCCCACTTTAAAGGAATTGCTACACATCATTCTATGAGCAATTACTTTAAAGTAGGAAGAAAAGGAAAATGCGAGAAGAAAAAAAAGACATGAGAGCCAACTTGGAAAGACCCTATTCCAAGTCATATGTTTGTAAGTTAGGTTGCTTCATGTAAACGAAAAGGAGAAAAAATGAAAAAGGGAGTTGCCCCCCAGAAGGGAACACACCAAACACATAAGGGATCTATGGATTTGGGGTTAGTATGTTTGTTACTGCAATGTTTTCATGAAAGAGCTTGGAACTGTCATCATTCCCCGAATACATAGAACTGGAAGAATGACACAAAGAGAGAAAAAAAAAAGAAAAAGAAAGGTCGTTTTGGGTCAACATGGAAGAGATATTTCAGTCTCAATGCCTTTCATTGTCCCCAAAAGGAAAACACAAGAAAAAAGAAAATGAAAGGCAAAAGAAAAGGAAATTTTTTTGGGTCAACATGAAGGAGACATTTCGGTCTCAATGCATTCCATCATCCCCAATAGGAAAACACAAAAAAAAAAAAGGACCTTTTGGTTCAACATGGAAGAGACATAGGGCATCTCTATGCTTTGCATCATCCCCAAAAGGAAAACAAAAGCAAAAAAGACAATGCACGACATAAAGAAGAATAGAGGTATGAATATAAGAAGTGTACAAAGAGAGAAAGAACATCAAATGCATGATATGGTGGAACACGACACGAATATAAAATCAAACCAAAGAAAAAGAGAAATAAAAGTATAGTAAGGTGACTGCAAGTCAACCATCTAACAAGTCATCTGCCTCCCAATCATGTTCATTGTATTGAGAGGGTGGTTGACTTTCCAAAGGAAGAATGGCAAGTGTGGAAATATTAGATGTGCTAGGTTCTTCACTTGGCTGAGAAGATTTATCATTTAAGCTCACGGTAGATGAAAATAATGATTTTAGGCTGGTATGTACTTCATCTATTTTTATGATTTCCTCATCATCGTCATCATCAAGGTTGATTACAATGGGAGGACGAGGGGTTATCTCCAAGGAAGAATGAAGCAAAAGTTGTGGTTGTTGGATTAGTTCATTTTGTTGTAAGAGTTGAACTGTCTTGTCATCTATTGCTTCTATCAAAGGTAGAGGTTGGGTTTCATTGTTCTCTTCCATTCGAGATTGATGACGAAGGATATGATGACAATGCCTACGCTCCCTAGCATTGCGGTTCTGTTTAATTTTATTTTGGAATTGTTGAGGGGTAAGAGTGGGTTGATCCATCATAGTTTCCTTTTCTTCTAGAGGGGGAAGAACAAAAGAAATCGAAGAAGGTGGTTCAATCACTTTCTCTTTAGCTTTATACACTTGTTTAATGTGGGGAGGCATAATTGGATTTGTTTCATTTTCTCTTGGTCGTTTAAGCAAGGAAGGGGAAATGTTTATAGGTGGTTGTTCATGAGGTTGTGTGGTTTATTCAATGTCTGATTCAAGTTGAAGCATGGTTTCATCTAGGATAGGAGGAGCGAAAGTTGATGGGGACATGCTATGAAGAGACAATTCGGCTATGCATTTGGCCTTGAAATTTTGATAGGCTATGAAGAAGAAATCCTTACGAGGAGTGATGGACTCCATAGGTTTAGGCCAAAAGGCTTCTAGGTAAAAAATTACCTTTAGAAGATAATGGATTAAAGCCACTATGGTTTATGGTAAATATTTCATTGTCATGTGGAAACTTCAAACATTTGTGAACAATAGAGGGGACTGCCTTCATCGAGCAAAGCCAAGGGTGACCTAGCCATAGATGAAATTGATCTGATTGTGAAATGATAGAAAATGTTACATCCAAAGTTTTAGGTCCCACTTGTAAGGGGAGTACGATTGATCCAATTGTAGGGCACACAAAACCATTATGTGTTTTAATCCATATAGTTGGTTTATTATAGTCATCTTGATACAATTCATGTAATACTAAAAATTATTTTGTGATCACATTCTCACCATAGGAGAGATCTATTAATATCCCATTGTTGGGCTTATCATAGATTCAGACGACTATGTAAAGAGGACCATTAGGAAGCTTTTTAAGTATATCTTTGGAAGAAAAAGTGATATCAATATTTTTGTTGATTGGGCCCTTATGAGGGATAACATCTATCGTACTCACAAATTCATCCATAAGATTAACTTGGGCATCATTTGGAGTTATATCATGTTGTTCATTATTTGTATCATTCTTCATGACTTGAGGGTTTGAAGGTTCACTAGCCTTGACAAATGAAACGTTGTGTTTAGGCATGGGGTTTGTAAAGATTTGTAAATTCTAGTTAGGGGGTGCAATGAACTTATTGCTTTGATCATTGACACCCGCAATGGACAAACGACCTAAATCAATGAGGTCTTGAACTAAGTGTTTTAAACACTTACATTGTTCAGTGTCATGGCCATTTTGCAAATGAAAATGGCAATAAGCATTTGGTTTGAAGTTGGCTGGTAAAGACTTGGTGGTATCAAGTGGTTTAATAGTAGACAAAGAGAGCATTTTTTGTTGGAGCAATTGGTTCATTGTATTGTGGAGGGTATCAGGTAAGGTCCAGTAAATTATCTCTTTGGGTCCCCATAGGTATAGGCACCACTACTTTAACAATGCCCACTTGGTTTTGAATAGGTTGGGTTGGTTGCAGAGAAGGCAGATGGAATTGTAAAAAGCCTCTATTCATTTTTCCAAAGTTTTGCACATTGTTTTGGTTGTTTTGCTCAGGTTTCCTAGCTCGGTTAGAAGTGGACTTTGAATCATGACTAGAAACCGAGTTGTGATAATCACAAAGGCTCATGCATAAATGCATGAACGAAGGGAATTTCATCATAGTTAACTTATCTTGAAGGTGAGTGTGCAAGTTTTCAATAAAAATATTTTGCAAATGTGAATCAGGAATCTTGACATCAATTTGAACATACAATGACTGGTAACGAGAAATGAAGTCACTGACTTTTTCATCAGTATTTTGTTTACAATGCATTAAATTAGTTCTTAGGAGTCATGTGGACTAGAAAATGACTTATGAAGGCATCTACAACTTCATTGAATGATCGAATGGAATGATTGGGTAGGTTTGAAAAGCACTCTAATGTAGTGTCCTTTAAGGTTCTAGGAAATTTTTTGGCTAGTAGCTTATCATCAAGGACAAAGTCACTACAAAAGTCTGTATAAGCATTGACATGATTAGTTGGGTCTCCTTTACCCCCGTATTTCTCAAACCTAGGAATTTCAATTCCTTGTGGAATTTGTGTGCGTAAGATCTCTAAGGATATTGGGATACTACGAACATGGTATGTTGGTAGAGAATTTTGGCTTTGGCTAATGGTGGAGAGTTGTTGTTGCATGGATGAGACTATGTTAAAGAGTTGTGTAATGATGGGATCAGTGTAAGGAGTATGAGGTGGAAGGGAAAATGGAGATGGAGTGTATGTAATGTTTGGTGAAGTGAAAAGGACACTAAGAGGGGTGAAGGTCGAGGATGGAATATGTGATGCCACAAAAGAACTTGGAATGCTAGCTGGAATTGTGAAAGAAGGAGCCACATGACTAACTTGTTGCATAGTTGTTGTAACTTAAGGAGTGGTATAGGTTAGTATGGATGCTATGGCTGAAGGGGGAGGAATGTGAGATCCTCCTTGGCTTGCAACTATTTTTGTTGATTGGGATGTAGAAGGAGCATGTTTATTGTATATTTCAGCTATTCATTTCATAACTTGTAAACCATCATCACTTTCAATCAAATGGTGAAGGTTTTCTATTGTAGGTATGGCAGTGGTGGAAATGTTTTCAAGAGACAAGTCTTGTTGTAAATTTACAAAATATTCATGAATACTAATGACCTTATCTTGCGGAAGGGATTTGTTTTGTTTGTCAAAATTCATTGGATGGAAAGGGGGAGGAATATAAGTGGTATGATCAATGCCTAATGCACCATTGTCCATACTACGAGTAGGAGCTCTTGAGATCCTAAGGTCCACAACGAAAGTGTTATCGTGGGAAGCCATGAGTCTAGAACTTCATCTCACTAAAGTATTATCAATGGGGCACCAAACAATCATGCAAGTACCACAAAGGACAAGGTGAATGTAAATGTAATGTAATCTAGGAGTGCAAAAAGAAAATAATAGAAATCCTACAAACTGAAATAGAGAAATGACAAAAGAGAACATAAATGTAGGAATTACCCAGAAAAATGCCTAAAAAATTAGAATGAAATGTGTAGATGGACTAATTCGCCAAGGGTGGTGAATGCATCTAGTTATGAGAATTTTTTGTGTTTTCAGAAAATTTAAAATGATTAAATGCTTTTCAAATGCCAATGAAAGGTGCAAATGCAAAGTTTTAGTTTTTTCAATGATATGTAATGCAAAAATGAAATCTAAATGAGTCTTTCACTAATGCAATATGAGAAATCCTAAGATGCAAAAACAAAACAAACCCTAAGTGAATGTTGATGCAAATAAAACCTAGGATGTAATGGAAATCATAAATGTAAAGTTCTCACTATGCAAGTTCACCAAAATGAACCGTAGATTTTGGGCACCCTAATCCTTCCTAGCACTTCTAGGGTTTTCACCTAAAAGGAGAAAGAAGGGGCAAAAGATCTAGCTAGTTCACTCAAATTACACAATGTGTGATGTTATTTAGACTAAATGGAATGATATGAATGCAACTAAATGAAATTTTTAACTGATTATGAATGTAAAACCTAAGATTAATGCAATGTTGGAAACACAATGATGTTTGCAAACATGAACTAAGAATGAACAAATGCAAAACAAAATAGAAAAAGGTTGATTCAGAGTGCACCTGGGCAGAGAATGGAGAATTGGGAATATTCTGTATGCTAACTATGATGATAGAAAATCACCAGTGGGACTATTTTGCCATTGATGGTGAATCAATCCCGCTCCTGATGAAAACTATTGGAAATTGGTTTCTGATTGTTAGGATTTAGAATCTAACAAAATATGGATTTCCAGCCTTAAGGTGGGACTCATTCTCCATTGATGGCGAATCAGTCCTCCCCCAAAATTCTGAGAAATCAGGGGACAATTCTGCAACACCAGATCTAAGGTTGTCGGCTTGTTGGGTTGACAAAGTTAATCCTATAGAAAATGAACAAAATGTCTTCTCCAAGCTTGAAATAGGTTATGATTGACTTGAAACACTTTATTAACTTCTTTTCCACTTTTCAACACCTAAATTCTTGACAAATCTGCATACACAACACATGCACAAAGGGGGGAAAATGGTTAAGGGTTAGGGCAAAGGGATTTGCCTTGGTCAAATCCCACTTTGGTAATCAAACCCTTAATAAAATGATGAAATGAAAGAGAAAGATAAACTAATAACATGCAAATTCTATCAACTTACCAAACCCTTGTCGATGAAATTCTAAAGATATATCAATGGTTGTCTTTGAATACTTGATTGATGCTTGATTAGATGATGCAAAGTGCTCAAATGCTAGTTGAATGCT
This sequence comes from Sequoia sempervirens, assembly GCA_007258455.2. NCBI lineage: Eukaryota > Viridiplantae > Streptophyta > Pinopsida > Cupressales > Cupressaceae > Sequoia > Sequoia sempervirens. The sequence continues at coordinate 734,761,474 of VDFB02271358.1, read as the reverse complement.
TGAATTGCTTGATTGAGTTATGAGATTGTTTGGGAGGATTGTAAAATGAGGAGAAAAACAAATATTTATACACACTTGTGCCTTAGTAACCCGATAATAACTCATCACAGGCCGACATAAGGTGATTTTAAATAAAAATTTCCTAAAAGAAAATTTGAAATATTTTGAATTTGGAGCCAAGAGGGACTCATTTGCCACTCATGGCAAATGGGTCCCACCCTAGACTTGAATGTGGGTGTCGGGAATTAAGTCACATTTAATGTTGTTTGTTGGGTTTACATTCAAAAACACACTTAATTAAGTCTTATAAGAGCATAAAGGGGTCAAATAAAGCACAAGAAAGGTGTAGATAGTGAAATCATTCCTAGAAGGGCGTGAAATCTTGTTATAAGACTTTACAACACTCCAAAATAGGACTTGATGAGGAATAAAACGGTGAATTTTAGGTGAATTGTAATGAATAGAGTCTAGAAAAATGTAGAAATATTTTACAACACTCACAACACCTTCACAAGACATCATAATTTGAATTTTAAGGACCTAATGTGAATGTTTAAGCCACATTGCAACATTAAATCAAAAGAAAATGGATCAAGCATCAAGAGGAAAGGCCTAAAAGACCATTAAAATGACAAGGGGTCATTTTCCTATGAGACAGTGGTTATCTAGGGAAAGGTCTAGCATCATTTAGGATTTCTCTTTAGGTGTTATGCTTTAACTAATATCTTGGTTGTAGTTGTATTTTTTTGTCCTTTTTAGGTTTTTCATCTCTCATGGAACTCATTTTGTTTGTCTTCTAGGTTATTTTTAAAAAAAGGGTTTTTGTCTTTCTAAAAACCTATTTCAGCTTAATAAAAAATAATATATAGGTTAAGATATGTATGTTTTGGGTAACAGAAGGAGAGGAAAGGGGCCTTGAACCTAATCAAAAAGTGGAACAAGGCCTACTGGCCGGAAAATGCAACATAGCAAAATAGAAGAGGTGTAAAACCAACCAACACCTTGTCGAAGGATCGACACCTAACCACCAAGAACAACAAAAACTATATACCAGCAAATAATAGCATACCTAGAGACATAATTGAATCTAATTTATCGAGGGGCACACAGACCCAGTAAGAACATAGAACAAAGGTTAAGATAAATATGTTAAGGAGATAAGAGTATTGATTCTGAGAATTTTATGTATAATTTCTAAAGCTCTAAGATAAAATTTAATATTTAAGAACTAGATCAAAGGTAGATCTCATATTTGGCATTATTCTATTGATATCTTGGAGACAAAGCATTTATGAATGATATCGACGTAGCCTATAAGTAATCATAGACAAAACTGGGTAGCTATAGCACTCATCCCCAATGACTTTACTATGAATTTATAAAATCAAATGTTATTATATGGTTAGTATAGGAATTCCATTCCATTTCATAGGTTCAATTTGTTTAGAAAACTTAGGAATTATAGAAATAACACCAAAAATAGAGTGGGAGATTCAAGATGCAGATCTAAACCGGTAGTTGATTGAAAGTCTCTATGAGCTTTTTTCTTTAGACTATAGGAATTGGGTAGCACGACCCCCTATAAACTATAGTGCACCTAGTAAATATTTTAACGTGACTGGTGGTGCTGGTGCGACATGTCCTCCGGTACCCAGGGGGTTGGGGAGACTAGACCTCGTGACCAACCTACAGGAAAGGTTTAGCCAACCAAACTAGAGCCCCAACCCCTAAAGTCTGTATGAGCTAAAGTTAAAATGTTCGACTTATTTATGTTAGAGTATATGAAGACTTCAAAAGGCAATTTTATATAGAAAGACATTAAAAATTCTTTATCTTATCAACTAATGATTGACATCTTCGTCGAGGGCCTATTTTCTAACGTAACTCAAACAAAAATGTAATCATTTGCAGGCGGCCCAGGAAGCGACAGCCTTCGAAAACAAGAATAAACTGTTACAGGCATAGGAAACTACCCATCCGGCTTTCATACGTATTATGAACCACGTCGAAAAATCATCCAATCTTTCTCTAACGGTCGTCAAATTTTAAAATTCAATCAAGTAACCTGAATATTAACTTTTAAAATCAATTTTAGTCTTTAGCGAGCATCAATCCGTTTCAATTTATTATACGGCAGATTCTATTATTGTCTTTTAGCCCTGCTAATTAGACAGTTTTGTTCCTAGACATGCCCGTCTTTCCCTTATAAATACAAACTACAACTCCTCCAGCAGTACATGCAAGCATTTGTTCTGTGTACCTACATTGCATTGTGACGTTATGAAGAAAAATAGTGTTGCCAAATTCATAGGAGTAATGTTGTTATGCCTCTTGTTTGAAAAGGCTTATGCAGGTAGTGCTTTTGTTGTGTTTCCACAGCCTGGATGTCCTGTGGGTCCTGTTATGATTGCCCAAGGGTGTGGGTGTTTTTCTCTACCCAGCGATTACCATGGAGGATATATTTTTGATCACCAAGGACAGGATGTCGCTCTTTTTAATACTGCTGCCTGTGACGGCCAACCACATACTCAACTTAATGACAGTGAAAAAGACTGCAACCCTTTTGGCTGGATTAGCTTATTAATTATCTGCTGATAATCTTTGCTTTATCCAAATTACAAGCGATACCACCATGCCTATCCAAAGTGTATTCCGTGACTTTGGTGTACGGTATTGTTGTAGGAGTTAAGTGAGGATTTGTATGTGGTCTTTATGGTTTGTGCTTGTTAAATTTAGTAAAGATTTCTAACTTATCTTTATGATCGAGTAGGATTTTAGTGTGGTCCCTATGATTTAGGGCCATCTCTCCGCTTAAATTTACTGTGTTTGTATTTGTCCTTTTCGATTGCACTTCACATAAATCGCTGGAATGTGCAGGCTGTTTAGGTGGACGTGAAACAGCCTGCATGTTGATCGCATGCCAAACTGTTTCAGCTCATTGATAATTGAAAGAATAATTTCAAAGTTGAATTTGTGCAGGATTATATCTGGTATTTGATATAATATGTATCCCACTTTTATAATTATAGGTTCTTATAGGTTCTTCGAAGGACATTTTTTATTTAAATTTAATTTTTTTATAACTAGCACTTGCACCTCAATGAGGTGCAATGGTTACGCTGATAGGTTGATATACTTTGGTATTATATTATGAACATGTAGAAGGGGTGTATGTTTTTTCTTTGGCGACGAGCTTTTGTGATCTATGCAATTTGTCTTCAAGACTTGTACAACAAAAGCAATGGGGTGGTTAGGTGCGTAGATTAGGTGTTGATGCAGTCAAATTTTAGCACCAATTTTAAGTTTTGAAGTTTGAATTGTGTAATGATTTATAAGTGCTTGGAGGAGAGTTCTGCAAGAGAGAAATTTGTAACAATGGATTTGATGCAGAGTTTAAATTAGTTTATTCTCAAAAATTAATTTAGGTTTACTTCCATGATATGTCCTTATGCATAAGTGATGAAGAATCATAATAAGTCATTTATATATTTGTATGTGATAGGTTAATCATATTCCCAAGTTCCATTGGTTTTCTTTAGATAAATGATAGGTATGAGAATGCAAACAAGCCTTGTAGAATTTGGATAGAGTTATCACTTTTTTTTTTTATAATTTTATAGTATGATACTTTTTTTTTCTTAATAGAATAGTTAGAAAATGTTGTATTTAATCTCTGTTTTTTTTTGTCATCCATTACCTTGATGGATTTAACTAATCATATATGTCAAATTTTAATAATAGAAAACTCCATATGCACAACTATCATATTAAATAAAAATTGTAAAAATAATCCTTCAAAAATGTGATTGTTTTTTTTTGAGACTCCTATATTTTTAAAACCTTGATTCAACATCATATCACACTCCCATTATCTTAAAGAAGTAAAAAAAAGTTATATTTCATCACATTCTCAAACAGCTCGCCCGAATTCCAACAAATTTATGAGATTGGTCAATCCTTATTTTGGCATATGGAATTCATGCTTTGCTTACATTTACACAATCAACACGTAGTCAAGTTAATCGCAGAGCTTGGAATTACATGCCCCATCCCTGAGACGGCAAGTGTTTCTAAACTCTGACACGACTACCGTAACGGGAGGCTTATTACACCACAGTTGAAGGTTATGTTTAATTTTCTGGTTATCCTCTATCTGAAATTAGCTCGGTTTGTAGAAGCCTATTTTTGATTTTATGTTTATAGTGATTTCAGAGGTTTTAATATTTAAGCAGGGTTTGCAGAAGCCTATTTTCTGGTGAAGGATAAGGACCACCCACTGGTTTTTGAGGAGCTGCAAACCCAAATCGGAAGCTCTCTTTGTGGAAACCCTAATTATTTTGTTTTGATACCAATTCCTTCTTCTTCGATGCATTCACTTTCCAAATCTTTTTGGTCTAATCAGTCATTATCGACCTGAACCACCTAAGCTTGAGTTTTCTTTTATATACCTTCTATATTCTTTCGTTTATGCTCAACTAGATATTAACACGGTCAATGTTCTTTTATTTCTGCTAAAGCTCTGAATTTTGAAGGGGCCGAACTGGTAGTAAGTGCAGTAGCAATGATGATATCTTCCACAGCTCATAAATACACAATACAAACCAAGATCTCTTTGTCTCCTTCATTGCATGGAATGGTGAGGATGAATGCATATGCAACTTTCGACGTGAAGCCCAAGAAATCATCACCACTCTACATGGGAGTTCAACTCAACCCAAATTCTCTCAGTGGTATGAAGATCAATGGAGCTGCCACTGATAGCTTGAACGTGAATAATATCAATGTTGGGTTGTATGAAAAGTTGTTTTATATATTGCTTGAATATAAAGTTATTTCACTTAAAATCTCTGTAGAACCCTCATTTTTATCCTATATTTTCGTACATAATATGTTTTGACTTGGGTATAGGTAGATAAAACTTCCTGGTCCTATTGTTATGTGAATAATGGAAAGGGTCCTATGTTTATCTTTCGTCATACTTTTCCTTTTCAATGTCCTCTGGTAATGGAGATAGCATAGCGTTCGCGATTTTGCTAGGTGGATATCCCTTAGGAAGCCTGGATGGGCAGTGTTCTGGGTTGTTTTTACAAAAAAAGGGATCAAGATCTGTTTCCCATATACACTATCTATATGCGGCATCTATATGCTATGGAGTTTGACTCTGCACTCAACAAGGAGGTCATGGACGTGAATGCTAACCATGTGGGTATTGATATAGAGAGCTTAATTTCCACTAAGAGTGTTGATGTTTCTGAGATTGAACTTATTCTCAATGATGGCTCCCAACTGCATGCTTGGATCAATTGGGCCAGGGTTTCGAAGGTGGAGGAGTGCCTGAACGCCACCGAGTTCCATTCTCCTCCACTGATGTTGTTGAAGAGCTTCCTATCCCGACTGCGCCTATGCAGGTCGTCTGCAATCTCTGAAATGCGGTCGATGTAGGATAATAAAACCCTCGCTCTGTCTTCGTTGGAAATTTTGAGGATATATTTTTTCTTGGTCCTTCTCTCTTGCTTTTCCATGGTCTCGACAACGTGCGTCCACCGCATTCGGGCTCCTTGGAACTCGTCATTCACCGTGTGTTGAGAGGGCAGGTTAAACACCGACTTCATTTTTTGTTTGGACCGCATTAGATCCCAGTGGGGTTTCCGGCGTCAGACTAGGGGAAATCCCCACATAAATATCCCGGTGCGGTTCCCCCACATAAATAGCCTATGGGCTAAATATTTGTATTTGTTGTTTTTAAAGTGTATTAAATTATGATGTTTTATTAAAGTTCAATTTCACAGTTGTTAAGTTAAATTTATTAATATATATTTCATGAATATTAGTTAATTTATACAAATTTTACATTCTCATGAACACATGAATGGTACATTAAACACTAAGTATTCTTTATATTTAAGTTTAAATTTATTAATATATATTTCATGAATATTAGTTAATTTATACAAATTTTACATTCTCATGAACACATGAATGGTACATTAAACACTAAGTATTCTTTATATTTAAGTGATTCTAATAAAGGTGAAGCACATGAATATTTAGTCTATGAATATTTAGTCTATGTCTATGGGCTAAATATTTGTATTTGTTATTTTTAAAGTGTATATTAATATATATTTCATGAATATTAGTTAATTTATACAAATTTTACATTCTCATGAACACATGAATGGTACATTAAACACTAAGTATTCTTTATATTTAAGTGATTCTAATAAAGGTGAAGCACATGAATATTTAGTCTATGTCTATGGGCTAAATATTTGTATTTGTTATTTTTAAAGTGTATTAAATTATGATGTTTTATTAAAGTTCAATTTCACAGTTGTTAAGTTAAATTTATTAATATATATTTCATGAATATTAGTTAATTTATACAAATTTTACATTCTCATGAACACATGAATGGTACATTAAACACTAAGTATTCTTTATATTTAAGTTTAAATTTATTAATATATATTTCATGAATATTAGTTAATTTATACAAATTTTACATTCTCATGAACACATGAATGGTACATTAAACACTAAGTATTCTTTATATTTAAGTGATTCTAATAAAGGTGAAGCACATGAATATTTAGCCTATGGGCTAAATATTTGTATTTGTTATTTTTAAAGTGTATTAAATTATGATGTTTTATTAAAGTTCAATTTCACAGTTGTTAAGTTAAATTTATTAATATATATTTCATGAATATTAGATAATTTATACAAATTTTACATTCTCATGAACACATGAATGGTACATTAAACACTAAGTATTCTTTATATTTAAGTTTAAATTTATTAATATATATTTCATGAATATTAGTTAATTTATACAAATTTTACATTCTCATGAACACATGAATGGTACATTAAACACTAAGTATTCTTTATATTTAAGTGATTCTAATAAAGGTGAAGCACATGAAATTTAAGAATTTTTGAAAGGTCACCCAATTCATTTGTATTTCATTTGTATTTCAATTAAAGTATGCTTAACCATGAATTTTCTCCAATAGTCTATTTAGCTTCCTAGCCCATTTTTCTATTTAGCTTGTTATCCCATTTACAAAACCTTCAACAAGTGTTCTTTATGAAATATTCATTATAATATCCTTTGAACCCATTAAATGACATTTTAAAAAAGAAAATCATTTTAAGTCTATTATGGGTTTTCCATCTCTCTTGGTTTCTATTGTTGGACATTCAATGGTTCCTAGCCTAGTTACTCTACAATTCAAATCTATTTCTAATGAGCTTCACCTAGTATTGGTGTAACTCCTATCTATACCTACTAATGGGCCTTGATTATCAAAATATCTAGTTAGAAATTATTTTTCCCACGCAGCTCTTGTCATCATGTTATGGTTCTCTCCCCCCTTGTCCTTAGTCTAAGGACAGATAAAATAATGCTTCATGACCATCTTTTAGAGGAATAAAGACCTCCCCAAGTTCATATATTAGTCACACACTAGAGTTAACAATGTGTGGCTATCTAGGGAAAGGTCTAGCATCCTTTAGTACTTCTTTTCCGGTGTTGTGCTTTAATTGATATATTCATTGTAGTTGTGTTTTCACTTTCCTTTTTAGGCGTTCCATCTCTCATGGAACTCTTTTTGTTTCTCTTAGATTATTTTTTTATAAAAGGGTTTGAACTCTTTCAAAAACCCAATTTTAACTTAATAAAAAATAATAGATAGGTTAAGAGAAGTATGTTGAGGAGATGAGAGTACTGTTTTCAACACTTTTATGTGTAATTTCGAAGGCTCCAAAATCAAAGTCAATATTTGAATGGAATATTCGAGAATAATATCTAGGTGATGTTTATAAATTATTTTCATCCATGATCAAAGTTAGATCTCACATTTTGGCATTCCATTCGATTGAAATCTAGGTGACATCACTATTCTACATGATATTGAGGTAGCTTTCAAGTAATCATAGATGAAAATAGGTAGCTATAACACCCATACCCAATGAATTTATAGTGAATTTATGAGATTAAATTTATGTTCATACATTTTCAAAGTAGGAATTACATTTCATTTCATATGGTTCAATTTGTTTAGAAAAATTATGTAAATTGACTAACTTTGTGTATGTCCACTCTTTATGACAGATTTAGTTTTTAAAAATGATTTATTATGTATTGAAATTAATATTCTATAATTATATCATATTTAGGGGTATAAATAATATTTTGTATCTTAATTGCATGTTTAATGTTATTATATATTATTTGTGTTAAGAAATATTTATGTTTGCAAGAGGAGCAAACAACAAGAAGGTGTAATTATACAAATCATTTGGATATCCCTACACAAAGGGTGTGGCTAAGTTGTGCAACCTAGTCTATTCTTCATTTATCTTTAAATATATCCAATTAATATCTCCATCAATACTTTCCTTGGTCTTATAAAGCCAAAAGTATTGATTATTTACCTACTACTGTTAGTTGCTCTACAATTTCTAGACGCATGATGATTATTGTTTCCCTCTTAGTATGAACTCACATGTTAGCTAGGCTTATATTCCAAGTGTATTCTCTAATATTATATAATACAAACTAGAGCCCCAACAAACCCCATAATTCATATCCTTTAAGTGTAAATATTTATGTTATTACACATGAAATTTGGTGAGTGTTATATATTGAGATAAGCATGATTGATTTAGGATTTTGGATATCCCTACACAAAGGGTGTGGCTAAGTTGTGCAACCTAGTCTATTCTTCATTTATCTTTAAATATATCCAATTAATATCTCCATCAATACTTTCCTTGGTCTTATAAAGCCAAAAGTATTGATTATTTACCTACTATTGTTAGTTGCTCTACAATTTCTAGACGCATGATGATTATTGTTTCCCTCTTAGTATGAACTCACATGTTACCTAGGCTTATATTCCAAGTGTATTCTCTAATATTATCTAATACAAACTAGAGCACCAACAAACCCCATAATTCATATGATAAAAATTTGAAAACACTGGAAGGATCATACTTGAAGAAAAGAGTAAAGAAGATTAATATTAGGTATGATTTTTTAGAAAGAGAAGTATAGGTATTGAAGGAATTAGAAAAAATTATGAAAGATAACATCCTTGAGAAATTATATCAACTGTCAAATTAATAAAACAAAGATAAAAATTTAGTATAAAACACCAAATAAGAAATGCAGTAAGAAATCCAAGGATATGGAAGAAAAAAAAGTATTGATGAGCTCTAGGTAAATAATAGACAATTGAAAAATAATTCTTGAGAGCTCTAGCTCTAACTTGGATGAATTGACTCATTTTGAGCCTAACTCAATGATTCCAACTCCTACAACAATTCCCACTAGGTCTATTATGGGTCTTCCATCTCTCTTGGTTTCTATTGGTGGACCTTCGATGGTTCCTAACCTAGTTACTCTACTATTTGACTATATTTTAAATGAGCTTTCCCTAGTGTTGGCGTAACCCATATCTATACCTACTAATGACCCTCGATGATCAAAATCTCTAGTTAGGAATTATTTTTCCCACTTTATTCATGACATCATGTTGACTATGGTTCTCTCCTCCCTTCTCCTTAGTCTAAGGACATGAAGAATTATTCTTCATGACTATATTTTAGAGGAATAAACATCTTCCCAAGGTCTTCTCTTAGTCACACACTAAATTTAATGATGTGTGGTTATCTAGGGAAAGGTCTAGCATCATTTAGGATTTCTCTTTAGGTGTTGTTCTTTAACTAATATCTTGGTTGTAGTTGTATTTTCTTTGTCCTTTTTAGGTTTTTCATCTCTCATGGATTTCATTTTCTTTTTCTTAGGTTATTTTTATAAAAGGGTTTTGGCCCTTTTAAAATCCCAATTTAGCTTAATAAAAAATAATATATATGTTAAGATAAGTATGTTTTGGGTAACAGAAGGAGGGGAAAGGGGCCTTGAACCTAATTAGAAGCGGAACAAGGCCTACTGGCCAACCAAAACAACATAGCAAAACAGCAAAGGCGTAAAACCAACGAGCACCTTGTAGGATGACTGACACCTAACCACCAAGAACAACAGAAACTATATATCAGCAAAAAACAGCAGACCTAGAGACATAACTGAATCTAATTGATCGAGGGGCATGCAGGCCTAGGAGGAACATAGAACAAAGGTTAAGATAAGTATGTTAAGGAGATGAGAGTATTGATTTAGAGAATTTTATGTATAATTTCTAAAGCTTTAAGATAAAAGTTAATATTTAAGAACCATATCTAGATGATGTTCATAACATATTTTAGTCCCTGATCAAAGTTAGATCTCATATTTGACATTTCATTCTATTGAAATCAAGGAGACATAACATTTCTGAATGATATTGAGGAAGCCTATAAGTAATCATAGACGAAAGTGGGTAGCTATAGCACCCATCCCAAATGACTTTATAGTGAATTTACTAAATCAAATGTTCTTATATGTTTAGAATAGGAATTGCACATTCCATTTCATACGTTCAATTTGTTTAGAAAACTTGGAATAACAGAAATTACACAAAAAATAGAGTGGGAGATTCAAGATGCAGATCCAAACCGGTAGTTTATTGAAAGTCTCTATGAGCTTAAGTTAAAATGTTCGACTCATTTATGTTAAAGTATATGAAGACTTCTAAAGGCAATTTTATATAGAACGATATCAAAATTTCTGATCTTATCAAGATAATGATTGACATCTTCTAGGAGGACCTATTTTCTAACGTAACTCAAACAAAAATGTTATCAGTTGCAGGCGGCCCAGGAAACGACAGTCTTCGAAAACAAGAATAAACTGTTACAGGCATAGGAAACAACCCATCCAGCCTTCATACGTATTATGAGCCACGTAAAAAAATCACCCAATCTTTCTCTAACGGTCGTCAAATTTCAAAATTCAATCTAGTAACCTGAATTTTAACTTTTAAAATCAATTAGCAAGCATCAATCGTTTGCAATTTACTATACGGCAGATTATATTATTGTCTTTTAGTCCTGCTAATTAAACAGTTTTGTGCCTAGATATGCCCGCCTTTCCTCTATAAATACAAACAACTCCTCCAGCAGTACATGTAAGCATTTGTTCTGTGTAACTACATTGAATTGTGAAGCTATGAAGAAAACTAGTGTTGCCAAATTCATAGGAATAATTATGGTATGGCTCTTGTTTGAAAAGTCTTATGCAGGCAGGTAGTGCTTTTGTTATGTTTCCACAGCCTGGATGTCCTGTGGGTCCTGTTGTGATTGCCGAAGGGTGTGGGTTTTTTGCTGTATCCAGTGATTACAAAGCAGGATATATTTTTGATCACCAAGGACAGGATGTCGCTCTTTTTAATACTGCTGCCTGTGACGGCCAACCACATACTACTTTTTCTGACAGTGAAAAAGACTGCAACCCTTTTAGCTGGAATACCTTATTAATTATCTGCGGATAATCTATGCTTTGTTCAAATTACAAGCAATACCACCATGCCTATCGAAAGTGTATTCTGTGAAATTGGTTCTGTGTATTGTTGGAGGAGTTAAGTCAGGATTTGTATGTGGTCTTTATAGTTTGTGTTTGTTAAATTTAGTAAAGATTTCTAACTGAACTTTGTGATCGAGTAGGATTTCTGTCTGGTCCTTATGATTTAGGGCCATCTCTCCGCTTAAATTTACTGTGTGTTTGTGCTTGTCCTTTTCGATTGCACTCGACATAAATCGCTGTAATTGCAGGCTGTTCAGGTGGACGTGAAACAGCCTGCATGTTGATCACATGTCAACTGTTTAAGCTCATTGATAATTGAAAGAATAATTTCAAAGTTGAATTTGTGCAGGATTTATATCTGGTATTTGATATAATATGTATCCCAGTTTTATAATTATAGGTTTTTAAGGATATTTTTTAATTAAATTTAATTTTTATATAAATATTTGTGTTTGTTATATTTATAGTGTATTAAATTATGATGTTTTATTAAAATTCAATTTTACAGTTTTTCAGTTAAATTTATTAATATATGTTTCATGAATATTAGTTGATCATACAAATTTAACATTCTCATGAACATAAATGGTACATTTAACATCAAGTATTCTTTACATATACGTGATTCTAACAAAGGTGAAGATCGTGAAAATTTAAGACTTTTTGAAAGGTCATCCAATTCATTTGCACTTCAATTAAAGTATTGCTTAATCATGAATTTTCTCCAATATCAAGTCTATGTAGCTTGTGAGCTCATTTACAAAACCTTCAAGAAGCATTCTTTATGAAATATTCATTATAAAATCCTTTCACCCATTAAATGATATTTTAAAAAAAGAAATTCACTTTAAGTCTATTATGAGTTCTCCATCTCTCTTGGTTTCTACTTGTGGACATTCAATGGTTCCTAACCTAGTTACTCTACAATTTGAATCTATTTCTAATGAGCTCCACCTAGTATTGGTGTAACTCCTATCTATACCTACTAATGACCCTTGATTATCAACATATCTAGTTAGATATTATTTTTCCCACTTGGTTCTTGTCATCATGTTATGGTTCTCTCTCCCCCTTTTCCTTAGTCTAAGGACATGTACACTTATGATTCATGACTATCTTTTAGAGGAATAAATATCTTCTCAAGTTCATATCTTAGTCACACACTAGAATTAACAATGCGTGGTTGTCTAGGGAAATGTCTAGCATCCTTTAGTACTTCTTTTTAGGTGGTGTGCTTTAATTGATATCTTGGTTGCAGTTGTGTTTTCACTTACCTTTTAGGTGTTCCATCTTTCATGGAATTCATTTTGCTTCTCTTAGATTATTTTTTAATAAAAGGGTTTGAACCCTTTTAGAAACCCAATTTTAACTTAATAAAAAATAATAAATAGGTTAAGAGAAGTATGTTGAGGAGATGAGAGTATTGTTTATGAGAATTTTATGTGTAATTTCTAAGACTTTAGAATATAAGTGAATATTTGAATAGAATATTTGAGAATAATAACTAGGTGATTTTTATAAATTATTTTCATCCATGATCAAAGCTAGATCTCACATTTACAATTTCATTTGATTGAAATCTAGGTGACATCAGTATTCTAAATGATATTAAGGTAGCTTCCAAGTAATCATAGATGAAAATGGGTAGCTATAACACCCATACCCAATGAATTTAAAGTTAATTTATGAGATGAATTTTGTGTTCATACATTGTTAGAGTAGGAATTACTTTTCATTTCATAGGATTCAATTTCTTTAGAAAACTTATGTACATTGACTAACTTTATATATGTCCACTCTTTACTACATATTTAGATTTTTTTAAATGATTTATTATGTGGTGAAATTACTATTCTATAGTTGATATGATATTTGAGGGTATAAATCATATTTTTATCTTAATTGCATGTTTAATGTTATTATATATATTAGAGAAACATTTGGATTTGGTTCTTAAGATGAGAAAAATATAATCTCTAAGCATTTTTCTGTTATCTTTGATCATTTAGTCAATTTTATTGATTTTTTTAGATTACATGATTTGACATGTAAGGATATAATGGGATATTGTCAACTGCAGGACAACCAATCTACTAAACCCATTTTCCTATGAAAGATGAAATAGTTTTCTTTCAAATTATGTACATGGTAGAATTTAGTGATTAAAAAAGGTCTTCTTTATAGTTGAAGATTGATTTTACAAATGTGGACAATACTTATACTAGATAAATTGACCTAGATTATAGTAGAATGACATATTTTAGTTTTGATCCATACATATTTCATAGACATAGATTAGACACTTATTCTTTTGCCATGGAGCTAATAAATCTGAACAAAAGGGAAATAGGGTTCCACCTTTTGGGAGATGAAATTGGACCTATTTCACACTTCAATTCATTAGGAAACTAGATCCCTCAACCAAGTGACTCGATTGAGGGATGGATTTTGGATTCCTTGGATAATTGGACAAGGGTTCACCATTAAATGATGCTTCAAAAGGGAGAAATACAAACAATTATGCAAACTCACTATGAAACTTAGAAAATTGAAAGCGTGAAATCAAATTGATAAACTAAATGGAACAAAAAAGTACCTAGATGAATGGAGATGCCAAGATAAAATCTGAAAACTCTAAAAATTGTTGTTAGGGTTTGCACCAGGACTAATACACCAGGTAGGGCTATAGACACCTAAAAATTATCATTAGGCCTATGAATTAATTAAAACCCCTTTTTCATCTTTGATAATTAAATAGTTAACATAATTATTTAATTATTATCTAATGTCGCATAGTCTTCTATTAATTAAATAATCTAAATTATTTAATTGATTCATTTTGTCCTTCTATGTCTTCTTTTGACTAATTAAATAAATTGTTATTTATTTAATTATGTCATTAATATCTTTGACCTCTATAATTAAATAAATTTATATTTATTTAATCATTTATCATTTTCCACTATAACTAAATAATTATGACAATTATTTAATTATTCACTTTTGGCATCTTCCTTCATGAATTAATTAAATTTTTATTTAATTAAATAATTTATTTTTCCTCACACTTTTTGAATTAAATTTCTATTTAATCAAAAAGTTAACTTGATTTTTCCTCTTGCAATGAGATAATATTTCCATTATTTCAAAATACAATTTCCCTCTTCGAACTACTTGATTTTGTCAAAAAATCATTCAATTTCCTCTTGCTCTTCTACTTCCAATCTTATCCCATCTTGTCTCATTTAAATTCAACCTTTGATCGAAATAAAAATCAATTGATCTCATCCATCCATTTTTCATCTGACTCTCTATTAATAGCGTTGTGAGTATCATTGTGAGGTATCTAGAGTTTATAACTATGTGCTGTTGAGATAATACTTTCTTCGATATTTTGATGTCATTTACTTTAGGCTACATTTTATTCTAAGGGCAGGCATCATTTAGTAGAAAAATGGAGAAGAGCTATGGAGATAATTCAATGAATGCATGAAGGATTGAGTGATATTATTTCATTATTTTTTATGCTTTTTTCTTTCATTGGCCTTCATAATTTATTATGGTTTTTTGTTTATTGATCTAATATGCTTTAAACTTGAAAATCTAACCCTAATGGCAGATTGTGAACCTAATGTGAACATGTAAGATAAATATAATTGGAATATGGGAGATGAATACTATTTTTTCATGATGAATATTATTGATTTCTAACACTTTTTGAATGTTGTGCAGGATGATATTTGTTTGCATGTACTATGACTGAAAGGAATTGGGTGATTTTGAATCTCTCTAACAGTTGGTGAATCTTTTATGGAATTGGGTGGTTTTGAATATTAATTTTTTAACCTGAAAGAAGGTGTCCTCTTATCCCCTTTCATGGCTAAAGCAATTGGATTTCCTTTTGGAAATACCTCAAAGATGTCATTTTTCTCCTCTACTACGTTTATTTTCCTCAACATGCTAGCTTCTTTCCTTTTCTTTAAAGATGAAAAATCTACTTTTCTACAACTCGCCTCTTGGTTTTTTTCCTATGCCTAAGAGGATTCACTTCTTGTAATCAATATAAACACATCTCATTATAGTAGATACGCATAACCAGTCTGCTATACCCACAGTAATAGATATGGTAAAGAAGAAACAAGAATAGTGAGAAGAACTACCTTGATTTAGTGGTGAACTCATAGTATATAGTTCGCTACCCAAATACTCCACCAATTTTCTCATAATAGGTGATGGGAAAAAAAGCTATGGTGTTTATCTTTTCTCATGAAATCTATATTTTTCATTGGGGTTTCTAAACCTATTCAACAATCCATTTTGGGCTTATTCCCCCCTTTCCACGTTCAATGAGATGACATCTATTTTAAGGGATTGTGTCAAAGCATTCATGCACACACTCTATGTCTCTACCTATTACATGTTGATCTGCACCGAGGCTATTATATCTCTTCTTTGACTTCTCCTATTTTACCATGCACATGCCTTCTTTTAACAGAGGCATCAACTAAATAAGGAGAACTCTCGTGCAAAAAGACTCCCTTTGATGTGCAAAAAATCCATGGATTAATCTGGATTAATTTAGATAAATTAACCTTGTTAGTTTAATTTAGATTAATTTATATAGGATAATTAATTTTGTTTGTTTTGATTTAGATTAAATTTTAAATTAAATTAGATAAGTTAATTTTTGGCTAACTAGTTAATTTTGTTAGATTAGTTTAGATTAATTAAAATAAGTGGAGTTTTTTATTTTGTTTATTTAGATTAATTTAGATAAATTAATTTTGTTTGTTTAATTTAGTTTAGATTAATTTTAGCTTTAAATTTAGATTAATATTTTTAATTTAGATTAATTTTTAGTTTTAATCTTAGATTAATTTAGATTATTAGATTAAGTTGATTTTTGTTTTGTTAGTTTAGATTAATTTTGTTGATTCTTATTAGCTAGACTAAATGTTAGTTTTCTTTTTAGTTTAGTTTTTTATTTCAGAGATTTTTTTTTTTTTGACTGGGCTTTTGTGTAGGTTCAAATGTCCAAGACTTGAAAACAAAAAAAATAAACTCTCATTTTTCGAAGACCAGTGACTCAAACTACTAATGTGTGTTGGAGGTTTGACTGTCAAAGAATCTATCTTGAAACATTTTGTCTTCTTTTTTGTATATTAGATCACATTTGGATTAGTTGGTCTAAAAAGAAAAAAAGTGTTTGCTTCACATCATAAGCAAGGTTAAAATTAACGAGTGTTTGTCATGTCTCATGGTTTGCATTTCGCCATTGGATGCATATGCTCTTCTCTTGCACCTCTTGGTGATATTGAGAATCAAAATAATTCCTTTTGCACTTCTACAATCACCCATGCATTTTGATTTGGATTTAAAATGAACCTCCCCATGCGAGTGTGAGAAAAAAGGCATTGTGTATACTCTCTCCTTGTGCTTTGTATGATTTGGTAGATTAAAAAAAATGTACTTGTCTCACTTTTTTTTACCTTTAGAGGGGCCTACCTCGTAAGAGGGCATGACTCCAACTGGTTTTTCACTCAGGCCAGTATATAAAATAATAAGAATAAACCTTTAAGTCCTCATGGTATGTAGGCCTTATCCATACAGTTTCATTCAAAATGGGGTACTACCGTAAAAAGTATAAGCACCCCTAGTAAGGTGATTAAAGCCTTAAGTGGCTTGTTGGATGCTCGCAAGGTGCCATGTCCTCGAGTATTGACTAAGAACCTTTATTTTAGTGGCCAAAATCCTTCTTACTTGCTAGCGCAGGAACAATCATTCTAAAGTTGCCCCATATCTTCACTATTCATGTGTAGAGATAGAAATTTCTCTTTTGGGAATGAGACTTGGTGTGCTCGAGAATTCTATGCCATGTAATGGAATCCAATGCCACCAAGTCTCTAGTTGTCTACCTTGTTTAAGTGGTTGGATAAATCTAAGTGGGGATCTAGCAAGTAGTATCTCTTCCTATCCTAGGTTGTGCAAATTGTTTTCAAAGTCTTTTTCATTTCACGTCAAGATCAAGCTCAAGACATTGTGTTTTATGTGTGTATTCAAAGAAAATAAGCAAACAAACACCACACCCAAAAATGACAACATTTCAACCATGAAACAAACTAGGCCTACATATCCAAAAAAAGCTTGACATTTAAATTTGTTTAGACCAAGGACTTTCTTACCTTATCTCTACCATTATCCATTCATCCATCACCTCATCCTTTTGCATTAGACATTCCCCATAGGTCAAAACTTTAGGTCATCCCTTTTAGCTTGCATAAACCTCTTAATTAGGAATACCATTAAACTTAGACAAGACCATAGCGTCAAATCTATATTTCAGACAACAATCATCCTAGTCCTTCATCATTTAGGTTGGTTCCTCAACTCATCAATCCAGTTTGAGACCACCTTCTCAACACATCTTATCATTCTTCACTTTACCCAAGATCATTGATAATCAAATTAGTTGATATACCTATCTTAGTTTGATTAACACTTGTATCTTAGGTTTTCTAGAGGTTTTAGCCTTCATACTAGGTCATAATATTCCATCCCTTCATTCCACACTTTGCAAAATTTAGTCATAGACTATCATCACCTTGACTCTTATTCTAGGTATCATTATTAGGCATCCATATATATTTGAAAATATAAAAAAATATCATTTAGGTTTCATACCTTAGGCCTAAATCATACCCTTGCATTATCATTACCTTAGGCTTCATAGTTCATCACATCATCCACCTTCCTTTTTCAAGTCCTTTTATGGTAGAAACAAGGTCATAAAGGAAAAGGAAAGAAATGGATCTCTATAACAATGAATTATTTGAGTTAGAGGACCTTTATAACCACACAAGAAAATTAAACTTTGCTGCATCTTCTAGTGAACCACCCAAGACATCTACCAATCCTTTTGAAAAATTCCTCACAAGAGACCAACATGGACAAGTAGTTATAGAGGAAGTCAAAGCAGCTACCCAAGACCCCAAAGTTGCATCACTTGTAGATGAGATAGTACTATTGGACCCCCAAAGGTTCTTGGCCAAATTTTTTTATAGTGGTGCCAAACTACCTCATGGCTTTGACGTGAACACACTACAAGTACCACCCACCCCAAACCAAAAAAACAAAGGACTTAACATGTCTACATCTAGTGGTTCCAATACCGCAACTGGCTCCAACTCAAAGTTACACCTCAATTCTTGCACCCTTATTTGGAATGCAACCAATGAAACAATTAGGGAAACAATACACAATGCAACCAATGACACAATCCATGTCACAACCTCTTGGTTTTACACATAATCCATTTGGAACATCAAGCGCCATGAACACCACATCATCAAAACCATTTGGAACATCTAGGGCTTTGAACACCAGATTATCAAATCTTTTTGACACAAATAAAAGGACTAGAGTTCATGTTCATGGAACTAACACAAACACCAATGTGTCACAAGGTCCTAGCATAAAGGTTCCCCACCAAGTAAATACACAAGGTTCCCTCCAAGTCAATAGCCGATATACAAAAGGTCCAATCACTTATAATCCTCTCCAAATGAAATCCAACACCAAAACCTCATACATCACACCAAAAATATGAATTCCAATTCCCATTGAAATATTCACACCACAAATCCAATATCCAAACACAACTCAAACAATCATTCCTCGCGTCAACACCAACATACCATCCCACACAAACATTGGATAGAAAAACATGAGTTTAAGACCTTATAAAAATGTAGTTTTAAATGTTGTAGGCACAACACTCACACCATATGATGTCCTAGCCAATCGAATTTTGGCCTTGCAAAAGAAAGTAGAAACAATGACACTACCAAATAAGAAGACTTACTCTATTCAAGAGTTATTTCCTTACCCATTTGATAGAACATTATGCATGCCTCCTCTTCCTCCAAATTATGTCATGCCAACTTTACCTAAATATAAAGGAAGATGAAACCCCATCAATCATGTGATGGAATTTCATATGGCCTTGATTGGCATTGCATCAAAGAAAGCATACTTAATGAGACTATTTCCTAGGAGTCTCACAGGACATGCTTTAGAATGGTTCACCCATCTACCAATATGCATATGATCATGGGACAAACTTGTTGATAAATTTATCAACTACTTTTCCTTCAATATCAAAAATGACATCACTATTGCTACCCTATGTCAAACTAAACAAGAAGGTGGTGAATATTTTATAACATTCTTCCAGAGATGGATAATTTTAGCTAGTCGTTGTCCTGTTGAAATTCTTGAAAAAAACAAAAAAATATCATGTTCATGAAAAACCTGAGCACAAACTTAAGATATGGGTATGTGCAGGATCATAATGGAATAATTAGGCCCTTAAGTGGCAATAAAAATTCTAAAAAATCAGAGTTAGGCAACTAGACGTAAAAATTTGAATAAGTTATCTATATTATTTCAAAAATATGTAACAATATAATTTATAGCAAATTGAAAGTAGTTCCTAAACTACTAGGTTTCTTTAAAAAAAAAAAAAAAACTATTTGGTGGTACGAAATTTATTCTAGTAGTACTTAAATTTGAGGGAAAAATGCAAGTAGGTGTCTATCTATACTACTTACAATAAAATGACAACCTTTATAAGATCTTAGATATAAGTAGGACTCATGTCTGAAATGTGATGCATATTTTTGTAATTTTTCACAAGTATGGTAATTATGAATTTTGTACAAATTTCAAAATATAAAAAATAGTATATCTAACCACCTTAACTTGGTCAAAACTTCATGAAATTCAATTGTTTATAATCTATAGTATATGATATAAAATGTAGCCAGATGTTGATTCAAAATGAATCTTGTTGAGAGATTTATAGATGTTTTCAAGCATCCTGCTCAGTTGGGACTTTAGTACGTAATTCAAATAGAAAATGAATAATAATAATTTATTAAATTCAGTAAACATAATTATTATATTGGTGAAGCTAGGAATCTCCTTTAAAAACCTTTCATTTCATCAATTTTGTGTAAAAAGAAAATTGTAAACCTATACCCTATGCATACCCATCATATTGCCACTTTTTGGCCCATCATGATCTTGCACATACCCATATGCATTGGAAATCCATTTTTGTTCCACATTCGCCAACCTTGTTGAAAAAGGGTTCATTCTTGAGAAAACCCTTATCACTAAAGGGGAAATTAAAACTTATACCAAAACACAAACTTCTTAAGGGACATCAAATGATAAAAAAAACTTTTGGTCCCATAACAAGAATGTAACAAACGATGGAGTCATAGACACCAAATCTGTTAAAAGAACAATTCCCACATCGACTCTAAAAGAACCTAACATGAACAATAACACATAATATGTCCCCAACCAGGTATCTAACATGGTACAAAATAATCAACAATGGGGACCCCCAAGGCAACCAAGGCAATACCCATGGACACAATACTCTCCTTTACCAAAACCAATTGAATATGTCTTGAAGAAGCTAGTACAATCAAATGTTATATAGCTCCAAGAGCCCAAACCATATGGCCTAGGACAATTCAAACCCTCTTGGTTGGATGACAATGCCTTTTGTGACTACCATTGCATCAAAGGGCATAAGACATCATCATGCCTTCATATGAAGAATGTGATTCAAGACCTTATTGAAAATAGTACTATAGAGGTCGAAGGACAACAAAATAATTCCAATAAAGACCATATAATTTCCAAGAATCCATTACAAGACCATGGTTTTTAAAAATCCTCTAGTTTGGGTCAATAGAAAATCAACCATGACAATTATACCAATACCTCTTTTGACTACACAATTATAAACCACCTTCGAGCTACTGACGATCATGTTAACACAATCGCCATTAAGAAGCATCTTGAGTGCACCATTAGTACCTGCAGGGCCAAGGTTACCATATCTGGTCCTCCTCCAAAGTAGCCACAATCTAAAGCCCAATACAACCTTGTTGACCAATTGGGCAAGACACCCGCACATATTTCCATCCTTGAGATTTTGTGTATATCACCTGAACACAAAGCTATCCTTGATAAGGCTTTGAAAGAAACCTCTATCCCTACCAACTTGCACGTCAACTGATTTGAAGCCATGGTTGGATATTTAGCCAGATCCCACCATGTCTTTTTTTCTGACAAAGATTACTCTACACCCAAGTCAAACCATAATGACCCATTACACCTTGAGGTATTTTTCAACAAACACAAGGTCAGACGAGTCCTAATAGATGGTGGAGCTAGATTGAACATTTTCACTTTAAAATTGGTGAAGGAATTGGGCCCCTCTGAAGCATGTGTGGATACAACTAAGAGCATTTTTATCAAAGCCTATGATGAAAAAGAATGTTCTTCGAAGGGAATTATCACACTATCTATCAAGGTTGGACCTGTAGTACTAGATACCAAATTCCAGGTCCTGAATCTTGAACTACCATACAATCTACTCCTCGACTGACCATGGATCCATGCCATGAAAGTTGTTCCATCCACATACCATCAATATCTGAAGTTTCCTTACAATTGCACTAAAATTATAATCATTGGTGACCCTGACTCCTTTCAATATTGCACCAATTTGAGGGGGGTCCCAGAACACCAAATGCCTATAAACCGTAAAGCTACAATGTCCACTCCATCCAATTACATTGATCCATTCATTCTAACTAAATCATACATGTCTTCCATTCAATCTGTCGATCCCAAGATTCAGATCTAGGACAAGGGGTGTGGTGAGTATCATATGAACACTTCCTAGTGCATCACTAAGCTACCAATGTCTTTAAATTTATATGGTAAACCCATCTATAAGATGGAACCTAAAGTTATCATTAAAATTTCTCCCACCACCACCTTCACAAACTGTGGGGAGCTAAAAAAAGGTGAAATTGATGATATTTCAAATTGGATTTACAAAGATGAGGAAGATCCAAAGTCGCTATCGATAGAACAATATGGTAAAGGCTTTGAGCTCATGAAACAAAAGGGTTATGATGGAATTAGTAGACTCAGTATACATAAAAATGGAATGAGAGAACCCTTGATGTCTCTTAAAGTGTCAAAGAACTTGGGACTAGGGTTTGTACCAATTAAGATTGGTGCTTCAAGTACTAAGAAGCTTTCACATAAGTATGTGAGTGCTTCGAAAGACATTGAGACATTTGAAAATCCTACCGTCATCTGTTATAGTGACATTGAATCTAATGAATATGAGGGATTCATGTACCACCACTGACTATGAGCTCGACTATATCTATCATGAGTCTAATACACCTCATCCATCCTTTACTAACCTTATGGATATTAATATCCGCATCTATTGCTTTCATGAATCTGACCCACCAAAGACCACAAAGGAAAGAGCATGGATAAAATCCTTTTCGGACCTTGATAATACCTCATTCCTTACCCTATCTTATACTTCCCCATCTTTAGTATCACCGATCATGGTATTTCCCTCGTTTACCCACAATTGGTTGATTGGGACTAGCAAGATCCACCCACCTTAGACTTATTTGAAAATGATGAATCCATCATTGAGTTCATGGGACTATGAGAAGGAATACCACAAGGGGACCATAAGGATAGTTTTACAATAGATCTTGATGCTACGACATATTTTGGCGAGACTGTCCCACCCTCCAGTCACAAAAATGATAAAAATAAAAGAAAAAATGAACGATATTTTGGTGAAAAATACAAGGCACCTTCTAACCAGGAAAAAGTAAATGGAAAAATGGAAAGGACATATCCATGGGCATAAACTACTCTAAGTTACCCAAGGTTGGAGGGTTGGAATTTCTCCCTATTAATCAAGAGAGATCCTCGATGTTGATTGAAGAAGTAATGGAAGTCAATATAGGTACAACAGAGAATCCTAAGATTGTACTCTTTGAAACATCCTTGATAGAAAAATAAAAACAAGAATTTCAAGACCTTTCACAGAATGTCAAGTCAACTTTTCATGGTCCTATATTGATATGCCTAGGTTGGACCTCACATTAGTCCTGCATCATTTACCATTACTTTCAAATGCAAATCCTATCAAACAAAAGCTTAGAAAAATGCATCCTCAGATAGCTCTATTGGTCAAAGCTAAACTCAAGAAATTATTGGATGTTGGTTTCATAGGACCTATTGACCATGTAGATTGGATCTCAAATGTACTAGTGAACAAACTGAATGGAAAAATCCATATCTACATAAATTTTCATGACTTGAACAAAGCATGTCTAAAGGACGACTTCCCACTTCCTAATATAGACATCATAGTAGATATAATGTTAGGATATGAGATGTTGTCCCTCATGGATCACCTTTCGGGGTATAATCAGATCCATATTGCTCCTGAAGATCAACATATCACAATGTTCACTTTCCCATGGGGTACATACTACTAGAAAGTCATTCCCTCCAAACTTAAAAATGTAGGCACAACCTATTAGAGAGCTATGACCACCATATTTCATGATCTCATGCACACATTGATGGAAGACTATGTTGATGACCTTTTGAAAAAATCCTTGACACGTGGTCATCATTTGAGAGTCCTGGATTTTTTTTTCAAAAGGCTTGAACAATATAAAACCTATCTAAATCGTAAGAAGTGTGTCTTCGGTGTGACATCGACAAAGCTCTTAGGATACATAATTTCGTGTATAGGCATTGAAGTGGACTAAAAAAAAGTAAAATCTATATTAGATATGCATCTCCCAACAAGAATCAGTCAACTTAGGACATTGCAAGGTTGACTTCAATCCATTAGATGTTTCATTGCATATCTTGTAGATATATGTTAGCCTTTTTAGTATTTGTTACACAAGGGAGTTCCTTTTATATGGAAAGACAAGTGTGAGGCAGCCTTTCAATAGATTAAAGAGTACCTCCTGACACCTATTGTTTTGATTCCACCAATAGATAGTAAACCCTTAATCCTTTACATATCAGCTACCACTTCCACACTAGGGGCGTTACTTGCACAAAATGATCATGATGAGAAAGAACAGGCTATCTATTACATTAGCTACACACTTGTTGGGTATGAACTCAACTATAGTCCTATTGAACGTGCTTGTCTCACCATGGTTTTCACCACTCAAAAACTAATACATTACATGCTAAATCATTAGACAAGACTAGTGGATAAGATAGCTCCTCTCAAATACCTACTAAGTACCTAGGCAACATTAATAGGATGGTTGGTTAAGTAGGTAATGATACTCAGTGAGTATGACATACAATATGTGGAACAAAAAGAAAAAAGGGAAAGGTTATCATAGACCAACTTGCTGAAACACCCACAAAAGTTGATCACCCTTTACATTTTTATTTCCTATATGAGTCAATATTTGCATTAGACACTGGCGCAACATGGAAGTTATACTTTGGCGGCTCATACACTAGTCATGGATTAGCTGCAGGAATACTATTCATCACCCCTCAAGGTGATACTATTGGGTATGTGCAGGATCATCATGGAAAAAAAAAGCCCTTAAGTGGCAAAAAATTTAGAAAAATCAGAGCTAGGCAACTTGACATAAAAATTTGAATAAGTTATCTATATTATTTCAAAATGTGTAAGAATAGAATCTGTAAAAAATTGAATGTAGTTTCTAAACTACTAGGTTTTTTTTAAATCTATTTGGTGAAAATTTGAAATTTCAATGCAGTAGTACTTAAATTTCAGGGAAAAAATAAGAAGTAGGTGTCTGTCTGATCACCCTAACCACAATAAAATGATAATATTTTTTTATAAGATTTTAGAAATAAGTAGAGAACTCATGTCTGGATGTGATGCATATTTTTTTGTAATTTTTTTCCAAGTAAATAATTAATTATGATTTTTTTATTACAAACATTATTACAGAATATGAGGCCTTACTAATAGGATTGTGCATGGCTATAAAATGGAAAATAAGTAATCTACAAGTCTTTGGTGATTCCCAATTGGTCATCTGACAGGTCAATAATGACTATGACACCAAGGAAAATAAATTGACCTCATACAAACAAATGGTTGATAGTTTTAAATTGTATTTTGTAGACATTACCTTTTTCCACATGTTCCACAAATTCAAAATAAAGTAGTTGACGACATGACCACCAATGGATATATCTTAGACATTCCCAACAATATGTCATAGTACGAGTTCTTAGTGGAACAGTTATTGGTCCCTGCCTTGGATGTTCCCAAATCTAAAATGGTGTGTGAACTTGTTGGTCATGATTCTACATGGTATCAGAACATTTATGACTATCTACATTACTAGACATTACCATTTGACCTATCTAGTAATCAACACAAGTCCTTTTGCAAAGCCACTCGCTATGCCATCATTGTTTATACCCTATATAGAAATAGCCAAGACAATATCTTACATAGATGTCTAGAAACTAACGAAGTATAAACTACCTTATGCGAAGTACCCGAAGGTATATGTTGAGGCCATTTTAGTGGTCCAACTCTAGCTAAAAAGATCCTGCAACTGGCATATTACTAGCCTACAATAGAGCAAGATTCCTATCACTTTGTGGAAAAATGTTGATAGTTCCAAATACACAATAACCTCATCCGTGCATTTGCACAAGAGCTATAGCTGATCACTTAACCATGGCCCTTCAGTCAATGGGGACATGACCTTGTAGGAAAAATCCATCCCACCTTTTCTAATGGCCACAAATTCATTATCACTATTGTTACATATTTTTCCCCTCAGCTCAATTGGAGGAGCTAGTTGATTGCTATTTTCCATAGAGTGAAATTGCAGATTGGATTTTAAATGTTGTTTCACATTATTTTCATTATGCATCGAACAACATTTATGCATTTTAAAGAAAGTGGGGTTTCCGAGTGCCATGTAGATGTTGCAGATTTAAAAGAAATACATAATTGAGTACATGAGCAAAATAGCATTTCAGATGCTTTTATTCATTTCGTGAAACTCATATTTTTACAAGGCTTCATTTGATTTCACAATCAGAATAGTATTACAACATTGCATGAAAATGCATTTTCTTTTCAATTGAAAAGCATAATTGAAATCAAAGATCCACACAAACCATGGATATAACTGTGACAACATATTTCTAATAGCACATTGCACTACTGAAGATTCAGAAAGGAAATCACATAAGTAACAACATAGTCATCATTGCCTAATTATCGATGCTTTATGTTGAATGGTGCACCTCGTCATCTCGAGCTTCGTTGACCTATAGAAGGAAAAGAGGGGTGTCAGTGGAACTAACTATGACGTAACTTATATGATGTACCTACAATAGTACAACATACTATTAGCAATGCATTGAAACAATCAATCAAGTGCACTATGAAAGAAGTGAGTTGAAGGAGAAGTAACAATATCATGATCAAAACGTTCTATTTTTTATGCTAATGTTGTTTGCTTCCTTGTGCAGGTATAGGTTAAGTCATGAAGCTGAACATTACTTGAAGACCAATCATGTGGAGTAAAATGGGCTCCCACAAGGGTAGAGCTCGGCATGCTGCCCTATTCATTAAATGGGGCTGATTTTAAAAGATACTTCATCATATACAACAAATGAAATGAAATATAGCTGAAAGAATAAAACAGAGAATCCATCAAGTAATGAAACCAACTGTGCATTCATAATGATTAGGATTCTTTCTGAAGGCTACAGGTGAAAAATGAGTTTAGTTCACTTAAAGAATTTAACTAAGTACATTCACATCAAAAAAATTTGAATAACTTCATTTTTTGTGCTAATTGTAATCATATCTCATGTAAGTTTCAATTCATCAATTCTCTCTCGGGTAGTGAACAGGCACACGTTATGCCCTAATGGTTTGTTTTAATTTTCATTGTCAAAGAGAACAAATTTTAAGAGCAGTTTGTATAGTGAAATATAAAAATGCATGAAGAGTACCATGTTGCTCATGAGAACAAATGCAGAAAGTGCTTTCGAGTGCTAAAGGAGTTTCTAGTTCTAAGTTGAGTGATAAAACAAACACAGTATTATGAATATCAAGCAAGTAATCAGAATGTAGATTCAAGGAGGAGTTCAAATGATTTAAGGGGACTAAGATTTTCTACCCAGAGAGCAGTTTTCAAATACTACGGATGAGCTTCAAGAATGAAGAGTATCAATGTTCATGCAAATGTCTATGAGTAGAAAGCTTGTTGTTGAATGGATCATCTATCAATGCTTAAGGCAATATTGCGTAGCAGGGATTGTTCTATTGTGTCTTCAAAAGAGTTACAAGTGTCAAAGTAAGACATCACTTGTAATTGGTCGAGCCATGAATTAAATACAACAAATATACGGGATTTTGATCATTTTCAGGTTACTGAGTTAAGTTCTTGTCAAAACAGTATTGTAAAGGTTTTGTCATATGTACAAGATGAGCAACAAAATATAGTTGGAGACCATAATGGAATGTACAGTTTTGAGCTCAATACACATGAGATTTTAAATTCAAGGCAGATCTTTCAGAATCTTGCAAAACATCATTGGTTGTTTGAGTTGAAATCTGAAGAATAAATTCAAGCAAATATACAGTTTTATCACCATTTCAAGCAAATATGGGAGGTTTAGCTCTGTCAGAAAATAAGAATACATGCTTTTGGCTTTGAAATTTTCAAATACTCGCGATATTGTTTTGTTCCAAAGGTTGAAAATAAGCTACTTTTTTAGCTCGAGCCCATATGGATAGAAGACAAATAGCAAGTACCCAATTTGGGTTTTGCTTTCAAAAATACAGAAATGCAAAAATGGTGTGAACCCATATGGGATTTATATTAAGCAACAATATAACTGCAAAATGTGAAGATTTTTGTGCTAGGTCGAGCTTTCACCCATTTTCATAATACCCACAAAAGAGATTGCAGTGAATAGCAATAAAACGTAATTTCTGCAATGAATCAAGCTCAATATGGAGGAAATGCAGTTGTTATCCAACTCTAGTGATACCTAGGTGTAGATATGTTGTCAAAATGCATTATGGAGGGTGTTATATCTGCAGCCAGACCTATGTTGAAGTCTCAAAATTCCAAGCAAGAATTTTATTCGAGCTCACATGGACGGCTGGTGAAGGCGAAGAACATAGAGGCAAATATAGAGAACTAAAACCCGAGGTTCGAAGTCTTCCAAATGAGCACAGAGTATACAAAAAATACATTAGGGGACTATGATTAACCATGGCCTTAAGGCCAGAATGAACAGAAGTGTGAAGCCATTGAAGCTGTGAATAAATAGCTTACCTTGTGATCAGGAGCCAAATCATTAACCCTCATGCGAACTCTCTCATGGAGTTACTGGACAGAGATCTGGTTCGAGCTCATGACGGCCAGAGAAGAACTAGCACCGAAATATAGAGAAAGTCAGGAAATGAACTGGCCACAGCCATGGGTGTTCTGTCTTATTCAAAAAATGAATAAAGAACTTCAAAAATATAACAATGCAAGCTTACCCATTGAAGGTTCAAAAATTTCAAGGCAGTAGTGAGATTCTCGAGAAACATGAGTTCAGATTCAAAGTCCATCATGGCAGGTTTCTCCCAGGCAAAGCTCATGTTTATGCCTAGTGATCATTATGAAATGAATCGTATTAGGGTTTGACTTCTTTTGTGCATGCCCTAATTCAACCCAACGACATAAGCATCCAGAAAGTTCAGTCAATGCACAAGCCAATTTTTGAATGGAGGCCAAAATTCATTATGTTTCATTGTGACTTTATTAAAATCCAAGTTTAATACTTATGTGGGGGTTGAGTTTCTTTGTTAGGTCGAAGGTTAAGTCTTTTAGACTTATTCATTCCTGAAGGGCTTGAATATTGAAAATCAATTAAGGGTGAGTTGTGAATACCCTATGATTTAGGGTCATTTATTCTTTAGGGTTTTTATTTTTGATTGATTTTGAAGAAATCAATTGTGGAGTTGAGGATAGAGAGAGATAATAATGTGTTTTATTTTAATGATTTTTTGAGAAAATCAAATATTGTAATTGGTAAATAAGGAGTTTTATTTTTGCAAAGGATTTCCAATCTTTAAATTGCAAAAATAGGCAAATTGTAAAAATATGCATCTTGTAAAGCAGAATCATAAAAGCAATATTCTATAAATTGCTTTATGTTTTCTTGCTATTTTTAGCAAATCTTTGATTGAATTTTCCTCTTGGTTAGATTTGAGACTTGTCTTGGAGAGATAAGGTGTTTTTTGAGCTTTTGAAGCAAGATTAGCCTATTTTTAGAGGCTTGATAGGTTCATCATAAAAGCATTATTCTTTTTTCTGCTTTTAAAGCAGTTTTGAGATAGCTTGAAGCTTTTTTCCTTGAGATTTTTTTCTTAGCTCGGATTAGGGTTTCTTGAGAGCTAGGTTTTGATAGACTTATTCTTTTCAGCTCTCCTCTCACACACAGTAGTTCAGAATCATAGTTCCTGCTCTTATGCATTTTTAAGCTTGTGAACATTATACTCAGTTTTGACAAATTGACACTCTTTCAGTTCCAATAATATAGCAAAGTTCTTCTTTCCACTTTCTTGTCTCAAGACTGGTAACAACAGTTGGATATTTTGTGTATTCAAGTTTGAAACCTTAATGTCCTGTCTTTATGAGTTCTTCTGCATAGTTTTTCATGTTTTCAGGTTATGTGTTGTATTCAAAGTTCTGAATCTTCATATGAATTAATGATGAAATCATGTATTTGTAAGATTGTAGGAATCATTGTAGTGAAGGGATTGTTGTGAGTGACAAGTTTCAGTTTTCTGTCAGAGGTTTTAGTCGTCATCAGTTAGATTCAGATTTATTTTTAGTTCACCTTTTCATCCTTTTTCCCTGAAGTTTTAGAATAGGATTTATTATTCGGAGAACCAGCTCACTCTGGAGATTCCTCTTTCACGTAGATCACCCACATTTGAAAGAGGTTTCCATGTTTCAGTAGTTTGCTGAATATTGCATTCAGCAGGGTGCAAAACTATGGATAACAGTTTTTGGGACGCCCAGTGGGACTCTGAAAAGCAATTTCAGAGAAGTTTAATCCTTTAAATTTTTTGTCTGGTGTATGCAGTAGGTTTTTCAGCCTTTTGGAGGCCCTTTTCAATATACTTGGCAGCTCCATTCTCTGATTTTCAAGCAGATCTAGTTTGAACAGTGCACAAAAGAACACATACTGAAGGATCAAGTGTTTCCTTTTAGAATTATCAGCCTTTGGGGGCATAGTCATCAAACACCATGGTGACTCCAAGAAGCCTTTTCTGGTTTCAAAATGATCAAGTGCTGGTATGCTGTTAGAGATTCTAAGTTTTTGCTTGTTTTTAGCCTTTAGATGAATAAATATGTCAATATATCATGGGCATGCATCATATCACCAATCATATCATGAAGATACTACTTAACCATCTCCATATCAACCACATTGGCATAATCATGCTACTAATTCCAGTTCCATGGTTTTTCAAAACCAGCATGCGTAGTATAGTTGCCACCCAAACACCCCTGCTCATTATTCATCTCAACCCTTCTATGTTAAAAATCAGTCCCAAGAGATTGAAGACTTGAATTTCAATAATATAAGGTTGAACTATGAAAGGAAAATGAGTCAAATAGATTAGAAAGAGGAGATGGCAAGTATAAAAAGCACACTACTTAATTATGAGAATCAGCTAGTGGAGATCAAGAGGTAGTATGAGTGTAATCAGTGGCAGGAGGAGCTGGCTTATCAAGCCTATCTTCATGATCAAGAGTTGGAGACCCAAAGAACACAGTTTGAGGAGGATTTAGAGAGGGAAACAGCTGCACAAACAAACCTTCTACTTACTCAGTGTCAAAGGTTAGAAGCCCAAACAACTCCTATAAGTTCTGTACATCCTATTCAAGAAGAGGTTCATAAATTCAAATTTCCAAGTTTTATGAAAAATGAGTCTTCTATCATACCGAAAGTCAAAATATGAAGTTTTAGGCAAAATAGTGCTTTTAGCTCCCCAAATCAACCTCCTAATCTTGAAATCTCGAGTTTTCAAAACCACCATCCCTTGCAAGTCGAGGGAAATGACTAAAGTCAACCTGTTAGCATTTGCAACCAGTCAATTAGGAAGCAACCTCCTTTCCTCCAGGAAACTTCAAAAATTCCACAAGTTTTCTAGCCAAATAATTCTAATTGTCTCGTCACTATTGAGGATAGACCCATTGACTTAGGAAATGACTCGTCATTCGCCATGGAAGAAGCTGGAAGAGTAAACTTATTGCATATAGCTATGGAAGAATATCACTTGCACTAATAGAAGATTGAACGAGAAGAACCTTATTTTGTGGAGGACAATGGAGAGTTTTCAAAGGAACAATTGCTGCAACATACAGAGCAAGCGGTTGCTGCTGATTGCTCCATTTTTTCAGCAGAACCAGAAAATGTTGCATGTATGGAGAAGCTTGGTTCATTGGAGCAACAAAATATTGATGGTCATTTTGAAGTTTCCAATTGGGACAACATTAAAAAAGAATCAGAGCATCATGAGCCATTGTTGCAGGAGGTAGAGGAGGCCCTGTTTGAAGAACAACATATTCTAAATCAAAGAACAAGTGATAGTTCTCAAGTTTTGCTTGATTTGTTCAATGGATTACCGTTCTTCCTGGATAACGAAGTAAGCATCCCTCAGACTATGCCCATAGTAGCTCTAGAGCAATGGAAAGAGGTTCAAACTTTAGATGTTTCGATACTTAAGAAGAGTTGCAGTGATGAAGAAAATAGTCTTCCTTCACAAGAAACCTAAAGTGAGAGGGAAGACAACTTGTTTTGGGATGACCTCAAAGCTTTTGTTTCAAACTTAGATGCTAAACACTCACCTTTTGAGGGAGAAAATTTGGAGCAGCAGCTTGAGGAGACAAAAGGGGGTGTCCAAACTCAAGGTTTGACCAATTTATTTGAAGAGCTTCCTCTATTTTTAAGTAATGATGAAGATAATGCATATGAAACAACAAAGCCATCAAGTTTTGATTAGCAAAGCCATGAAGATTTCAATGATAAGTCATTGATTTGTTCACAAGGAAGTGAAGATAACATGCTTATCAAATGCCAGAAGCTCGATGAACATGGTGCAATAGCTCAAATAGAACAAGATCAAGCTACACATAAGCATGACATTGTTGTACAAGGTAATGGCCTGGATATCTTTACAAGTTTTCAAGAATGTAGTCAGGAGAACACCTCAAGGCCTATTATGCATACAAAAGATAATGATGGGACCCACAAGGACTTGTACACTAATATAATTGATGAGTTTTGTGCAAAGTTGGATGATAAATTTTCAAAGGATCCTCATCAGAAGAATGAGAATGAAGTAGTAGGTAACCAGCAAAGAACCAGAGGTGTAGGTTTCATTTTCGCCCTTTCGAGAGGCTGTCCCATCAGACATCTAGCCATGGATGTTGGCAAGATCCAAAGGATTTCCCGTGCACCTAAGGATGAGGTGGCAGTCGAGGGGTAGAAAATCCCACTTATTCATTCTCAAAAAATTAGAGGCATGCTTGATCAGACTCACATGATCTACGCCTTTGATTATAATTTACAAGTTGCAGTACAACAATGTGTGGGGAGTGTCTTCATTTTTCATCTCTTACTATAAATTTGTGAGCATGCAAAGTATCCTCAGTTGATTAGGAGAGGAAGATATTTTTCAAAACCTGTAAATGGTTTTGTTTGAATACCTTTTGTTGGTTAGAGTAGGTTAGAGTTAGTATATTCAGCAAATAAGTGCATTTTGCACATTTCATTTCAATAGTTTGCTTTCTCTAAGCGCTAATGCGCATTGTTTGTTGACCACCAGGGCCCTTTAGTTTTCTTTCAGTTTGTTTCATTTTCTTATTGCTGTTTGGAGTGTTGTTGTTCAAGTTTCTGAGTTCACAAGAAGGGACAGATTTGACTTCGCACCTAATGAATTTTTTAAAGGGCACTGATCTATGCTTAGCAGGAAAGCATATAGCAAAAATTGCCAAAAATGTTACATATTTTTCACCTCAGCTCAAATGGAGGAGCTGGTTAATTGCTATTTTCCATAGAGTGAAATTGCAGATTGGATTTTAAATGTTGTTTCGCATTATTTTCATTATGCATCGAACAACAATTATGCATTTTAAAGAAAGTAGGGTTTCAAAGTGCCATGTAGATGTTATAGATTTAAAAGAAATATAGAATTGAGTACATGAGTAAAATAGCATTTCAGATGCTTTTATTCATTTCATGAAACTCATATTTTTACAAGGCTTCATTTGATTTCACAATCAGAATAGTATTACAACATTGCATGAAAATGCATTTTCTTTTCAATTGAAAAGCAGAATTGAAATCAAAGATCCACACAAGCCGTGGATATAACTGTGACAACATATTTCTAATAGCATATTGCACTACTGAAGATGCAGAAAGGAAAGCACATAAGTAACAACATATTCATCATTGCTTGATTATTGATGCTTGATGTTGAATGGTGCACCTTGTCATCTCAAGCTTCGTTGACCTGTAAGAGGAAAAGAGGGGTGTCAGTGGCTCCGACTATGACGTAACTCATATGATGCACCTACAATAGTACAACATACTATTAGCAATGCATTGAAACAATCAATCAAGTTCAGTATGAAAGAAGTGAGCTGAAGGAGAAGTAACAATATCATGATAAACGCATTCTATTTTTTATGCTAATGTTGTTTGCTTCCTTGTGCAAGTATAGGTTAAGTCATGAAGCTGAACATTATTCAAAGACCAAGCATGTGGAGTAAAATGGGCTCCCACAAGGGTAGAGCTCAGCATGCTGCCCTATTCATTAAATGGGGATGATTTTAAAAGATACTTCATTATATACAACAAATGAAATGAAATATAGCTGAAAGAATAAAATAGAGAATCCATCAAGTAACGAAACCAATTGTGCATTCGTAACGATCAAGATTCTTTCTGAAGGCTACAGGTGAATAGTGAGTTTAGTTCACTTAAAGAATTTAACTGAGTCCATTTACATCAGAAATTGTTGAATAACTTCATTTTCTATGCTAATTGTAATCATATTTCATGTAAGTTTCAATTCATCAATTCTTTCTCGGGTAGTGACCAGGCATACATTATGCCTTAATGGTTTGTTTTAATTTTCATTGTCAAAGAGAACAAACTTTAAGAGCAGTTTGTATAGTGAAATATAAAAATGCATGAAGAGTACCATGTTGCTCATGAGAAAAAATGCAGACAGTGCTTTCGAGTGCTAAAGGAGTTTCTAGTTCTAAGTTGACTGATAAAACAAACATATTATTATGAATATCAAGCAACTAATCAGAATGCAGATTCAAGGAGTTCAAATGATTTAAGGGGGCTAAGATTTTCTACCCAGAGAGTAGTTTTCAAATACTACGGATGAGCTTCAAGAATGAAGAGTATCAATGTTCATGCAAATGTCTATGAGTAGAAAGCTTGTTGCTGAATGGATCATCTATCAATGCTTAAGGAAATATTGCATAGCAGGGATTGTTCTATTGTGTCTTCAAAAGAGTTACAAGTGTCAAAGTAAGACATCACTTGTAATTGGTCGAGCCATGAATTAAATACAACAAATATACAGGATTTTGATCATTTTCAGGTTACTTAGTTAATTTCTTGTTAGAACAGTAATGTAAAGGTTCTGTCATATCTACAAGATGAGCAACATAATATAGTTGGAGACCATAATGGAATGTATAGTTTCGAGCTCAATAGACATATGAGATTTTAAATTCAAGGCAAATCTTTTAGAATCTTGCAAAACATCATTGGTTATTTGAGTTGAAATCTGAAGAATAAATTCAAGCGAATGTACAGTTTTATCACCATTTCAAGCAAATATGGGAGGTTGAGCTCTTTCAAAAAATAAGAATACATGCTTTTGGCTTTGAGATTTTCAAATACTCGTGATATTGTTTTGTTCCAGAGGTTGAAAATAAGCCACTGTTTTAGCTCGATCCCATATGGATAGAATACAAACAGTGAGTACCCAATTTGGGTTTTGCTTTCAAAAATACAAAAATGCAAAAATGGTGTGAACCCATATGGGTTTTATATTAAGCAATAGTATAACTACAAAATGTGAAGATTTTTGTGCTAGGTCGAGCTTCAGAAGAGAAGAAAATGCAATTTTCTTTAATAATCCCAAAGACCCACTTTTAGTTTAGCATCAGACTAAAGAAGGAATGTAGCTTTCACCCATTTTCATAATACCCACAAAAGAGATTGCAGTGAATAGCAATCAAATGTAATTTCTGCAATGAATCGAGCTCAATATGGAGGAAATGCAGTTGTTATCCAACTCTGGTGATACCCAGATGCAGATATGTTGTCAAAATGCATTATGGAGGGTGTTATATCCATAGCCAGACCTATGTTGAAGTCCTAAAATTCCAAGCAAGAATCTGATTCGAGTTCACATGGACGGCTGGTGAAGGCAAAGAACATAGAGGAAAATATGGAGAACTCAAACCCAAGGTTCGAAGTCTTCCAAATGAGCACAAAGTATATAGAAAATACATTAGGGGACTGTGATTAACCACGGCCTTAAGGCCAAAATGAATAGAAGTGTGAAGCCATTGAAGCTATGAATAAATAGATTACCTTGTGATCAGGAGCCAAATCATTAACCCTCATGTGAACTCTCTCATAAAGTTACTCGACAAAGATCTGGTTGGAGCTCATGACGACCAGGGAAGAATCAACACTGAAATATAGAGAAAATCAGGAAATGAATAGGCCACGGCCATGAGTGTTCTCTCTTATTCTAAAAATGAATAAAGAACTTCAAAAATATAACAATGCAAGCTTACCCATTGAAGGTTCCAAAATTTGAAGACAGTAGTGAGATTCTCCAGAAACATGAGTTCAGATTTGAAGTCCATCATGGCAGGTTTCTCCCAGGTAGAGCTCGTGTTTGTGCCAAGTGATCATTACGAAATGAATCGTATTAGGGTTTGACTTCTTTTGTGCATGCCCTAATTCAACCCAACACCATAAGCATCCAGAAAGTTCAGTCAATGCACATGCCAATTTTTGAATGGAGGCTAGAATTCATTATGTTTCATTGTGACTTTATTAAAATCCAAGTTTAATACTTATGTGGGGTCCGAGTTTCTTTGTTAGGTCGAAGATTAAGTCTTTTAGACTTATTCATTCCTTAGTATTTTTGAAGGGCTTGAATATTGAAAATCAACTAAGGATGAGTTGTGAATACCCTATGATTTAGGGTAATTTATTCTTTAGGGTTTTTATTTTTGATTGATTTTGAAGAAATCAATTGTGGAGTTGAGGATAGAGAGAGATAATAATGTGTTTTATTTTAATGATTTTTTGAGAAAATAAAATATTGTAATTGGTGAATAAGGAGTTTTATTTTTGCAAAGGATTTCCAATCTTTAAATTGCAAAAATAGGAAAATTGTAAAAATCTACATCTTGTAAAGCAGAATCATAAAAGCAATATTCTATAAATTGCTTTATGTTTTCTTACTATTTTTAGCAGATCTTTGATTGAATTTTCCTCTTGGTCGGATTTGAGACTTGTCTTGGAGAGATAAGGTGTTTTTTGAGCTTTTAAATCAAGATTAGCCTATTTTTAGAGGCTTGACAGGTTCATCATAAAAGCATTATGCTTTTTTCTGCTTTTAAAGCAGTTTTGAGATAGCTTGAAGCTTTTTTCCTTGAGCTTTTTTTTTTAGCTCGGATTAGGGTTTCTTGAGAGCTAGGTTTTGATAGACTTATTCTTTTCAGCTCTCCTCTCACACACAACAATTCAGAATCATAGTTCCTACTCTTATGCATTTTTGAGCTTGTGAACATTGTACTCAGTTTTGACAGATTGACACTCTTTCAGTTCCAATAATACAACAGAGTTCTTCTTTCCACTTTCTTGTCTCAAGACTGGTAACAATAGTTTGATATTTTGTGTATTCAAGTTTGAATCCTTAATGTCCTGTCTTTATGAGTTCTTCTGCACAGTTTTCATGTTTTCAAGTTATGTGTTGTATTCAAAGTTTTGAATCTTCATATGAATTAATGATGAAATCATGTATTTGTGAGATTGTAGGAATCATTGTAGTGAAGGGATTGTTGTGAGTGATAGGTTTCAATTTTCTGTAAGAGGTTTTAGTCGTCATCAGTTAGATTCAGATTTATTTTTAGTTCACCTTTTCATCCTTTTTCCCTAAAGTTTTAGAATAGGATTTATTATTTGGAGAACTAGCTCACTCTAGAGATTCCTCTTTCAAGCAGATCACCCACATCTGAAAGAGGTTTCCATGTTTCAATAGTTTGCTAAATATTGCATTCAGTAGGGTGCAAAACTATTGATAACAACTACAATTGAATATTTCACAAAATAGATTGAAGCCATTCCCTTGACATACATAACTGTAATAAAATCTCTAAGTTTATCCTCAATTACATCATATGATAGTATGGTGTCTCATAATCCATCATCAATGGCAATGGTTGTCCCTTCAAAAATAAGGATTTCTATGAGTTATGTGAGAAGTTCCACATCCAACACCACTTTTCCATGCCATATTACCCACAAGTTAATGACCAAGCTAAGGCATCCAATAAAACCATAATCAAAATTCTTAAAAAGAATGTCAATGAATCTGGTTGTAACTAGCATATTTAGATTTATCTTGCCCTATCGGGTGTATCACACAAGCATTCACACACCTACCAACACCACTCTATTGACCTTAGTCTTTGGTTTGGGGGCTATCCTTCCTATAGAGGTTGAAGTCCCCTCCCTATGGGTCTCCATTAAAGATCTCATTGATGATGAGGAGTACCGTATATCTCAATTGCATGAATTAGAGTTACTTGATGAATGCAGACAAAAGGCCTTGACTCATCTACAAGCATACTAAAACTATCTTTTCTGTAGTTACAACAACAAGGTTTTGGTTAGATGTTTATTCATTGGTGACTTAGTGTTGATGTAGAATCTAAAAAATCAAGTAGAACATGAGAAACTCTACAAATTTGAGCCCAACTAGCTGGGTCCATATGTCATAACAACATCCTTTGGTTCTGGAGCTTATCATCTATCCACACTTGAAGGAGAACCTTTTTATTTTCCCATCAACAGCTTGCACCTATGCAATTTCTATACCTAGCTTCAAAGAGCCAGGCTAAAAATGAAAAATACAAAAAAATGAGAAAAAGGTCCTAAAAAAATCAAAAAAATTAAAAAAAATTGTTACCTTGATGAAAACCTAGAAAACAGGCATCTTGGTGATAGCAAAAATAAAAAACCTCAAGAAGAAATAGTAAAAATAAAATAATTCATCCAATAGTGAAAACCACGTCATTGGCGCTTTAGATAAGTACCATGGTAAAAACCTAGCAAACAGGGACCATGTGTAGTATGCCTTTGCTTTATCATCTACTATTACTCTATCTTATCTTCCAGCCTAAACCAAAATAATTCCTTTACCGTCTATCATCTCCCATTTCACATCGATCATCAAGCCTTGGCATCTTTATCATGACTTCCAAGTGGTTGATGTCTTCTACCCTTTTCTCCTCCATCGTCTATCCATAATAAACCCATGTCCCATCCCATCCCTATTGGTTAGTCTTATACCTAACTAGGGAAATCTCCTAACACCTAGATTCATTGGATTCTACACTTTTCATTGGAGGTCAAAACCACAAAAAAATCATAAAACTCAAAATCTTAAAAAAAATTAAATATTCACAAAAAGACAAAAGAAATCATAAAACTTCAAAAATCCAAAAAAATCAAAACATTTCAAAACACAAAAACATTCAGATAACTTTCAAAAAATACCAAAAAAAAATTCAAAGTTAGTCATGTCATTTTTTGTCATTGTCGAACTGCGTTTCCTCTATGACTAGATGTAGGCAAGGTCATCTGTCGATGTGCCCTTGAGGCATTAGGTCATTCCTTTAGGTGTTTTCAAATAAAATCATGATTCATTCCTTTGTCATTGAAACAAAGTCAAGGTTCATGTCAAACTATGAGGTCTTTGTGTATTACTACATAGGCAATCCCATCTGTCGATGAGCCCCGAGGCCCCCTAGGTCTTTTTTTAAGGGTTTGTCTAGTCAGTCAAAATAAATAGAACACTGCCAACTTAGATGTGAAATCATCATCATAACTTCAAACACAAATCTTGAATCAATAAAAAATCTAGCTAACAAGTCTTCCAGTCAAATTAGTCATTTTTCCAATCAATCAAACCAGTAAAATCAATCAAAACCAATGGTCTTATACAAAATGTGTCCTTCCTTAAACTAGACCTTGTCACTATCAATCATTTTCATTTTCCTTATACAAGTAGTTACATGATCAAAATGATACTTGGCATCTTATACGATACATTTCTTCTCTTCAAACTAGGCCTTGTCAAAACAATCAACCCAACACTCTGTCCCTTAACACACTAGCAAACACTTATTGGCAAATAATTTGAATGGTTGTTAACCTTGTTGATCTATTTTGTCTTATCTTTTGCATTTACTTTGGTCATGTTACTAGCCACCTCAAGGATGTCCCATGAGGGATTTAGACAATCCAATGATGTCTCATGACTCGTATTTTATTTGATTGATGTCTCCTCTTTGTCTTGACAAAAAGGCTGGGGCAAATTTTCCCTTACTATGAGTTAGGACATTCCTTGTCTAGTACTGTTTATTTTATAGATTGATGACCTTGCACAACCTAGTCTATGTCATACCATGGTGTTTGTTGTCTATTTTTCATATTTTACTGCCCAATGATGATTAAATGCAAAGCCTTACATAGAAAAATATATATCTACAAATTATCTCAAATCTAGCACTATCTCAACATTCATGTCTTCTATACTAATATCCATCTTTTTCGTGCTAACATTCATCTTTTCTTCACTAACATTTCTTCTATTCATCATCACCATCATCCTTATCTATTTTCCTCTATCCTTTTCTCCTTCATCTTCTAGTCCTCTCATCCATTTTAAGAGCACACTCGTGTTCTTTGAACCTGCCTGTCCTCTCGAGGGGGCATACCACTACCTCCTCATCATCCTTCCTCATCCTAATTTCACTGCGGCATATTTTTGATTAATTTTATTTGACACAACATGATAAACTGCATTGTATCAAAGAGGGGCAAATGTAAGAACATAAAACTTATCATTAGGCCTATGAATTAATTAAATCCACTTTTTCATCTTTGATAATTAAATAATTAACATAATTATTTAATTATTATCTAACGTCGCAAAATATTCTATTAATTAAATAATCTAAATCATTTAATTAATTCATTTTGTCCTTCTATGCCTTCTTTTGATTAATTAAATAAATTGTTATTTATTTAATTACGCCATTAATATCTTGGATCTCTATAATTAAATAAATTTATATTGATTTAATCATTTATAGTTTTCCACTATAATTATAATTATGAAAATTATTTAATTATTCACTTTTGGTATCTTTCATCACAAATTAATTATTTTTTAATTTAATTAAATAACTTGTTTTTCCTCTCACTTTTTGAATTAAATTTCTATTTAATCAAAAATTTAACTCGCTTTTTCCTCTTGCAATGAGATAATATTTCCATTATTTCAAAATGTAATTTCCTTCTTCAAACTATTTGATTTTTTCAAACAATCATTGAATTTCCTCTTGCTCTTCTACTTCAAATCTTATCACGTGTTGTCTCATTTAATTTTGGATTTTCATCGAAATTAAAATCAATTGATCTCATTGATCCATTTTTCATCTGACTCTCTATAAAAAGTGTTGCCACTATCATTGTGAGGTATCTAGAGTTTACAACTACGTGCTATTGAGATAATACTTTCTTTGATGTTTTTCTATCATTTGCTTTAGGCTACATTTGAATATGAGGGAAAGTATAATTTAGTAGCAAAATGGAGAAGAGATATGGAGATAATTCAATGAATGCATCAAGAATTGAGTGATATTATTTCATTTTATTTTATGCTTTTATGCTTTCATTGTCCTCGATAGTGTTGGTTATTTTTTTAGGAACTAAACTTAATCTTAGTCCTAACCTATGAACTTGCACGACCCAATTATTAGCTAGATTGAGGATTGGCCAACACTTAAGTAGAGTAATTATTACTTTACTTATTATCTTCGAGCTCTGTAGGACCCAAGGAGGGTAATCCAATATATACTCATAATATTGCACAGTTGGTCAAGAGTATTTATTCACACAGATGCACTATTCCATGAAAATTACCTTATCAAAAGCTTGGCAAACATCAGATAGAAGTGTTACTTATTTTCAAGAAGTTCTCCTTCATACTTAGAATTGGTACATTGTAATTTGAAGTATTTCAAATCATTCTTCATCTTGAATCCTAGGCCCAATTCAATATTGGCTCAACTAACCATAAGATAATCTAACAAGATAATCATTTCTTTATCTAAGGCAACAAATAAGTTATAACTAGTAATCAATTGGTAATAGAATTTTGATAGAAGCTCAGAAATTAGTGGACCATTAGAGTGTCACTTTGTAACATCTAACTCAATGTGTCTACAGTATATCACTTCTTTACTAAATCCTATATTATTTCCTTACAAATTAATGAGCTTTTTTTGGCATTTAATCAATTCATTGAATTGAAGCATAAAAAAAATTCATACATTTTGTGCAAATGACAAAAGAAAAATGAAGTTGTCATTAACAATTTTCATTCATAACTTGGAAGAAAATTCATTGGAGAGCAATATTCTGAAACTAAAATTCTTCTTCAATTTCTAGTATTTCTTTGTAAAACATATTTAAGATTCATACACAATATAACTTTCATCTTAGACTTGCTTCTGATATATCTACTAGAGTATCTATTTACATTCTATTTTTCTATTATTGCTAGGTATCTACTATGACTATGTCTAGACTCAAAATTTTGAACTCTCTCATTCTCAGCCATGAAATCCCCTTTATATAAACAGAGGAGCAACAAGCACCCAGTTGAATTACAATTTCAATTTCATTTGAGTTCATTTCAAAAACCTAATTCTAAATAAATCCTTGAAGGACTCCCTAGGTGGTTTCATACATAATCATTAGAGAACATGGGAAGCAAAAAACATGTGCAAGATATTAGCCATCATTGTCACAAAATTCATCGTTTGGAACAAAAAGATTTGGTTCATATCATCTAGAAGACCATCCACATAATTAGCATGAAAAAGAAAAAGACAAACCACAAACATATGAGAACAAATACCTCCTATGCAATGACCATGGTATCACCAAAAACTAAAATAGGAGGTGACCCTATTCGGAGTCGTCGGCATCCAAAAATGCTTGACCACTCTTTGTCCTCGATGCAATTGGAGCTATCACCAGCATGTCATCATCAGAACTTCCATATGGCACCGGTGAATGCAAGTACTGGCCATAGTCTAAATCAGTACCAACTTCAGCATCTGAAGGAGAGTCTGAAAGCATGATAGGAAAGTTGTTCTTACCCAGGCGGGCCTTGTGACTCTTCTGCTTCTTTTTGGCCTTCATCACTAAGAGTGTCAATTCGTTGCCTTTGCATTCGACCACTTCACTACGAAGGGTCCTATTTCTTAAATGGTATGTACCCTACACAATTAACTTCTTCTTGTGGCCCCTATCTCTCCTTTTACCCTTTGAAACCTTAGGAGAAGCCATGGCTTCCTGCTCAGCTATGTCCTCATGACATTCAAACACACTTAGCCGGCTACCTCCTAATAGGTGGAAATGATGCATTAGCTTTTCCCATTTTCTCTAGACCTAGCAGAGAGATAGTTAAAAAGGTTTGGGTATGTGCAGGATCATGATTGGCCAAAAAGTGGCAATATGATGGGTATGTGCAAGGTATGCAGCTAATAACTTTTTTTTTTACCCAAAATTGATGAAATGAAAAGGGTTTTAAAGGAGATTTTAGCTTTCCACCAATATAAATTATGATTTACTTTGAATTTAATAAATAATTATTAT
Source organism: Sequoia sempervirens (assembly GCA_007258455.2). Taxonomy (NCBI): domain Eukaryota; kingdom Viridiplantae; phylum Streptophyta; class Pinopsida; order Cupressales; family Cupressaceae; genus Sequoia; species Sequoia sempervirens. Next base: position 734,718,015 of record VDFB02271358.1, on the reverse strand, counting down.
TCATTTTCTATTTGAATTATGACTAAAGTCCTAATTGATAGGCTGATTGAAAAAAATCTATAGCTTTAAAATGGTATCACATTTTTTAAATCTAAAACACGCATCACATTCTATGCTTTGCATACTATAGGATTAAAAAAAAAAAAAATGAGTTTCCTAAATTTTTGACCAAGTTAAGGTCGGAATCTGAGTTTTAATATTTTTAAAATTTGTAATACAAAATTCATAATTAATTATTTACTTTGAAAAAATTACAAAAATATGCATCACATCCCATGAGTCCTCTACTTATATCTAAAATTTTATAAAATATATTATCATTTAATTGTGGTTAGGTTGGTCAAATAGACACCTACTTATTTTTCCCTAAAATTTAAGTACTCTTTGCATTGAAATTTCAAATTTTCACCAAATAGATATTTAAAAAAAAAAAAAACCTAGTATAATTTTAGAAACTACATTCAATTTGCTATAGATTCTATTCTGACATATTTTTGAAATAATATAGATAACTTATTCAAATTTTTATGTCAAGTTGCCTAACTCTGATTTTTTTTGAATTTCTTGCAACTTAAGGGCCTATTTCTTCCATGATGATCCTACACATACCCATTCGAGACTTAAGACCCACAAAAGAAGCAACCCAATCCCAATAATTGCAGACAACTCAAGCAACAAAAATCCCAAATAGACTAGAGAACATAATCTCATACCAATTTTTTCAAGATAAAAACACTAAAAATTTGATTAGGAAACCTCAATCGCCTCTACTACACATACCTTACTTCTTCTGTAGTTTGAAAAAATATTGTAAATAAAATAGTGATCAACTTGCATTAAATAGAAAATTTGACCATGAAAAATTAATGATTGAGAATTCCCTATGCAAGTGAATTGGTAACTATTCAGTTTGGCTCTGCATCTAGACCGTTCATCTTAGAGCAATTAAAACTTCATCTAAGGTGGCCATGAGTATTTTTTTTTAACCATTATCAACTTGCTCCTTGAAAATAGCGAGGCTATTTCAAATGTTTGCCAAGTTCCCCTCTAACTTTGATTAATCATAGTTGATCTAACAATTAGCATGTATCGCCAACCTAATTCATTCTTTTCATTAATATTGGTGAAGTACATAAGACTAGTTTCTTAAGGAGAAAATTTTTGTATACTCTTCATCATTGATTCTCCTCAAGATTTAGGGTACAATTTAGCAATGAGGTTATTCATATGATGATTTTCAGTCCATCAGATCATCTTACTATAAGACTTTATCAACAGTTATCCAATTCTCTCGTTGCTTTCCTTTTTGATTTGTGTGAAATCCCCAGGATCATGCCACATTTCCTTTTTCATTTATGGTCATCGATTGTCACCGTCTACTTTATCTTCACCCAGCTCCATCAGTGATGTAAACATCCCGATGTTCTCTAGCCCCTAGTTCTATGGCTTAACCCTTGGTCACATTCATCCTTTTGTCGTGCATTAGTAATTCAAAGATTTCTCTTAAGACTCTATCCACGACAGGAGATGTTGTGTCAACACTAGATTTGGACATGTACAACCTGCATAAAACAAACATCACATAAACATCGCTCATATGATCATATCATATTAGTGAGAGCTAAAACCCTTTAAAGGTCATCCATCGCTTATCACTAATTCAGAACCCAAGTTTCAAATCAAATCAGCGATGAGCGATGAAGTTATTACATAAGGTATTTGTCCATCATTAATTCTCCTCATATGTTTTGCAAGCAATTAGCGATGAGAATATTTAAAACTTTTAATGCTCATCGCATATTGCTGATGTGAAACTTTACATTCAAAACATATTCACGATCCAACGATATGAAAGAAATTTCATCACATCGCTCATTACTAATTCAAGTTTATGGCCATCTGTGATGAGCGATAAGAACATAAAGTTAGAAGCAACACTCATCACTATTACAGTGTTGAAGGATCAAAAGCCATTAGCGATGAATGATATCAAAGGGAAAACATCAATCCATTGCTCATCACTAATTCAAGGTGTGAATTAATGAAAAAATCAGTGTTGAGCGATACAACTATGAAAGTCATCGGGATATAAGCAAGAACTTTCAAAGCACATGCTCATTAATTTGTTTTTAAAAGAGGGGACTTCCCTAGGATGACATGAGAATAATAGGCTGAAGACTTATGAACCACGCAATACAATGGATGTAAAATTTTAGGTGGTTCAAACCTAGACACAAGAAAGGCCAATCACATGATGATATTTTATGTGTGAAAATATTCTTTGTGACTGACAATGGGAAAAACTAGTAAATGATAGAATAGAACACCAAGTGATAAAAAAAATGAAAAAAACTCTAAATCTCATATAAGCACCCTACAACAGATGAAACAAAGATTATTAGGTAAAATTTCTTAGGGTTTTAACATGAGCATATTATATTTTTGCAAAATTTCAAAAGTGCCATCAGTGGCTCTTTCTGGGGACATATTTTCCTTAGTGAACAGACTGAGAATTTAGATCCTCTAGAAGAGTAGACCAAGTGCCTACTCCATTGGGTAACAAAGTCAAAATGTCATCTCTACCACAAACTACTTTAGCTTGACTAGTTGAAAGCTATATCTGATGGCCCAAGGGTACCAAAAACTATAGGCCTTTACTTACCTCTATCATAGACAATTTTTTCATCACACCTCATGGAATTCAATCTAAAGACATTACTAGAATATGCCTGATTCAATATGCTATCATTTTTCAATAACTTAGCAAGTACAACATTGTGAATAAATTAATAATTACCCTGCATTTGATAATCAAGCAAACCCTTAAAATATTGATTATCATGTGGCAACAACTTATAATATTTATCATTTAAATTGTTGCCAAGATGAAAACAAGATTCTTCAATGTTTTGCACGTTACCACACTATAAGAAAACTTCATCCAACTGAAAAAATTGGCACTCATACTTTGCCATATAGCTGGCATCATCAAGCTCAATCTGATTAGTAGTTTGCATGCCAAAGGTGAAACAATCATGAGAACAAATCGAAAGATTATGAATATTATGCAAACTATCTTCAAGTGTATGCAAAGATATACACTCATATATAATTGGCACACCCTATTTCTATGCCTCAACATGTTGGTGTAGAGAATCATCAAGAATCTCTACCCTAGATCTTTATTCTTACTTACTCTAACATCTCCTGAGCACATCATACTAACATCTTTGGAATCCAAAGCTTGTTCAAAATTGAGTAATTTTGGTTCCAAAATGTAATCTACTTTTTCTTTGAAGTTAGCATCCATATCCACATGGAAAGACTCGTAACTAAGCTCATCTAAATTAGGGAACATATACTTATCACAATCTGCATTAAAACTTTCAAAAGCTTGTTTACTAGATATACAAGCTTCATGATTATCTGTTGTTCTCAACTCATCAACACAAGTTTCTAAATTTGCATCACCCTACATACTTTCATGCTCATCCTACAATGCATCATTAAAATCAAATGGTTGTTTTTTATTACCCAAATTATCACCATGATGACAAGCTTGTTCATAACTAGAAGGAATATTGTATACCCATTTTTCATATCTTTTATCATAAAGATTATTATCACTATCAAAATCAATATGAGCATTACACAATAATTGGGGGTTACTCATATGTCTATATTTATGATATTCAATGGTTAAGAAACCTAAAATTTGATCACTATTCAACAGACCACAATCCTGGTTGATTCTTTCAACCATTTCTTCCTCTTGTCCTCTAGTAGAAAAATATGTCTTACCAGGTTGTAACTCAGGATGAACCAAGATATTACCACCATCAAAATTTGGAAACTTCATAGACTGGGTTTCATCATTGAATTTACCACTTATATCTTCTTGAAAGTAAACATAAGCATTATCACTATTTTGAGCATCAATGTTTAACATGGAAACACTCTTAACCTCTTCCTTCTCAAGAATGCACTTGTCTATATTTAAAAATGAAGACATTTGATCATTAGTATCCACACATATGTTGGTTTCATCAACATGTTTATCCACAATTGAAGACAATAGATCTTGCACATATTCATTCCTTATTTTTTTCATATTGTCTAAACATGTGTAATCCGTTTCCATGTTCAAATTTTCAAAACCTTTAATCAGTGCACTAGATCCCTACCCAAAATCTTCAAAATACAAATGAATGCTATCTAATATACTAGGTCTAAAACTTTCAAGGACTAGTGCAAGAGAAACAAAAAATTTGTGACTGAAGTAATGCTTGACTCTTCATCTTGTTTCTTAAATTTTTTAGCTATGTGACAAGATCAGAAGGTTCTTTGTAACGCCCGTCGTGCAAACCCTAGAGAACAAACATTGTACAACAATTTTTTTTTAAATAATACAAAGTAAACATGCATTAAACATTAAATACATTTACATTGCACATTAACAACTTAACGTTACATTCTCTGGGGCACACGAGGTCACATCGCAACACAACTAATAACAAAAGTAAAAGATAATTATTAAACAACTTAACCAATTATATTACAATAATCATTAATAAAATTACATCCATAAACCAAGAGTGAAAGTATCACTACATCCCATATTACAATCATATAGAATCATTTACAATAATGTTACAAAGGATCCTAACTATTACATCATCATTTATACAATACATTACAAGATTTGATGAATGAATTACAATACAATTCCCAAACATGTGGGATGATACAAAGTATAATAACATCAGAAACTACATAGTGAACACTGGTACAACTCCAACTACAGAAATTTTGAGAAGATAGAATGTTGATGGGGAACCCAATGGGTGTGGAGCATGTTCCACCCAACCATGTGAATTATAAATAACTAACCCCCCGTGCCCAGAGGTGACAAGGAAGAGAACCCAACCATGAATGTCAAAACCGACTCCAAGAGAACAACAAAGTACAAACTCAAATACAAACTCAAGATTACAATGACATAAGCAACAACATTCACGAGTCAACATAATAAGATAAAGCTATGAAACTCATCACAAATAACCAAAGCAATAAAAATTAAACAAGTCACCAAAGAACATTCATAAATCATTTCCAAAATAATTTGAGACAACATATAAATTACAATTCCAGAGGCCACAAGAAGCAATGCACAAGGGTGTCTAGTGGAGAGTGTCATCGCATAGCTCTCATGGGATCTCCTAGCCCTTCCTCCAACAGAGGCGTTGGCACCCATCTATGGATATCCTGGCCCTTCCTCCTACTTGAGGGGCCGACACCATAGGGTAGCTCATGCGGAGCTGATAATCTCTCATGAAGATGAGATTATGACTTTTCCGACCATGGCCTTCTCAGTCTATCATTAGTCTATGATAGCCCTAATGCATAAACGATGTATCCAATATTTATTATCTTGTGTGTTTTACTACCCATCCCATTAAATTCTATTTTTAGGTTTTCACTTGTTTAACTACTCTTATGTGGGTTATCCTAAGCTCTTCCTCCTTTTGAGGCACCGGCCCCCATGAAGAGCCACTCTCCCTAAGACCCCTAACATAAACCAAAAACCAGGCAAGGGTTGTACTGTGACGAATAAAACATGTAACTCAAACAAAACATACGAGGAAAATCCATCTTGCAATATGCTCAAAATCAAAGTCTTCCCAATGTCGAACAACCCTTCCACAATAATAATAATAACATGAAAATCTTGCAACTTCATGAGCACAAAGTATGAATGTAAACATACAAGGATAAAACACGCCTCTGCAAATAAGATTCACAATTACAACAGGGTTCCCACATTATTTTAAAAGTCAAAACAATAAAGCTAGAATAGAAAATTAAACAACAATATCCAATTTGGTCTATTTCGATATAAAATTCAACAAAAAGCTAGCACAATTATTTCATTGCTTTCTTTTAAAAAAATCCATTTAATTTTCACAAATTAATGATTGAATATTTAAAGGAAAACATTATAATCTATAACATGATTAAGCATATATTTATATATATATATAATTAAAAATATCTATATATATATATATATATAAATTAAACTACATATAAAAAATAAAAATAAACAAAATAAATAACACCTAGGCAAGCCGAGGCCTGCCGTCGCAGCCCTGGGTACTACTGTGCATGGCAGTTAAGACTACCATGCAGAGCAGTCTTCAAGACTGATGTGTGGTAGTCTCTTAGCCGCACCAGGGTACGGGGTGGGGGGTATGGCCAGTCCGTCCCTCCCCAAAACCCCTTAATAAATATTTTTTTATATATATCCTTTTTAAAATTTCATTTTTTTTTTTTAAACATACAAATAAAAATTTGTCCTTAACAGGCATGGATGCCGATGGCAGTTCGGCATGAGTTTGATTTTTGACTAAAAATTTTCAAATAAATTTCATTGTACATAACATAAATATATAAATATATATTATATATATACAAAATTTATATATATAAACATATATATATTAATATATGCCATAAGCAATAATAATCGAGTTGAAGGTACAGAAGAACAGAAAGACAGAATTAAATGTATTCACACATGTATATATCTATAAGTATTTGTAAATAAATATTTTCTATAGAAGATTGATTATAAGAAAGAAACAATTATATATATATGATTGTTTATAAATTCAAGATTCATTTGTTAAAGATAAATAGCGTATTCTCTTTCAGATCAATACAGAGAAATTGGGCATTTCAGAAGATGTAGATTTTGTTTGACAAACTGAAACAACCAATAACCTTTTTAGAAAACTAGTTTAATCTCTTTCCATAAATTTCTATTCAAACAAAAGTTTTCTTTCCTCACACCAGTCATATTTAATTAATTTTATTTTTTATTTGAAATAGAAAGTTGAAGGAGAAAACAAGTAGAACCTGGAGTCCTGCACTTATTTGAGAATCTGATGATGCTTGCTTGATCCCGATGACCTCTACGAAGAGCTTCTCATTCTTTCCTTGAAATCTCCTCTCCAGAATACCGTACTCGAATTCCAATCTAATCCTTTATTCAGAAAACTCTCTCCAAAATATTTCAAGCAAAAGAATGAAAATATCTTTCCCGAAACTTTAGAAGATTCAACAATATAGAACAATTATTTTGTGCAACTTCTATCTCAATATTCCTCTGTGTGTGAAAAACTCATAATATTTTCAATAAATAAAAGATATTTCCTTTTGCACTCTAAAAGCTCTAAAAATCCAAAATAAAAGAAATTATTTCTTTAAAAACAAGCCTTTCAGTCAGCTCTCAAACCCCATTCATCCTTTCATCTTTTTTTTTCTTTTAATTATTTATTTTTCCATTCTTCAATACTTTTTGTTTTAATTTATGTTTTTACAACTTTACTTGCAAAGCACATTATTTAATTTATTTAAATAATTTATTATAATAATTATCCTCAACAAGATAATTAATTAAAATAATAAACACCATTTAATATTTAATTTACATTTAAAAAAGCACATGACTTTTTAAAATAAAACTTTTAAATATTTAAATACAATTTAATCTAACATTATAATTTAATCTAACATTATAATAAATAATTATTACCATCATTTAATTAAATCCATCACGACTTATAAAATACCAACATAAATAATATACAACAAAACACAAACGACAACCACAACGAACGGCAATTAGAAGAACACACAATACCATTTAAACAAGACAGTCTAATATCATGGGACAGGATGACTTCATTGTCATCTTTGTTTCAATATTATACTGTTGGGTTATTGGTGCTCGCCCTGTCCTGCCAAAGTAAGTGGAATCGAGACTCTGTACCTGCAATCCCTGCATCCAAACAAAGTTGTATACATGTACATATATATATATAAAATCAAAGCATTACATTATGAGAAGGAATTGCAGCGTAGCAGGGCACTCGCGAACGAGTGATGCTACCCTGTCCTTTCATCACATCTATTCTAACAATTATAATACAAATGATGAGAGTACATTTCTAAACTAACAAATCTTATCATAACATAATTTACTAAATTAATGCATCATAATGTTACTGAAGTCAAACTAATATCACCAACCACAATGTCATATGAAATAATCATATCCTCAAATGTATAAGCATAAACAACAAAGTCTACTAACCAAACCAAACAATAACAGAACCATCATACCATCAAGGTATCAAACAAAGCATAGAAAACTAAGAAGTCCAACTAGCGAACAGGAGGGTTATTACATCCTCCCCCTAATGAATTCGGCTTACTCCTGGAAGTCGGTAAAAAAAAGAAAAAATAAAAATAAAATAATATTCCCTACTATGGGAGACAACCTCCCATGATGCCAAGATCACAACGTTTAGGACATTGTTGAACCCTTTTGAGCTCACTCGCGAGCTCCTAAGTCAGTACCTCGTCTTCCACTAGGAGCCTCTACACCTGCACCTTGGTGCCTAGCCTGGCGATCGTCAACCATAGAATACACTTGATGAGACCACCCGCATCACCCACTGTCGACTTAGAAGTGGTCGATCCCTAATTAAATCCAGAGGTGCTCTTTTGTGGACACAATCTAGCAATATGTCCTTGCTGCCCACATGAGTAGCAACCAGTACCTCAGCCAAATCCTCTGCCCTTAGATGGAGCATTGGACTGCTAAAAGCTTCCTCAACTCGGTGTTGACTGAAAATTAGGTGCAGGCTATACAAAATGTTCCTGACGAACTCGACTCCTGTTTCGATCCCTATGAAACTGAGAATTTCCACCCTACTGAGATTGAAAGTTCTCATGCTTCGATAGCAACTGCTACTGATGTTGTTGACCCCCTTTAGAGGGTGTATTCCTATTCCTGGAAGATCCTGCACCCTATGACTGACCTTCATGAGTGCTAAAACCAGGAGTCAACACAATACCAATCTTCACTCCAATGTGACCACCCAAGGCCGTGGCCAAATTTTCCTCCACCAAGCGGGCCTTCTCAACTACCATTTCCATCATCTTTGGTTCGAAGACTCACATGCTACCACTGATGCGAGCATTTAGGCCCCGAAAAAAGTGTTGTACCAACATTCCTTCATCGTGGCTAATCCTTGCATACTGCTTGAACTCGTAGAAGCGTCGCTCATACTACTCCACTGACATAGACAACTACTTGAGATCGTGAAACTCATCAGCCCTGCGTTGCCTCTAAGAGGAAGCAAGCCCCGAAACCTATCTAGAAACAACTCCCATGTGACCACACTGAGATCAAGATGTAACTTTTGTTCCTCAAGACGCCACCAAGTAGATGTGAACCCTCACAGATGCATAACCGTGCACCATGCCTTGGTATTGCTACCATAGGGGTGCATCGCAAAGCAACGATCTAAGTCAATTAACCACGTCTCAGCTTCCAAACCTCCTCCAGAACCATCAAAAGTGGGAGGGTGTTCCCTCATCAAATCTCTTATATGGCATGCTATGACTGCATCCTGATCCACAGCTATTTCCCATCGCCTTGGTGACCTTCCTCTCTCTCTCTCTCAACCTGCTACACCTCCTCTGGCATGGGTCCCAAATGGTCAAGAATCTCTCCAAGTATATGCTATAACTGACCATCTAAACTAGGTTGTGCCAGATGCTGGCCACCTAATGGATTACTATGAAGACTCTGCTATTCCTCATGCTCAGAACCATGGGAACTAAGAATTGAAGGACTTCGGTGGTTTGCTCTATGACCATCACCATGGCCTCTTGCTCAGCCACGTCCTCTACCTCGAGGCATAGTTCTATGCAACAAGATAAAGGTACAAATGAGCTCAAGAATCAAACGTAAGGTTTCCTAATGGACTAAACTACCCAAATACCCCAACGTTTGCAAACCTTGGCTCTGATACCAAGTTGTAACACCTATCGTGCAAAAAATAGAGAACAAACATTGCACAACAATTTTTTTTTTAAATAATACAAAGTAAACATGCATTAAACATTAAATACATTTACATTGCACATTAACAACTTAACATTACATTCTCTAGGGCACGCGAGGTCACATTGCAACACAACTAATAACAAAAGTAAAAGATAATTATTAAACAACTTAATCAATTATATTACAATAATCATTAATAAAAGTACATCCATAAACCAAGAGTGAAAGTATCACTACATCCCATATTACAATCATATAGAATCATTTACAATAATGTTACAAAGGATCCTAACTACTATATCATTGTTTATACAATACATTACAAGATTTGATGAATGAATTACAATACAATTCCCAAACATCTGGGATGATACAAAGTACAATAACATCAGAAACTACATAGTGAACACTGGTACAATTCCAACTGCAGAAACACTGAGAAGATAGAACTCTGATGGGGAACCCAACAGGTGCGGAGCACGTTCCACCCAACCATGTGAATTATAAATAACTCACCCCCCGTGCCCAGAGGTGACAAGGAAGAGAACCTGACCATGAATGTCAAAACTGACTCCAAGAGAACAACAAAGTACAAACTAAAATACAAACTCAAGATTACAATGACATAAGCAACAACATTCACGAGTCAACATAATAAGATAAAGCTATGAAACTCATCACAAATAACCAAAGCAATAATAATTATACAAGTCACCAAAGAATATTCATAAATCATTTCCAAAATAATTTGAGACAACATATAAATTACAATTCCAAAGGCCACAAGAAAAAATGCACAAGGGTGTCTAATGGAGAGTGTCATCGAATAGCTCTCATGGGATCTCCTGGCCCTTCCTCCAACTGAGGTGTCGGCACCCATCTATGGATCTCCTGGCCCTTCCTCCTACTTGAGGTGCCGACACCATAGGGTAGCTCATGCGGAGCCGATAATCTCTCATGAAGACAAGATTATGAGTTTTCTGACCATGGCCTTCTCAGTCTATCATTAGTCTATGATAGCCCTAATGCATAAATGAGGTATCCAATATTTGTTATCTTGAGTGTTTTACTACCCATCCCCCTAAATTCTATTTTTAGGTTTTCACTTCTTTAACTACTCTTACATGGGTTATCTTGAGCTCTTCCTCCTTTTGAGGTGTCGGCCCCCACAAAGAGCCACTCTCCCTAAGACCCCTAACATAAACCAAAAACTAGGCAAGGGTTGTACTATGACAAATAAAATATGTAACTCAAACAAAACATATGAGGAAATTCCATCTCGCAATATACTCAAAATCAAAGTTTTCCCAATGTCGTACAACCCTTCCACAATAATAATAATAACATGAAAATCTTGCAACTTCATGAGCACAAAGTATGAATGTAAACATACAAGGATAAAACACACCTCTAGAAATAAGGTCCACAATTACAACAGGGTTCCCACATCATTTTAAAAGTTAAAACAATAAAGCTAGAATGAAAAATTAAACAACAATCTCCAATTTGGTCTAATTCGATATAAAATTCAACAAAAAGCTGGCACAATTATTTCATTGCTTTCTTTAAAAAAAATCCATTTAATTTTCACAAATTAATGATTGAATATTTAAAGGAAAACATTATAATCTATAATATGATTAAGCATATATATATATATATATATATATATATATATATATATATATATATATATATATATATTAAAAATATCTATATATAAATATATATAAATTAAACTACATATAAAAAAATAAAATAAAATGAAATTAAAATTTAAAAAAAAACAAAACAAAACAAAATAAATAACGCCCACGCAAGCTGAGGCCTACCATCACAGTCCTTGCAAGGACTACCCATGGCAGTCCCTGTAGGGACTGCACACAATAGTCAAGACTGTTGCGCAGAGCAGTCTTCAAGATTTCTTTGCGGCAGTCTCTTAGCCACACCAAGGTACGAGGGGGCGAGGGGGTACGGCCAGTTTGTCCCTACCCAAAACCCCTTAATAAATATTTTTTTTATATATATCCTTTTTAAAATTTCATTCTTTTTTTTTTTAACATACAAATAAAAATCTGTCCTTAACAGGTACGGATGCCAACGGCAGTTCGGCATGAGTTTGATTTTTGACTAAAATTTTTCAAATAAATTTCATTATACAGAACATAAATATATAAATATATATTATATATATATACGAAATTTGTATATATAAACATATATATATTAATATATGCCATAAGCAATAATAATCGAGTTGAAGGTATAGAAGAACAGAAAGATAGAATTAAATGTATTCACACATGTATATATTTATAAGTATTTGTAAATAAATATTTTCTATACAATATTGATTATAAGAAAGAAACAATTATATATATATATATATATGATTGTTTATAAATTCAAGCTTTGTTTGTTCCAGATAAATAGCATATTCTCTTTCATATCAATATAGACAAATTGGGCATTTCAGAAGATGTAGATTTTGTTTGACAAACTGAAACAACCAATAACTTTTTTAGAAAACTAGTTTAATCTCTTTCCATAAATTTCTATTCAAACAAAAGTTTTCTTTCCTCACACCAGTCATATTTAATTAATTTTATTTTTTTCTCTAAAACAAAAAGTTGAAGGAGAAAACAAGTAGAACCTAGAGTCCTGCACTTATTTGAGAATCTGATGATGCTTGCTTGATCCCGATGGCCTCTATGAAGAGCTTCTTGTTCTTGCCTCGAAATCTCCTCTCTAGAATACGGTACTCAAATTCAAATCTAATCCTTTATTCAAAAAACTCTCTCCAAAATATTTCAAGCAAAAGAATGAAAATATCTTTCCCGAAACTTCAGAAGATTCAACAATACAAAACAATTATTTTGTGCAACTTTTGTCTCAATATTCCTATATGTGTGAAAAACTCACAATATTTTCAATAAATAAAAGATATTTCCTTTTGCACTCTAAAAGCTCTAAAAATCCAAAATAAAAGAAATTATTTCTTTAAAAACAAGCTTTTCAGTCAACTCTCAAATCCCATTTGTCCTTTCATCTTTTTCTGTTCTTTTATTTATTTATTTTTCCATTCTTCAATACTTTTTGTTTCAATTTCTATTTTTACAACTTTACTTGCAAAGCACATTATTTAATTTATTTAAATAATTTATTTTAATAATTATCCTCAACAAGATAATTAATTAAAATAATAAACACCATTTAATATTTAATTTACATTTAATAAAGCACATGAATTTTTAAAATAAAAATTTTAAATATTTAAATACAATTTAATCTAACATTATAATAAACAATTATTACCATCATTTAATTAAATCCATCACAACTTATAAAATACCAACATAAATAATATACAACAAAACACAAATGACAACCACAAAGAACGACAATTACAAGAATGCACAATACCATTTAAACAAGATGGTCTGACATCATGGGACGGGATGACTTCATTGTCATCTCTGTTTCAACATTATACCGTTGGGTTATTGGTGCTCACCCTGTCCTACCGAAGTAGGTGGAATTGAGACTCTGTACCTGCAATCCCTGCATCCAAACAAAGTCGTATACATGTACATATATATAATCAAAGCATTACATTGTGAGAAGGAATTGCAGCATAGCAGGGCACTCGCGAATGAGTGATGCTACCCTGTCCTTTCATCACATCTATTCTAACAATTATAATACAAATGATGAGAGTACATTTCTAAACTAACAAATCATATCATAACATAATTTACTAAATTAATGCATCGCAATGTTTCAAAAGGGACTCATTCACCACCCTTGGTGAATGGGTCCCACTAGAGGGGACTCATTCACCCAAGGTAGCGAATGGGTCCCACTAGTGGTTTTTGAAGGTGGGTTTTTAGGATATGCATGAATTAAGTGATGTTTGTCAGGATTTGAGTGATTTCTCAAGTGATATGGGCCTCTAGATAGAAAATAATGGGTTTTAAGGGCCTATAAATTCTTTTTTGAAGAATGAATAATGCATGGGTACTCAAAAGTGGATCTAATTAAGCATGAAATTGTCTCTTTTCTCAAGAGTGTCCAATTTTCTACACCACAGAACACAAAGTTGCAAAAGGTGTCAAAGTTGTCATCTTCACGAAAACTCACCTACAAAACAAAATTCAGACTTTCAGACCTGAAGATTGGACAAGGAAGCTACAAAAGATGACTAGAGGCTATAGAAGTATCATTCAAACCATAGTAACAGGACTCATATGCCCAAATCGGTGTATTAGTCCTAGTATACCCCTTTTTGCCATCTTTTTACAGATCTTGACCAGTCATCAAAAGATTCCAAATTCTACCTAGAAACCATGTAGCAGGACTCATATTCCCTTCTTGGCATATTAGTCGTAGTATACTTCAAAAATCAGATTTGCAGAGTTGCAAACCATGTTTTGACTCCATCATTCTACTAGGTACTTTACTTTTTTATTCTAGTTCATCAATCTTGTTTCATGCCGTCAAATTCCTAGGTCATATAGTGAATTTTCATAGTGCATTCAATTTCCTCTTTTAAAGTGTTGTTCAATGGTGAACACCATCAAATTACAATATTTATCCACTAGCTATTCGTCAATCAAGTCACTTGGTTGAGGTATTTAGTTTTCTAATGAACTAAAGTGTGAAATAGGTCCAATTCCATCTCCCATTTAAGGTGGAACCCTATTTCCATTTTGTTCATTTAAATAGGAAAGCTATAGGATATAAGAAAAATGAAATTTATTATCACTCAAAGAGATAAAAAATACACCAACCCCAACCCCATTTCTTTTCTGTGCACCATATTAAAAATTTCTCCATAAGATATTTTAATCATCTTCTTGCTTGAGTGAAGAAGACACAAAATATTTTTCTTCTTGAATCATATATACCCAATCCATTCATTTGATTAGCCTCATAAGGATCAAAATAATAATGTTCTTTATCCCACTCATCTAGCAAAATATCAACAACTAAAAGTGGTGAGGTAATTGTCTCTATCAATTTTAAATCATTTTCTCCTTCCCCTTGACACATGATGAAGTTTGGATTAATAGAATTGGGAGTATAGCTATCCACATGATAATTTGAAACATACTCATCTTTAATGTTAAATATTGCTCATACCTTGTCCTTAAAAGAATGTGAGAGAAATCAAAAGATAGGTAACCACTAAACTTAACTATGAAATCTCTTGACAAACAAATGGAAAATAATTGAGGAAAGTCAATAATTGATATGTCATGAATAATAGTTAATTTTGGACAAGATTAAAGTGTTAAATAGAGCCCCTTAATCACTCCAACTATATTTATAGAATCATCATCCAACTATAACATGCATTTGCAAATTGGAGTGTATTCAATGTCTATTGTGTCGACTTTTGGTCATAACTAAAACACTAGCTTTTGAATCTATCATTTATTTATGTAATAAAAAATTCCTAATAATCAAAGAGAAGTAAAAAGGTGGTTTCTTGACTTTACCTTCTTGTTATTCATTGGGTTGAACAAGACCGATTAGATTATTTTCCTTTTAGTTTGCTGACCTAAATGATGAGAATTAATTCAAAGAATCTTCCAACAAGTTCCTTTGAGATGGAATAGATAATTCATCCCACATGAGAACACTCAAACTCATTTTCTTCATTTGCTCTATAATGTTTAGAGGGATGATCATTGGTTTGTACATTGAAGGTTCCTAATGTGCTCTCTTTGGCTACCTATAGTTTCGTGAGGAGCTCTTAGAAAAGATGAAACATATTTTGTAGCAATAGCCATGCTAAGGAAATTTACGTCTATAGGCCCCCACATCCTATTTTCCTTCTGAAAGAGGCTCTTTTTATTTTAAAGAAGGTATGTGGATGCTTTATAATATATTTTATTTTAACTTATGTTGTCTACAATGATTCTTAAGGGAATACCCAAACTATCTATAGGTTGATTGATTGCATAATGGTCTTCTAGGGTCTACAATGCAAGGTTTGATTTAGGACTAACCTCCTTAGGAGTTTCAATATTGGGATATGTAATATCTCATAAGGATTTTTTCTGATTAAGGAATTTTTGCACAAATAAGACTTGTACTTTCATTCCAATAATGTAAGTGGATTGTTTATGAAGTTGATTGCAAGAGTAACACCATTTAACCTCTTGAGCTATATTGCTTTGGAATGGAACTAGGGATTTGCTAATTCTAATAGTAGAGATTTTTCGCATAGAGTGGTTGACTTGCAAAGGTATATTTGGATTTACAACTTGATATATTTTATGCTGATAGTTTTGACCCTAATTTCAGTTCTTGTTCAGTTGTTAACCTTGTCCCCAATTTTGATTTAGGTAGTCAAGTTTATTGTAGTTTTCTTAGGGTTTAGTGGCTTGTTATCTTATTAAGGTGGTTAGTTTGTTGGACATTTTTTCATTAATGTTCTAATATCCTCATCATTATTTAAATAATGGAGGTGGAAGTGGATGCAAGGTTCTTAAGATCAGGAAGAGGGAAAAGGGTATGTTGATTAGGTGTGGATAGATTTTGAAAGATAGGCACATGGGGTCTAAGAGTTATTTTCCTATCCTATATCAAAAAATTCTCCACCCTTATCAGAATATCACATGCATATGATAGCATAGTCCCTCCCATATATCAAATCATGACAACTATGTTATTATTTGAGGATCTTAGATAACTTACAAGAAGGTAGTGTTAGGAGAACATTTTACTAGAGGTGGAATTCTATCCCAATTCCTTTGGAATCTATATAAAAATCCAACATGGACTCACGATGGAATCTTTTGATTGCAGTTAGCTTGTAGATAATCAATCAAAGAAAGGTGATCACACTTATCCTTGAGTTATTAGAAAATATTATCTCCTAATTCATAGAGTTGGGTCACAATCCCCTATACCACTATATAGGGACTTCCCTTTCAAGAATGAAGCAATGATTCTAATAGCTATGCTATCCTTCATGATATTATAAACATAGGATATATTCACAATATATTCTATGTGCTAAATGGGTGTGATAGGATTTTTTCCTAGTAAAATATGAAATACTATTTAGGGATAAAATTAAGATGTCATGTCATATTTCTATAGGTTACGATAACTACCTCCATTAAAGGTCGCTAAAGGTCACAAATACTATATTTATTGGGAAAACAATTAGAGGAGTGTTAAATAATGTTATGTTTAACTAAATTACAAGATATCCTTAAATGAGGGAACCTACCAAATGGAGGAATACAATGGGATTAGGGATATGATGATACAAAAGTTATAGTTCTTCTAATTGGTGATATAGGATGTATTTTTTCTTCTTGAAGTAAAAGATGGTATTCAATAAACTAAAAATACCACTTGAAGAAGCTCTTGTTTGGATCCTTGGTACAAATGATTAGCATGGTTTGACACCAAGAGAGTGAAGTTTCCAAGTTCTTGAAATTGGTTCCAATGGCTAATATTGTTAATATAACACCAATATTCTTGGTAGGATGATATAAATCTCATTAAATTGGTCCCATCGGCTATGCAAAAAAAAATTGTCACCTAGATTTTACCCTTTGAACTTATTTAACAATCTAGTGATATAATGCAAATGATCTCAAGGTGTGGGACCCCACTAATGAAATTGTACCTTTAGAGAAGGCTAGTTCCTTTACCAAACATAGATGCGAGTATTGATCTAACTCAACACTAAGTAAACTAAAAGAGTACATGTATAGTATATAGTTCGAACTCAAAGAATACATAATATAAAAATAAGAAGAGGCAAATTTTTAGTCTTTATTGATTCTAAGTGTAGTGCCCTCCATTGCGACCTTTCAAGATTTTGTGTAAGTATTTATTTGTGTTCTTGTTGTTTAATTTATCTATGATAGTTCAAGTGAAATTGATATTAATTTAATTAAATTTGAAGTTGAAATAATGTGAATAAAATCAGAAGTAAAATTATAAATAATAAGTCGAGATCATAAATATTTTGTGTTCGGATTTAATTAAATAATTAAATTAATATTTGATTGGTTATCTCATGGGTTAATAGTCAAACAGGAGAAAATAATATGATTTAAAACAAAATAAATTTTAATAGAATGTTTTCTATAGTAAATAGTAAAAAAAAAAAAAAGCAAAATAAAAGATAGAAAAGAGATAAGGTGATAAGATTTGAACGGTTGTTAAAACAAGTGGAAATAGAAGCAAAACGTGGGAAAAGACAATTACTTAAAATAAGTAAAAGGATAAGATTTCAAATTCATAAAAAAAGCAAGTAAGGCAATTCAAAAAGAATAAATAAAAATAAAATAAAAAGCTTGGGGATGCATCGAACTGGTTTTGGGTGGAATAGGGTTGAGCAAGGTTTTATCATGTCATGATAGGCATTTTAAAAGGGGGACCGCCAAAAGGGAATGGGGGGCTCGAAAAAGATGCTTGGCAAATGAAAACGAAGGGAGGAAAAATGGACAGAGGCTTCAAAAATGTATTATGAATTCTGAGAATGGAGGGGAGGTTGGGATAAAGATCGATTCAGCAACCATCACCATTTTCAAAACGTGGTATTTCAGGTAGGTTCTCTATTTCCATAATTTTGGTTTCTAAAGAACATAACAAATATCTTCTCTTTACCTGTTGGAAAGTGTTGTCTGCATATTGATGCTTGGTGAATGTTAGATTTGCAATTCAAAATATCCTTTCCTTCGAGGTAGGGTTTGAGTGTCCATCCTTTATTCATAGTGTGCCTCGAGGAAATCATAGTCTCCGAACTTGGGTTTATTTAACATCCTTGTTTCAGCCGCCCCTTGGTTATAGAGTAGGCGTACCCCTATAAACTGTTTCGTATAGCTTCTGATCTCAAAAGTTTATCCTTTATGGAGTTGTTGTTTTGAATTTCACCAAATCCCTTTCTGCCATTCACTTATGGTGGTCCATGCAATGTCAGATATTCGATTTATCTCTATGTGTTTTCTTGCTGCCTTGGATAGCTGTAAGATTTGAGTTGTCAAAGAGACAGATTGGAAGTAAATTTTTGTCTTACTTATCAAAGACTTGTTGCATTGGATATTATTCCCACGTTTTGGGTTATTGCACACTTTCATCTGCCGATGCCTTAAAAGGTAATCACATGATGCTGGATAGTTAGTGGTTTGTATTGAAGTTGCTTGGAGTGATAGAGTTATTTGAACCCTTGTATATGATTTATTAAAGCACCTGTAGTTGGCGTTCTACCTATTGAAGTCGATAGTTGAGTTATTGATCAAATCCATCCCTTGCATATCTGACAATCATCACCGCTCCTGTGAACATATTTATTTGGGGAGTTTTGTCAAACAGTTTTCGTGCCTTGTCCTGGAGATCACATTTCTGTGAAGCAATCTGTCAAAAAGGTCACGAGCCTCATCTGTGCCTCTGTGTTTTGTACATAGCTTACTATCACAGCGGCGCATTTGAGCATGGTAGGGTGTAAAGATTTAAATAACCTGCTTGATTCTACTGATAACCTATCGCAGTTGCAGCATTTGAAAATAATGGTAACAATGCAAGTAGATGGCGATATCTGTTATTTCCAATATTCACTTTCCTATATACTTGGCAGCCTGTCACTGTTACAGCGTTTGAGTTGAGGCATTGTACAGAATTAAATAGCCTCCGTGAAAACCATTGGCGACCTATCACAGCCACAAATTTTAGACTTACAAAAATGTAGTAAACTAAATAGCTTCTCTGATTTCATTGGCAGCCTGTCATAGCTGCGCACCTTAACATAACAGGAAGTTTAAAGATTTAATATAATCTGTATGATTTCATTGTCCACCTGCCGCGCACCTGAACATAATAGGAAGTTTTAAAGGCTTAAATAATCTCTCTGATTTCATTATTAACTTGTCTTAGCTGCGGCACTTGAACATGATAGGAAGTTTGAAGGTCTAAATAACTTGATTGAATCACCTGACAAGTTATCGTAGTTGCAACATGTTCTGAATCCAACGTAAAGTAGGATTGTTAGAAGACCCTGCTGTCATCTTTCTCCATCGTTTTGTTTTTTTTGTTTTTTTTTTAGCATTCTTTTCTTCATTGCATAGCACAGTTAATGGTTTGGATCCTCATGTAAATTAATCCTCACTAATAAATGTGCCACTAACCATTCATCATTCTTTCCATGGTAGGTTGGGCAACTAAATTACCATAGACTGAAACTGATTTCCACGTTTTGTATTGTTTTAAAAAAAGAAAGAAAGAAGAATTTAGGAGGAAGAAGTCAAAAATCTAAAAGCCATTCTCATTAGAATATACTCTTTAGAATAAAATATAAGCTCTTTAAAGATCTAGTCACACTAGAATACACAGTTTCTTAGAATAAAAGTTCTTAAGTATTAAGTAAAAATAAAAGATATCGTGGGGTTTCCTTAAAGTCTTAGACTTCTATGTATTTATGATATTCTTAAAATAAGCTAGAATATATGTATATAGATAGCTTCCCTTGTTTTGTATATATATCACGTTGAGGATGCATATAAATACATTTTAATTTTTAATTGTAATCATGTTTTGTTAAATTTATTTTATTTTTTTAACTTTTATAATATCTTGTGTATTTAATTGGTAAAGTGTGATACTAACAAAATGTGTCCCTATAAGTTCATTAATTATATTAAAAGATTTTATAATTATGTAAAATATAAATGAAAGGTTAGATCATGTTCCCTTTAAATATTTTATATAACTACATCATGAGCGCATAAATAAATAAATAAACAAATAAATGAATAAATAGATAAATAAATTATAAATAGTATCTCCTTGTTATCATTTTAGAGTTTAAAGGATGCAACTTTAGAAAGAGTTGATAGTGGTACGTAAAGGGGACACAGAGTAGATAATATTTGACTAAAGTATAGATTATTGTAATTAAATTACGTTTACCTCAAAAGTTATTACTCAAAGGAAATGGTCTTAAAATTTAATTAGGAAAATAAGAGTAATTCGTTAGGAATTCTTCATATTATATTGTCTTGGTGAAGAGGTTTAATTACTGATGTGATTTTTATTTTAGTATATGGAAAGTGTGTCTAGATATGTTTGCGAAATGCAACTACATAGTTCTCTAGTTAATTTAAATTGCTTATTAGTATAGTGAAGACAATTTGTTATTATTTGGACTTTAATTACTTGTCTTTTAATTTAAACTGGTGTAGGTCATGATTTCAAAGTTGATTGTTTCCTTGTAGTGATGTGCGTGCTCGTGGTGCTTAAGTTGCTTGGTTTTGATGGTTTCGTTTCTTTTATTACATCTTCCTGTTGTTTTTTTTTATGGAGCTCTTATTAGTTAATTTTTGGTGGTGCAGTATGATCCTTGTGTAATGCTTGACTATGATAAATTGTGCTCCTTTGTTGAACACGTTCTTTTCTCCTTTGAATTTTATACTCCATTGATGAACCTTGATATTTAGTTTTATGGGAACCCTCAGTGTTATGTTTATCCTCTATTAGGAGTTGAGGTCATTTGGTCATTGGACTTCCAGAGGCATTGAGTAAAGTTGTGTTTTGATTTTGCCGAGATTATGATTGTAATGGTGATTTTGGGCTTATGCTTGGGTTGTACCATGTAAATGGAAATTCTGGATTGTGATTTTGGTGGGGTGGGTAGTGCCTCACATGTATTTCATTTGAGAAAGGGTATTATGTTTCTTTGTTAGTACAACCCTTGGATTTTGGTTTAGATGTTTGTTGGGTCTCAAGGGAGAGTGGCTCTTCATGGGGGCCGGCGCTTCAGAAAGGAGGAAGTGCACAGGAGAACCCATGAATGAGTTTGTTAAACAAGTGATAACCTAAACAATAGAATTTAGGGGGATGGGTAGTAAAACACACAAGATAATTAAAACTGGATTCCTCGTCTATGCATTAGGGCTACCATAGACTAGTGATAGACTGAGAAGGCCATGGTCGGCAGAGTTGTAGTCTTGTCTTCATGAGAGATTACCGGCTCTGCATTAGCTACCCTATGGTGCCGGCGCCTCAGTTAGGAGGAAGGGCCAGGAGATCCATAGATGGGTGTCGGCGCCTCAGTTGGAGGAAGGGCCAGGAGAATCCCATGAGAGCTATGCGATGACACTCTCCACTAGACACCCTTGTTCTTATTTCTTGTCGCCTCTGGATATTGTAATCTTTATGTTGTTTCAAATTCTTGTGGAAATGATTTATGAATGTTCTTTGGTGACTTGCTTATTTGTTATTGCTTGGGTTAAATGTGATGTGTTTCATAGCTTTATTTGATTTTATTGACTCATGAATGTTTTTGATTATGTCATTGTAATCTTTGTTTTATGATACCTTTGTATGACGTTGAGTCTTGTGGTTCCTTGGTTGGATGTTCTTGGTTGAGGTCTCTTCTTGTTAGCTCCTTAGCACGGGGGGTGGGTCTTCGGACCCATGTGGTTGGGTGGAACGTGCTAAGCACCCCATTGGGTCCCCAGTCAAGGATCAAGAGGTGCAGATTGGTGCTATTGCGACGACTCCAGAGTTGTATCCATCTTGGAGCCAGTTATGATACTATGTATTCCTCTGTTCATTTGTATCATGTTTTCTTGTCATGTGGTTTTTGTCCATATTGGGAAACATGTTTGTATCATTGTAAGACTTGAACAGTTTAAAGTAATGAAAAGGATGTGATGTAATATTTTGTCATTGGTAAACCTTGTGTGGATATGGTTCCATATCAGATGTTACTCAAAGTGTTGTATTTATTTAAGTGAATGGTTCTTATTGATGGTTCTTTATGTATGCTTTGTCATGGATTAAATCTGGCTTTCATTCTTTATCATTGATGTATGGAATTAAGTTTCATAATGTATCCTCGTGTACCCCAATGGATGTAAATGATATTGGGTTTGTTTAAATGAATTTTTATGTCATAACTTAATGTGTGTCTCATGTATGTTAGTTTTACTTTTAATAAAAAAAAAATTGTGCGGTAATTGTTGCTTTAGTTTTCCTTTGGGGTTCGCATGACGGGGCATTACACTAAGGCATGTACATTATATATAATTTTAACTTTTGAAAATAGGAAAATATTAAAAAGAAGATTGTTCTATTTGTATATTTGGTAAAATGTGAGAACTCCATGTAAAATGAAAAATGAAGATGCATATATCATTATGTAATTTTCAAATAAAGGGAATGCACAAACTTGCACAAGGGCCCTAGAAATCAACAATCTTTTGCAATTTTAGGTAGTGACCATGTGTTCTTGCCAAGTCTTTATGATATTTTAAACCTAAATATGTCATTAACCGTATGCTTTGATTCCCAAGGAGTATAGGAGGCTATTAGGCTTCACTGATTGTCACATCTAATCATAGATGGTGCACAAATCCACATGCAAGGAAAAAAACTCCCCCAAAAAACCATTGAAAGAATAACCTAGAGATGACATCACTTATGACATTAATTCTACTCAGAAAGGAGGGGTGGGTTGGTCAGAAAAGGGATGCAATTAGGTGGGAGAGGTAATGCACCCGATACCAAAATTCTTATCACAATATTATACTCTTGTGTCTCAACCATGACATTAAAATCCATGAACCTTCAACAAAGACATAGTAGATCCATCAAAGTATTAGTACATACATTATCCATCAGACCATCAAACTAGGGAGAGAAGCATGAAATATTTCAATGTCCCTACGTAAATATTTATCTCTCTTTCTTTATCAACCATTTGAACTATCGAGATCCCTTTGATTTCCATACCTATCAGGGCTAGAAAGAGGGCATGCCTACCACCAATATCTTGAAAACACATATCCATTGGAATTCAAACCTTAGTTCAACAACCTACCATGGGAGGGAAGAGATTTGGTAAGGGAAAGGGGCCCATAGTGGGTAGGGGTCCAATGGTGGGTATAGAAGTAGGCTTGAGTGGGCCCCATAGTGGGTAGGCTTAAAATATAATAAACTAACACTTTATATCCAATTGCAAAACATGTTTATCCATAAAGTACACAAAATACCAAATCATGTGATGCCACATCAGCACACCAATAATACATGACTTAGTGACCCACTATTGGTCTCACCTTTTTTTGGACTATTTTATATACCTTGAAAAAAAGCATGTTGATGTGGCCTTGAAACAAATTGTTATAAGTAGGGGACTTGTTAAATAGGCTACTATACAAATTTGGGACTGATCTAAAATTTTCACAAAGGACTCTGACAAGTGTGATGTTAGGGTGGCCCACTATAGGTCCCTCTCCCTTATTGAGGGATGACAAAAGACAAAAAAAAGGACTGAGATATATGATGAAGGAATTGGTGGAGTTTTAGACTTTTGGGGATGAATGGAGGGAGGTGTAAGAATGGGGATGGTTGATGTTTGAAGGAATTAGATGAATTTTTGAGTGAATTAATGTAAATTTCAAGGAATTCAACTTGTAGGTAAGGCATGATCGAGATGAAAATTCTAAAATTAATGGATTGATGAAGAAGCATAAAATTTTGAAAGATAAATCTAGAAAATTTTGGCAGTTCAAGGAGGAAGGGAATGGTAGGAACATAAGAAAAAATCCAAAACTTTTAAAATGATAAATATTTGGTGAAAATCAAAATATTTTGATAAATTTTTTAACCATTGAGGGTGTATGGAAAGGGGTGCTAGAATAGGGGATGACAAAAAGTTTGACTCTAATAGGATACATAGAGAAATCGAGAGAGTTAAAAAATATTAAGGGGTTGGAGGGACTCATACCATATTTTGAGAATTAGGGAATAAGAAAGGAGGTGAATGAGATGAAAGGTTTGTGATAAGGGAGCAAACCTGAGACACATAAATACACTCACAAAATAGAGAATAATATTTTCTATTAAAATATCGAACTCTTACTTGCAAAGGATCACAAATCGTCGAGCTCTGTGATACATGCAAATTACAGATTTACAAAAAATTACCCAGATCCCCTTTCACAGCATGCAAACTTCTTTTCCCAAAAAGTTACCCAAAAATCAGAAACTAGCCCATAAATAGACCATTTTCCATTTGGAACCAAAAACAACATTCAAGATATGAGTTTTGGCAGTTTGGCACCAAAATTACAATTTGAAATTCAAGTTTAAATTCACAGTCGAAAATTAGCACATTTCTAAAATATGCATCAACTTCCGGTAGCCATAACTTTTAATCCGACTGTTGGATCTTCAATGATAATACCTTTCTAGAAAGCTCTCAAAAATACGCTTTTTTGCAAAGCAAACCTTTAGTAGACTACTTTGGCATTTCAGCAAATTTTTAGGCCCATCCGGGATCGTTTAGTGCCTCAAACTAAGCTTGGAAGGGTTTTCAGGGCAAAAAGTAGAAACTGGAACTTGAATAACTTTCAAATCATGAATGATCTTGACCTGATTCTTTCACCAAACTATGTATATTTCCATCTTGAACCTTCCCATAAATTTTTGTCTTCCCACGACATCAAATTCAAACCTGCTAAAAATAGCAGTTGAGCAAAAAAAGTAGAAAAGCAGTTCTGAAAGTTGGAAACTCTTATTCGATGAAAAGGGTATCCAAAAATGCAAAAAAATCTACAAAAAGAAAACAACAAGAAAAAATGGATATCATCTTTTTGGGTGATGCAAGATTTCCCTCACACCACTGGATGCTCCTGCATCAGACACCTAGGGTAATTTGAAAAGTGACCCTGTCACGTCTAAGATGGTTGAGGAAAACCCAAACGGTCAACCTCTGCCTTAGATAGCCAAGATGAATCTTCAATAGGCTTTCATCTCCACTTCACCAAATATTCTTTATATTGCCTGTTTCTAGTACTCCTTCCCACACGGCTATCCAAGATTTCTTCAATCAGCTCCTTCTCTGAAGTAGGTACTAAAATGCCACATCGTTCTATTATTGGTACTTCCTCTGCGCCACCTTCATGATACTCTGTCAAATCTAAAATATTAAACACAGGGGAAATATTGACTCCATCCGGCAACTCTACCTCATATGCATTCCCTGATTCATTACTCTTCACAATTTTATAGGGACCGAACTTCTTCATCTTTAGTTTGTTATAGGTTCCCACTGGAAACCTTTCTTTCCTCAAGTGGACCATCACTTCATCACCAATCTGAAACTCCTTATACCTCCTCTTTTGATTTGCCTTAGCCTTATACTGCATATTCATCTTGTTGATATGTTATCTGACATTCTCATGTATATTCTTGATGTGCTCTAAAAAGTCTTCGGGTTCAGCACTAGTTTTATTCTCTTGGTCCATCTTCCTTAATTCTGGAATGGTCCTGGGACTACCTCCATACACAATTTGGAATGGTGATCTACGAGTACTTCTATTGACATAATTGTTGTAAGAAAATTCTTCCTGGGGTAAGATCAAGTCCCATCCCTTAGGTTTATCTCCTACCAAGCATCTCAGTAGGTTACCCAAACTTCTATTCACAACCTCCATCTACCCATTAGTTTGCGGATGGTGTGCAGAACTAAACTTTAACTCTGTTTTCAACTTCTTCCACAAGGTCCTCCAAAAGTAGCCAACAAATTTTGTGTCACGATCTAAGACTATACTCTTTGGCAGACCATGTAGTCTCACCACCTCTCTGAAGAACAAGTCAGCAATGTGGACTGCATCATGGGTCTTCTGGCATGGGATAAAATGTGCCATCTTCGAAAACCTATCAACTACCACAAATATTGAATCATTCCCTCTCTGTGTCCTTGGTAAACCAAGAACAAAGTCCATACTTATATCCTCCCACAGCCCCTCTAGTATAGGTAAGGGCTGATACAACCCAATATTCTGGCGCACTCCTTTAGCCATTTGACATACTTTGCAAATCTACACAAATTTCTTCACATCTTGTGATAACTGAGGCCAATAATAATGCTCACTGATAATGGCAATGGTCTTATCCTGACCAAAATGTCCTACCATTCCTCCATTATACTTCTTCTTTATCAGGTTCTCCCTCATGGAACTCCTTGGAATACACAATTGACTTCCCTTAAACAACATGCCATCTTGGATTATGAAATCTAGCCACTTCATCCTGTCAACTGTAACAAGCTCCTTGCAAGCTTTCCAAGCCTCTGCAAAATCATGATCTTCTGGATACAATGTCTTGAGTTCATTGAACCCAACCACTTCAATCTGCATCTTTGTCAACAATGTTTGTCTCCTACTTAAGGCATCTGCAACCCTATTTGACTTGCCACTCCTATGCTTTAGAACAAGGGTATAACTCTGCAAAAATTCTACCCATTTCATATGCCTCTGGTTTAATTTTCCCTAACTAAGGTATTGTACTGCTTGATGATCAGTAAATAAAACAAACTCCTTTGGTAATAGATAATGTCTCCATTTCTTTAATGCTTGAACTATTGCATAAAATTCCTGATCATATACAGAGTACTTTCTCTTTGCATCATTTAACTTTTCACTGAAATAGGCAATGGGCTTACCTTCTTGGCTCATCAATGCTCCAATGGCACAACCACTGGCATCACAATCCACCTGAAACACCTTATTCAAATCTGGGAGGGCTAAAATTGGTTGCTTTGTCACCTTCTGCTTCAACAGATCAAAACTCTTTGTTGCTCCAGTGCTCCACTTGAACTCTTTTCTATCCCCTCTCATTGTTTCAGTCAGGGGTGCACAAATACTACTGAAGTTTCTAATGAACTTTCTGTAAAAACTGGCCAAACCATGGAAAGATCTCACCTCAGTAGCAGTTCTTGGGGTATGCCATTCTAGAATAGCCTTCACCTTCTCTAGGTCCATCTTGAGACCTTATGCTGAGATAACAAACCCCAAGTACACTAAATCCTTCTTCACAAAACTACACTTCTTCAGATTAATCAACAATTTCTCTTCTCTCAACTTCTCAAAAACCCTAAGAATATGCATTAAATGCTCATCCAAGGTCTTACTGAAAATCAAAATATCATCTAAATACACAATGAAAAAACTTCCCAGAAACTCTTTCAGTACCTCATTCATGAGCCTCATGGATGTGCTCGGTGCATTGGTTAGCCCAAAAGGCATGACTAACCACTCGTATTGGCCCTCCTTGGTCTTGAAGGCAGTCTTCCATTCATCACCCTCTTGAATTCAGATCTAGTGATATCTGCTCTTCAGATCAATCTTTGTGAAGTATTGTGCTCCACACAAACAATCCATCAGGTCATCCATCCTTGGCAAAGGAAATTTTTACTTGATTGTTATCTTATTTATGGCTTGGGAGTCTATGCACATTCTCCACTCCCCATCCTTCTTTGGTGCTAGTACTGCAAGTACTGCACATGGGCTCAGACTCTCTTGAATCAAACCCTTCCTCAACAACTCCTGAACTTGTCTATTCAACTCCTCATTTTCTACAAGATTCATTCTATGAGCTGCCTTATTTGGAAAACTAGATCCAAGGATCAAGTCAATTTGATGACTGATCTTCCTCATTGGTGGTAAACCCTCAGGTATGTTATAAAAAATAATCTCCTAAAACTCATCCAATAATCTACAAACTTCTACTGGCACCTTCTCACTATCTTCCTTATCCATTCTTGGAATCAATGCATAACACATACGTTTATGCTTCATGCCTTCTAAAAATTTCTTTCCATCAACAAAACAAATTCTAACACTACTGCATACCTTTTCTTCATCCTTCTTCAAGGGTTTCAACTTATGACGGATTCCATCCTTCGTCAGGGAATAAGTGTTTGCATGGCCATCATGTACAACATGCCTATCGAATTGCCATGGCCTTCCCAAGAACATGTGACATGCATCCATGGGGATGATATCATAGAGTACCTCATCACGATAGCTTGCAATCTTGAACTTCACCAAGCATTGTTCATTGACCAAAACTTTGTGGTCTTTCTGTAACCAGGCAATCCGATATGGATGTGGATGCCTTTCCCTTTTCAGCTTCAACTTCATAACCATCTCTTCTGACACCAAATTATTAGTGCTCCCACTATCAATAATGACCTCACAACATTTGTCTTCACACTTACACCTTGTGCAAAATAGATTCTTCCTCTGTTATGGCTCCTTCTCTTCCATCAACAGGGCTCTTCTAACCACTAGGGCTTCTCCCCTTTCAGCATCATCTGAATGCTCAGACTGGACCTCCTCATCTGCATGTGCAACCCTTCCATGACCTTCTAGTCTTCTATCTGTCCTTCCTTGGTGTTGTGGACATTCATAGGCTCGATGCCCTTCTTCACCACAATGGAAACAAGTTCCTCTGAAACCACCTCTTCCGGGCCCTAGCCCAGATCTTCCTTGTCCTCTACCTCTTTGATCACCACTATTTTGATCACGAGGGTAGTAGAAGTTATCATTCCTCTGGCTTCGACTGGTACCCACATCTTCATTTTTCCTTTCATCCTCATTTCGGCTCCCAAAAGATCTTCCAGTACCCCTTCCGCATTGACCTCCTCTGCCTTTTTACTTGCTATCAAATCTTTTGTTCAACTTCTCCTCAACTTTTAGAGAAAACTGGTATGCATCCTCAATGGTGGTCATTCTGACTAGGCTTAGCTCCTCTTGAATGCTCGGTCATAACCCATTAAATAATGGGCTACCTTCTCCTTGTTGGCCTCTGCATGGCCTATTCTGATGATCATCTTGTGAAAATCTTCAGTGTATTCTTTCATAGATCTACTTCCTTGCTTTAGTCCTTGCAATTTCTTCAGCAGATCTAACTCGTAGTCCACTGGTATGAACTGCTTCTTCAGTTTCTCCACCATGCGATCCCAATTGTTGATATTTCCTTTTCCTCTTCGATTTGTCTCCAACTGGACCTCTTTCCACCAAATATTGGCATGGCCCTTTAGCTTCATTTTTGCAAACTTAACCCGATCTGGGTCCTCTACTTCTTCATACTCAAAGTATTCTTCTAGCTAGTTGATCAAATCAATCAACTCTTCCGGGTTCAGACTTCCAAAATAATTGGGGACTTCTATTTTAGCTCTTTTTCTGATCTTCGAAATGGCCCTAATCAGCTGCATTTGATCTCGATCAATAGCTTCTTCTTTCTCTTCTACATCTGTATCTTCCACCTCTTCTTTATCCTCGCTTTCTCCTCTCCTTCCTGGGTCTAACCCTCTTCTCATTTGTTCCTGCAATGCTTTGATTTGTCTCTGGAGGGCTCTGAAACTCTCGACAGCCAATGGATCCCTTCCACTAGCATTTCTGCCACCTCTACCACCTCTGGCACCACCACAGTCCAGGTGTGAACTGCCTCATGATCGATGATCTGTCCACACGCTCAAGAAAACCTGCTTTGATACCACCTGACAAGGGAGAAAACCCGAGACACAGAAATACACTCACAAAATAGAGAATAATATTTTCTATTAAAATATGGAATTGGATATGTGCAGGATCATCATGAAAAAAACAGGCCCTTAAATGGCAAAAAATTCAAAAAAATCAGTGTTAGGCAACTTGACATAAAAATTTGAATAAGTTATCTATATTATTTCAAAAATATGTAAGAATAGAATCTATAGAAAATTGAATATAGTTTCTAAACTACCAGGTTTATTTAAAAATAAATTATAAAATCTATTTGATGAAAATTTGAAAATTCAATGTAGTAGTACTTAAATTTCAGGGAAAAAATAAGAAGTAGGTGTCTATCTGACCACCCTAACAATAATAAAATGATAATATTTTCTTATAAGATTTTATATATAAGTAGAGGACTCATGTCTAGATGCGATGCACATTTTTTTGTAATTTTTTTCCAAGTAAATAATTAATTATGAATTTTTTATTACAACTTTTTAAAAATATAAAAACTCGTATGTCTGACCACCTTAACTTGGTCAAAACTTCATGAAATTTAATTTTTCTTTTTTTAATCCTATAGTATGTAAAGCATAGAATGTGATGTATGTTTCATATTCAAAAAATGTGTTACCATTTGAAAGTTATAGATTTTTCTTAACTCAAATTCTATCGATCAGACTTTAGTCATAATTCTAATAGAAAATAAATAATAATTATTTATTAAATTCAAATTAAAGCATAATTTATATTGGTGGAAAGCTAAGAATCTGCTCTAAAAACCCTTTTTGTTTCATCAATTTTGGGTAAAAAAAAGTCATCAGCCACATACCCTACAAATACCCATATTATTGCCACTTTTTGGCCCATCATGATCCCACATGATCTGGGCCCTTTACATGCAGAGGATCACAACCCTGAGTCTGATACATGCAAATTACAGACTTACAGAAAATTACCCAGATCCCCTTTCATAGCATGCAAAATTTTTTCCCCAAAAAGTTCCCCAAAAATCAAAAACTCACCCATAAATAGCCCCTCTTTGGTTTGGAGCCAGAAACAACATTCAAGATATGAGTTTTGGCAGTTTGGCACCAAAATTACAAACCTGAAATTCAAGTTTAAATTCACAGTAAAAAATTACCACATTTCTAAAATATGCACCAACTTCTGGTAGCCATAACTTTTAATCCGACCGTTGGATCTTCAATGATAATACCTTTCCGGAAAGCTCTCAAAAATATGATTTTCCACAAAGCAAACCTTTGACAAACTACTTTGGCATTTCTTAAAATTTTTAGGCCCATCCGAGATCATTTAGTGCCTCAAACTAAGCTCGAAAGGTTTTTCAGGGCAAAATGTAGAAACTGGTACTTGAATAACTTTCAAATTGTGAATGATCTTGACCTGATTCTTTCACCAGACTATGTATTTTTCCATTCTAAACCTTCCCATAAATTTTTGTCTTCCTACGACTTCAAATTCAAACCTGCTAAAAGTAGCAATTGAGCAGAAAAAGCAAAAAAGCAATTCTGAAAGTTGGAAACTCTTACTCGATGAAAAGGGTATCCAAAAATGCAAAAACATATACAAAAAGAAAACAATAGGAAAAAAAATGGAAATTATCTTTTTGGGTGATGCAAGATTGCCCTCACACCACTGGATGCTCCTACATCAGTTTGATGAAGATTGATTGATGAAGAAATCCAAAAATTTTATGAATGTAGAGGACTTGGTCTTTTAGAATACTTTTGGGCTTTAAGGATCAAGAATGCAAAGGAATGGAAGAAGGGTAAGGGAAACCCTAATACTCTAAAGGAAGACTTTTGGGCTTTAGGGATCAGTAATGCGAAGGAATGGAAGAAGGGTAAGCGAAACCCTAATAATCTAAAGGGCTAAAAATATTCAATATTCAGGACACTTTTAGATTTCAAACTTTGGGGATTGGGGATTTCAAATGAAGGGCACAAATATAATGAAAATTGTGAAATTCTAAAAGGTACACAATATCGACACTTAACCACTTTCTTAAGATTTCTAGGTGGGGTATTAGGATTGATATGAAGGGAATATATGGATGGATACCATTGAATCTCTAAAAATAAAATAAAAAAGCTTAAGACATTTTTTAAATGATTAGAATGGGGAGTTATGACCAATAGGGAAGGTATACCGACATAAGCAACCTCAAAACTTCAAAATCTTGAAAAATCAACATAGTCAATTTTGGTTTTTCAACTAGGGTATTTGACTAAGATATGAAAGGGGGATTAATACAAAAACTAGAGGAACCATTCTAAGAAAGATGGACCATTTAGAATATCTTAGATTGGTTATAATCAATGGGTAATGAAAGTGGTCATGAAATGTCAACAGGTTGCCACTCAAGTACTTGAATTAGGGGTAGTTTATTAAGATTGCAAATAAGTGTCCCCAAAGATCAAATAGTTTGTTTTCAAATTATGTACAAGGTAGAATTTAGAGATTACCAAAGGTTTGGTTTGTAGTTATAGATTGAGTTTATGAATGTCAACTAAATAGGTCTATACTAACAAACTTGAGTTAAACTATAATAGAGAAAAATATTCTGATTTTAATCTATACATATTTCATAGCCTTATAGATTCAACACTTATTCTTTAGCCATAGGAATGAGCAAATTGTCATCTTATTTACTTTCCTTTTATAACAATTTGCATAATTATCAAGGATCTATCTACCTAACTATTATTTATTAGTCTCTAAGTTAATTGTGTTTGCATGTGTGCATCTTATCGGATTAACCTAAACAACCCACATATATTCTTCATTTTTACAATTATTACAAATGATTTAATCACTTATCTAATTTCAGATAATTTAGACCATTACAAACAACTTAATTAATGATTTTAAATTTAAAATGGTATACTTATTTTAAAAGTATACGAGGCAATTTTATATAGAAAAATGTTAAAAATTCTTATCAACTGATGAATTATTTGAGGGGGGCCTATTTTCTAACGTAACTAAAACAAAAATGTAATCAGTTGCAGGCTCAGGAAACGACAACCTTCGAAAACAAGAATAAGCTGTTACAGGCATAGAAAACAACCCATCCAACTTTCACACGCAGTATGAACAACGTCAAAAACTCATCCTATCTTTCTCTGACAGTCGTCAAACTTCAAATACAATCACGTAATCTGGATTTGAGCTTTGAAAATCAATTTTAGACATTGGCGAACATCAAACATTTGTTTCACTTTACTATACGGCAGAATATAATATTGTTTTTAAGTTCTGCTATTGAGACATTTTTGTGCCTAGACATGCCCGCCTTTCCTCTATAAATACAAACTACAACTCCCCCAGCAATACATGTAAGCATTTGTTCTTTGTAACTCCATTGCATTGTGAAGTTATGAAGAAAACTGGTGTTGCCAAATTCATAGGAGTAATGTTGGTATGGCTCTTGTTTGACAAGGCTTATGCATATAGTGCTTTTATTATGTTTCCACAGCCTGGATGTCCTGTGGGTCCTGTTATGATTGCCGACAGGTGTGGGTGTTTTGCTGTACCCAGCGATTACCATGGAGGATATATGTTTGATTTCCAAGGACAGAATGTCGCTCTTTATAATACTGCTGACTGTGACGGCCAATATCATACTCTCCTTACTGACACTGAAAAAGACTGCAACCCTTTTGGCTGGGTTAGCTTATTAATTATCTGCGGATAATCTATGCTTTATCCAAATTACAAGCGATACCACCATGCCTATCCAAAGTGTATTCTGTGACTTTGGTGTTGTATATAGTAGGAGGAGTTGCGTGAGGTTTTGTATGTGGTCTTTATAGTTTGTGTCTGGTCTAGTTTGTTCAACTTAGTAAAGGTTTGTAACTTATCTTTATGATCGAGGAGGATTTCTGTCTGGTTCTTGTGATTTAGCGCCATCTCTTCGCTTAAATTTACTCTGTGTTTGTATGTCCTTTTCGATTGCACTCAACACAAATCGCTGGAATGTGCAGGCTGTTTAGGTGGACGTGAAACAGCCTGCATGTTGATCACGTGTCAGCTATTTAAGGGCATTAATAATTGAAGAATGATTCTTCAATGTGAGCCTTTTTTTTTTAATTTTTTATTTTGGGTCATATTTAGTTAAAATCTGAGATTTATAATTAAAGGTATTTGGTCTTTTATTAAATTAATTTTTATATATTTTTAATTTGATGTTTTTCGCAGTGTATTAAATTATAATACTTTATTAGGATTCAATTACATATTTTTTTAGTCAAATTTATTGACATATGTTTCATGAATATTAATTAATTTAGACAAATCTTACACTCTCATGAACACAAACGAATGGTACACTAAATAATAGGGGAAAGGCCCCAGTTACCGCCCATGTTCCAATAACCATTCATTGATACATGTTAATTAAAAGCCCACTTAAAAATTCCAAATGTACCAATAGTTGTCCACTTTATACCTAATAGTTACAAAAAAAGGTACTTATTTAGAGGAGTTGTGCAACTTTATTGGTACCAATAGTGCACGATTACTAAGGAATTTGTGCATATGTATTGCATCAATTGTGATAAATTTTGTGGTGGTCAAAGCGAGTAGTTATTGGGCATTGGAGGATATATATCGTGCGTCAACTTGAAATGACCACTTTTTGACCTTTGTGTACATAATGAATCGTCTTGTGTTTGTCGTAACTACCCACAAGCCGAAACAATAGCTATAAGCTATTAAGTCACATACAAAAAATTGCAAAAAAGGAAATTCAAAATCCAACATACATTTTAGGAGCTTAGGGTGCACAAAGTTAGCTATACCAACTACTGGTACCCTTCACCTAAGTATTCTTTGCATCTAAGTGATTCTGATAGAGGTGAACCATATGAAATTTAAGACTTCTTGAGAGGTCACCCAATCCATTTTTACTCCAACTCAAATATGCTTAACCATAAATTTTTTCCAAGATCATACCTATTTAGCTTGCTAGCCCATTTACAAAAAATTCAACAAGTAACTTTTTTATGAACTATTTATTACGAAATCATTTTAACTAATTAAATGACTTATTTTCTTAACAAGAAAACCACTTTAAATCGGAATATATTTTCATCTAAATGTATATAAAATCTGAATATACATTCATCTAAATGTATATAAAATCTGAATTTTTTATAATTTATGGACATTTTTCTAATTTTTTTTTTTAAGATGTGACAATTGAAAAATAATTTTGTATGTCATATTTCTAATTAGTTATATTTTTTAGTTGAATATATTTAAGATTCAACTTTTAAATATAATTTTTTAATCTAAGTTCTTTTCAATTAAATTTATTCAAGATTTGATATTTTATAATTGAAAAACATCGTTTTCATTAAATTTATTTCAAATATAACTTTTACTTCCTTTTTTTAATTTTTATAATTTAAAATTATTTGGTTTAACATATAACAAAAACCTATATTAGAATTTAAAGGTTTACTCACATAGTAAAC
Organism: Sequoia sempervirens; assembly: GCA_007258455.2. Taxonomy (NCBI): domain Eukaryota; kingdom Viridiplantae; phylum Streptophyta; class Pinopsida; order Cupressales; family Cupressaceae; genus Sequoia; species Sequoia sempervirens. Next base: position 734,682,271 of record VDFB02271358.1, on the reverse strand, counting down.
AATAAATTTAGATAAAAAAGATTAGATTGATCACTTTCATAAGATAAAATTGACTAAACTCTTTATGGAAAACTATTTTTTATTAAATTCACTTTAAATTTAGATTAATAGTTAGAGCATATTTTCACTTAATGCATTGAAGATCTAGCCTTTATAATTGATGGTTATTTTTTTAATTGAATTTATTTATTTATTTATTTTTATTGGTGAAGTGACATAAGAGAGTTGTACCTCAAAACATAAGATTTTAAATCAAAATTAAACACTCCAAAATGATAGCTCCATAGGAGGGCCAAAGAGTAACACATATCAACACTTACACTTCTATTTGTATAATCTATTTACTATATTTATTTCTTATACTCTCACAAATTAGTCATTCCATCTACAATCACAACATCAATATCTTGCAAATCTAAACCTTCCAATTCCACCACAAATGACCAATCCATTGTTTCTACATTTGAGACACTAACAACTGCCTTTAGAAATTCTAGACCCCACCATGCACTATGTTTGCATTCAATGTCTTTTTCACTAAATGCATAGATGATGAAGGGAACGAATGGTCCATTATAGTGTGGATAGATAGAGGGCCAAAAGCCTAGATCAAGAGGAAACCCAAGCATTGCATCTTCTATCACTTTCTTCAGACGACCACACCATTTTAGCTTAATCAATACTTCAACCACTACCTTGACGTAATCCTTTGTTTCACCCAAGTCTAACCTTATTGATACAAACATTGATGCAATATCAGTATTAAACCTATTCCAACGATAGGTAAACATGAATGATTTACCAATCACTATCTACATAGCTTGCAACAATAATGTAGACTTAGTATTAATCTATTTCTTAAGTTGTAGCTCCAACATCTCTTTGAAATATATTTTCCTTTTTTTTTGTGAGGCATATGGTTGAGTCAATCTTTTTTAATTGCAAAAAGTCATTAAAAATATTTAAGATCATTAATAATTGAAAGAATAATTTCAAAGTTAAATTTTCTTAGGATTTATATTTGGTCTTTGATATAATATCTATTTGTGTTTTATAATTATCATTTTTTAATTTATATTTATTAAAAATATAAATTTTATAATTAATGGTATTTGGTTTTTATAGATGTAGGATATTTTTTAATTAAATTTAAGTTTCATACAAATTTTTCTATTTGGTATTTTTGGAGTGTATTAAATTCTATTAATTTTTATCAAGATTTAATTGTATAGTTTTTCAATGAAATTTATTGATATATTCTTCATGTAAATTTTGATTCAAAAACACTTTACACTCATCAACATGAATGATACATCAATTTTCTTTTGCATCTAAGTGATGTTAATAGGAGTGAAGCATATAAAGTGCATGACTTCTTGAGAGGTCACCCAATTCTTTTGTACACCAATCCGGTATCTTTAACCATGAATTTATCCAAGATCAAATTTATTTATCTTTCTAGCCCATTTACAAAACCTTCAATTCCACCTTATAAACCATACATTAGATAATCCCTTTAATTCATTGTTGATAGGGTGCAAAGCACATAGTAGAACATACTGCAACCCATTGCATGTTGAGAAAATGTGTCTCAACCTTGCAATTTCATAAGGTATTGTTTATATGTAAGCGATCGGGGGGGAGGGGGAGGGGGAGGGGGAGGGACCTAGGGGTACCCCTAGTGAGGCATCCAGGGGGGATCATCCCCCTAGAGGGGTGTTCAGGGGCCATGCACCTTGATGGGGGTCAGGGGCAGTGCCCTCAAAAGCTAAATTTTATGTATATTTTATTATTATAAATATGGACTATTCATCATTAGGTCTCAAATCTGATAGTCAATATTTTATTGTGTTGACTTTCCCCATAAGGTAGCCCCATTTTATGAGGGAATCAAGTATTACAACTCTGTACTATGATGTACTCTAAGAGTCTGATAGTGGTCATGTTGCTATTGGATATCTAGTTGGTGATACTTCTGTGAGAAGCTTGATCTACAAGTATACTGTAATCATTGTGATTTTTGAATAATATATTGTACATCTTTTGGAGTGTGGGTTTTTTCTCCCAAAAAGGTTTACCCCATGTAATTCACTATGTTGTGGTATGCATGATATTTATGATTATATTTGTTTATTTCTATAACTTTTGAAAATATTTGTAAATTTTTGCATTATCCTTCTCTTGGGATTAGTGTAGGAAGTTGTTATGCTACCTTAGCTTCCTTACAAGTAGTATCAAAGCTTGATCACCTTTGGTTTCAGTTGTGGCTTGTTGGGTTTTTTGAGCTAATCCAACTTTGAGTTGAAGCTTGTGCAAAAGATACTTTCTAATATTGTTGTAGGAATTTTTAGATGGCAAGTTCATATGGGAGAATAGAGGTGGATAATTTTTTTGGAAATAATTTTGAAATGTGGAAGTTGAAGATGGAGGATCTATTGATAGATAGTGATCTGTGGGATGGTGTTGATGATGATGTTTCAAGGCTTGTAGATGCTTCTTTGGATGCTCAATATGATGTTATGGGCCATAAAGCCAAGGGTATAATTAGATTATTCATGCAAGACTCTATTTTAATCAATGTCCATAAAGAGACCTCTACATAGAAACTTTGGAATAAACTTGGTGAAATGTATCAAGCCAAATCTTTAGTGAATAAAATTTTCTTGAGGAAGAAATTGTATTCCTTGAGAATGGAAGAGGGTGGATGAATTATAGACCACCTGGAATCATTCAATATGTTGGTGGCTCAATTGACATCAGTTGATGTCAAAATGGATGAGGAGAAGAAATTTTAGATTTTGTTTTATTCTTTTCCTAATTCATGGGATTCTCTTGTTATAGCTATTGGGAGTAATTTTGGTAAATTGAAGAGATCAGGAGGAAGGTATCCATTAATGCCAAGGAGGCCCTAAGTATTCTTGGAAGACCTAAGGAAAAAAAGAAGAAGAATGAGAAGTGTGATAAATCCAAGTCCAAGGGGAGATGCAAATCTTCTCAAAAGTCCAACGTTATTTTCATGGACACTTTCATAAGGACTGCAAATAAAAAAAGAAGTTTGATTATGATTTTGAGTCTAAGGAAGATGGTGATGCCTTCATTGCAACCTTGGAAACTTGTGGAGGTAATGATACATGGTTAATTGACTTAGGTGCATCTTTTCATATGACCTTTAATAGAGAATTTTTTTTTAATATGAAGAATTTGATGGAGGTAACATGTACTTGGCGATGATTCTTATCTAAATATTTTTGGTTGTGGTAAAGTTAGAATCAGGTTTCTTGATGGTAGAAAAAAAAGGATTAATAGTCTGTTTCATATCCCTAGATTAGCACAAAATCTATTATCTATGAGAAAACTAATAGATGCATGTGTGTAGGTAGTATTTTCTAATGTAATATGCAAGATGGTAAGATGTGCCATGGTGATTGCTAGAGGTGTCAGATACATGGCATATTGTATTGGCTTGATGCATGCACTGTTGAGTGCAATAACTTACTTCTATGAAAAACAAGTCTATGGAAGAGGTGAGGGTTTCATCTTCAACAAATGGTCATGGCTTCTAGGTACCTAAGGGTGCTCCTTGTTCTTAATCTAAGTTAGCTATAAAGAAAAATATGTTATGGCACCAAAGACTTGGCCAAACTGGAGAAAAGGGTCTAAAGACCTTGAAAAATAAAAACCTTTTTGAAGGGTTGTTTGATTACAGTAATATTGAATTTCATTTTTGTGTGTATTGCATTTATGGACAAAAAAACCAAATTTAGTTTTACTCAAGTTCTCATAAATATTGTGGTGTATTGGATCTTATTCATCCTAATGTGATTGGTCTTGTAGACGTTCCTTCAATTGAAACATCCACATATTATGTTTCATTTATTGATGATTATAGTAGGAAATTGGTATATTTTCTAAAGAGTAAATATGAAGTTTTTAGTTGATTTAAAGAATTTAAAGAAATGGTTGAGTTACAAACTGGAAATAAAATAAAAATTTTGAGGACTGATAATGGATGTTAATTTTTCTCTAATGATTTTCATAGATTTTGTAAAGATGGTACTCATAGACAAAAGAGAACTTTCTATTCTCCACAACAAAATGGAGTTGGAAAAATAATGAAAAGGACACAAATGGAGAAGGATTGGATTATGTTGAGTGGTGCTAGTCTGGAACAAAGGTTTTGGGTTGAGTCTGTTTCTACTACTTGTTACTTGATAAATAGGTTTCCTACATCATATCTTGTTGATAAAATTCCTATAGAAGCATGTTTGAGCCATAAGCCTTCATTAAGACATCTTAGAATTTTTGGTTGTGATGCATATGCACATGTTCCAAAGGAGAAGTGAAAAAATTTGGAGAATAAGGCTATGAAATGTATCTTTATCGAATATAGTTATGGTGTGAAAGGATACAAGCTTTGCGATCCTATTGCACAAAAGGTAATATACAATATAATTTTTAGTTTTAGAGAAACTAAGCCTTCTTCTATTAGATTTTAGCTAGTACAAAGTAAATAGGAATATATGATTCAATTTCCTTCGACACTTGAGAAAGTTTAATTGAGGCCCATGGATACCCAAGAAGTTGAAGAGAGCTCATCTAGCTCATAATCTTCAAAAGAGGAGGAAGAACCTCCAACTCAGCTTGTTTGTAGATCTAGAAGGCATAGACAACCACTTGAAATGTATTCACCTAATAATTGGAGATGTATATTTTGCTTTGAATACTAACATAGATGAACCTAAATCTATAGAAGAGGAATCAAGTATGAATGATGTAGAATCCTGGAAGATTACTATGGATGAAGAAATGGTAGCTTTGAAAAAGAATGATACATGAGATCTTATACCATTTCCTGAAGGAAGAAAGCCTATTAGTTGAAAATGGGTATTCAGGAAAAATATTGATTCAAATGGAGGTATTGAGAAGTACAAAGCAAGGCTAGTTGCAAAAGGTTAGTCTCAAGTTGAGGGTGATGATTATGGTAAAACAATTTCTTGTTGCAAAAATGACATCCATTAGATTTTTTCTTTCTATTGTTATTGCTTATGATTTGGGTATGTGCAGGATCATCATGGAAAAAACATCCCCTTAAGTGGCGAAAAATTTAGAAAAATCAGAGTTAGGCAACTTGAAGTAAAAATTTGAAAAGTTATCTATATTATTTCAAAAATATGTAAGAATAAAATTTGTAGCAAATTAAATGTAGTTTCTAAACTACTAGGTTTTTTTTTAAATCTATTTGGTGAAAATTTGAAATTTCAATGCAAGAGTACCTAAATTTCAGGAAAAAATAAGTAGGTGTCTTCGACCACCCTAACTACAAAAATATTTCTTTTTAATATTTTAGATATAAGTAGAGGACTCATGTATCGATGTGATGTACTTTTTTATAAAAATTCCAAGTAAATAATTAATTATGAATTTTTTAATTATAACTTTAAAAATATAGAAATCCTATATGTTTGACCACCTTAACTTGGTCAAAACTTTCATGAAATTCATCTTTTTAATCCTATAATATGTGAAGAATAGAATGTGATGCATGTTTGGATTCAAAAAATGTGATACTATTTGAAAGCTATAGATGTTTTTTCAACCTATCAATCAAGACTTTAGTTGTAATTCAAATAGAAAATAAATAATAATTATTTATTAAATTAAAAGTAAAGCATAATTTATATTGCTGGAAAGTTGAGAATCTCCTTTAAAAACCCTTTTCGTTTCATCAATTTTGGGTTAAAAAAAGTCGTCAGCCACATACCCTGAACATAATCATCATATCGCCATTTTTTGGCCCATCATGATCCTGCACATACCCATTTAGAGGTTGAGTAAATGGATGTGAAAATTGCTTTCCTTCATTGTGACTTGTAGGAGGATATTTTTATGACACATCTAGAGCACTATGTGGTGAAAGGTAAAAGTAAATTGGTTTGCAAATTCAAGAAATCGTTGTATGGCCTAAAACAGAGTCCTAATATGTCATACCAAAAATTTGATACATATGTGTTGAGTTTGGAATTTGATCATTTTAAATTAGATCATTGTGTTTATTATAAAATTGATCGTGATTGTTTCTTGTTTATTGCATTAAATGGTAATGATATGCTATTTATTGGTAAAAGGAAAGGTATGATTTCATAAATGAAATCTCCACTTTCTGCTAAATTTGAAATGAAAGACCATGGTGCATTTAGACACATTATTGAGATGGAAATTAAAAGAGATAGAGTGAAAAAAAATCTATAGCATGGCCAAATTAAGTATGTCAAATTTTCAATTTTATAGAGATTTGATATGTAGGATTGTAGACCATTGTGTGTTCCTATTTTAGCTGGAACAAAGTTATCTATTCTAGATTGTCCAACATCCCCATTAGAGATGGAAGACATGAGTAGAGTGCCTTACTAGAGTTTAGTTAGAAATTTGATGTATGTTATGATTTGTAGAAGACTAGTCATTGCCCAAGAAGTGTGAGTTGTTTCCAAATATATGTCTAATCCTAGTAGAGTTCATTGTGATGCAGTTAAAAGAGTCTTCAGAAATTTATGCGGTACCTCAGAGTATTCCTCAAGTGTTATCATAGTAACTTGACTGAGGATGATATTTCCCTTGATATTCATGGTTATGTGGATTTATACTGGGGAGGTGAAGTTGATAGCAGATGACCCATCAGTGCTTATGTGTTTACTTTATTTGGTGGTGCAATTAGTTGGATGAGTAAGCGATAGGATGTGGTTGCTTTGTCCATTACTAAAGTTGAGTATATGTCAGCTACTCATGCTTGCAAAGAATCCATTTGGCTTAAGAGTATATGTTTAGATACTGGAATAAAAAAAGATGTAGTGATAATTTATTGTGATAGTCAGAGTGCAATTTATCTAGCTAAGAACCTGATGTTTCATGCCAAGACCAAGAACATTGATGTACAATATCATTTTGTTAGAGATATGGTCAAATATTGCAGGGTGAAGCTAGTTAAGGTAGAGACTTTGATGAATGTTGTTGATTCTTTAAATAAGCCTATGATCACAAAGAAGTTCATATGGTGTTCAGAGACTATGGGCCTTTTAGCCCCTAACAATTAAGAGATGATGTTTATACACTCTCCCATTGCTCTTGCAAGGTGTTCAACAAGTATGAAATTTATTGGGAAATTTTTTCTCAACCCTACAATCAAATAAGGTATTATTGATACATAAGCGATAGGGGTGTGTGGGGGAGTACCCCTCAAGCCACATGCCATGACGAAGGCTTGGGGAAAGTGCCCCCAGAAGCTAAATCTTATGTATATTTTATTATTGTAAATCTGAATCATTTATCATTAGGTCTCCAATCTAATGGTTGATATTTTTTGGCTTAACTTTCACTAGAAGGCAACTCTATTTTATGAGGGTGTTGTATTACGACTATGTATTGTGATGTATTCTGAGAGTTTGATAGTGGTCATGTTTCTTCTAGACCTATGGTTGGTGATACTCTTGTGAGAAGCTTGCTCTACAAGTATATTGTAATCTTTGTTATTTCTAAATAATATATTGGGCATATTTTGGAGTGTGGGGTTTTTCTCCCGAAAGGGTTTTCCCCATGTAAATCACTATGTTGTGGTATGCATGATATTATTATTTTTTTTAATTTTTTGTAACTTTTGAAAAGATCTATAAATTTTTGCATTATCCTCCTCTCAGGACTAGTGTAGGAAGTTGTTCTGCTACCTTAAAGCTTCCTTACATTGCAAATCATGTGTGAAGCATCAAGCTGACAAGAAGTATAAGTTAAGGGGTTCCCTATAAGGGTCACATCTCTAAAGGAGACTAGGCATCAATATATGTATGCAATAGATAACACAATATATAATACCATATAATAGAGATATAGAAAAGGGATTGTAAGGAAAAGTACAGACTAAGACATATTCATGTAATGGTTATATATATATAATAAGAGATAATGGTTTAATGACTATTTGTGTTATGGATTATTATTGTTTATGATTAAGTTATATATGAGTTACTATTAGATAGAGTTCCTTACCACACTTGCTCTTTTCTACCAATGTGCCATCTGGGGTATAAAATGACTACATAAGGGATACTAAGGTACAAATATTCAAATTCTAATTCCTCATTTCCTCTTGCTAACATTGGTTCCATTTTCATGACCCTAGATAAGATAGTGAATAACTTCTGAGTAAAAGAAGGGAGAAACATAAAAAATAGAAAAAAGTAGATCTGCAGACACTTCTTTTAGATACTACCTCCTAAACCAACAATTTTGTGGTTGGGATTCTATAGACTACTCTTGCACTCTTAGGATCTTCCACCTAAAAGGAGATAGATAGAATAACCAACAAAATTGTAGTGGTTCACTCAAATAGAAGATTGTATGATGTAATTACGACTAAACAAAATGTTGTAAATGCAACTAACTAATGAAATTGATTGACTATTGATGCAAAACCTATGAAATATGCAATTTTTGAAAACATAATGTGATATGCAAGAATGAACTAAAACATGAACAAATGCAAAAAAAATTGAAAGAAGGATGAATAGAGTGCACTTGGGAAATGAATGTTGAATCTGGAATCAAATGAATGCTGGCATAAATTAGTCTAAATCTCCAGTGGGACTCATTCACCATTGATGGTGAATCAGTCCTACTACTGATAGAAACTCTTGAAAACTAGTTTCCAGCTGTTGGGAATTCGAATATGACATAATCTACTTTTTTAGCCTTAAGGTGGGACTCATTCACCGCTGATGAAGAATCATTCCTCTCCCAAAATTCTATAAAATCAAAGGTCAATTATGTAGCTCCAGATCTGTACTCGTCTTCTTGTCGGGTTGACAAAGTGAAATCTACAGAAAATGGTCTGTAGGTTGTCTCTAAGCTTGAAATAGGGTTTAGTTGACTTGAAACACTTTTTTGACTTCTTGACCACCTTTCAACACCTAATTGCTTGACAAATCTGCATACACAAGTTTGGAAACACACATGCAAAAGGGGAAAAATGGTTAAGGGTTAGGTTATAGGGATTTTCCTTGGTCAAATCCTGCTTTGGTAATCAAACCCTTAATGAAGAAATAGAATGAAATGAACAAAGAAAGGTGAATAAATAACATGAAAATGTCCTAAACTCACCACAACCTTGTTGAAGAAATCTGAAGTTATGTCAATGGATGCTCCAAAATGCTTGATCGATGCTTGATTGAATGATGCAAAGTGCTCAAATGCTAATTGATGTTTAGTGAAAGCAAGTGAATGAGATGTTAAATGAGGAGAAAAACACTTATTTATACACTCTTGTGCCTTATTAACCCAATGATACCTCATCACAAGCCAACATAAGGTAATTTTGAATAAAAATTTGAAAGAAAATTTGAATTATTTTGAATTTGGAGCCAAGAGAGACTCATTTTCCACCCATGGTGAATGGGTCCCACCTTGGGCTTGTAAGTGGGTTTCAAGAATTAACTTGCATTTAATGTTGTTTGTCAAGTTTACATTAAAAAATACACTTAATTAAGCTTTATGAGTGCATAAAGGGGTCAAATAGAACATAAGAAAGGTGTAAATAATGAAGACAAGCCTAGAAAAGCGTGAAATCTTGTTACAAGACTTTATAGCACTTAAAAATAGGACTTGATAAGTGATAAAAAGGTTATTTTTAGGTAAATTATAATGAGAAGAGTCTAGAAAAGTGTAGAAATGTGTTACAACACTTTAGAACACCTTCACAAGATGTCATAATTTGAATATTTATTACCTAATGTTAATGCATAAATCACATTACAACATTAAATCAAAGAAAAATAGACCAAACATCATGAGAGAAAGACCTAAAAGACCATGAAAATGTCAATGATCCATTTTTCTATGGTACACCTCTATGAGAGGGGATAGACACATTTATAAATGGAAAGGGGGAAGGGATCTAAAAATGACCCTTGAAAAGATGTATCTATTAAAAAATCTAAAAACCACCCATGAGATATATAAATATTAATGGAATTCTAGAATAGAAAGACCCATGAGAACAAGTGTTAACAAAAAAAGGAGATAACTGAAAGGATTATGTTGGGAATGGAGATAAATGTAGAAGAAAGGAGGTTGAAAAAAATTTAGAAAAGATAGGAAAGATATCGTAGAAGGATGAAAGAAGCATATAAAATAGGATAAAATAGTGGGACTTAGAGTTTGAAAAATAAAATAGAAACAAAGAGGTTGATCACATCATTGAGGATGTTACTAGGTGCACCACAATGGGTGTTGTCAGAGAAGAAGAAGAGGAGCACGCCATGGAGGGTGCCACCGAAGAATGTAGAGAAATGATTTTATAATTAAGTGTTATCATGGAAAAAATAAACTAGATTATCCAAAAGTTAGATGGAGAAATTGAGGATTTTAGAAATACCAGGAAGGAAATGAAACAAGTAGTGGTAAGAATTAAAACACCTACTCTAAATAAAATGCCAACTACTCATTCAAATTGGTGAAATATTCAATTAAGGATAAATGAAGATTGGTTACCAGTAGAAAATCCTATACAAAACATTTGAAACATAATTTGATATCAATTACTTAGATGAGTTAGCAACCAAAAATGTTCTTAATATAAGAGGGGAAGATGTGGTAGAAAATAAGTAATATTATATGAGATTAAATAAAGTGAAACTATCAAATAACCAAATGAAACATATGTCTCCAAGAATTAAGTTTTACGACTATTTGAATAGACAAAACCCTTGAATCATGAGTTACTCTTAATATTGTTAAAAGAAAGGACTTTTGTAGAATCAATAGAACAAAGCATAGGATAACAAGGATAAGAAAACAATATATAGAAGATATAAGTGGATAAAACTTTAACATAGGATATACAAATATTGAATTAGAAGAAGAACCAAAAATGAATAGTCCTGAGAAATTTCCAATGTTTGGGAAAGATACAGAAGAATCTATAGGAAATATCTTTATCCTACAGTCTATGTGGTAAAGATAAAATATAACAAGAGATTATACAAAATTATTTGACTTCATTGGATCAATCCGTGATGATACCTTAAAATGATACCAAAAATATTACCCTAATAATGAAAAAGAATGGGAAGTAGTAAAACTAATTTTCTAGCCAAGTTTGATACTTCAAACTTACTTATAGAAGGAATCAGTAAGCTCTAGGAAATTACTCAAAATGAGGATGAAACAATAAAGCAATTTGACAAACAATTCAAATAAGTTACTAGAAGATTAGAAGAACCACTAATTGACAAATAGAAAGTAGAATGGTTTCTCTAGAGTGATATAAAAAACTAGAATAGCTTTGGATGGGAGAAATTTTAGCATACCCAAAACTAGGCATATTTGCATGCCAGATTGAAAACCAATCATGGTGAAAATAAGAAAGAGAAAGAGAGAATAAGGAGATAAAAAAATTAAAACTAGGGATAGAACAATTGAAACTTCAACAAGATATAATGGAAAAACAAGAAATGTTTGCACCAAGACCCAATATCTGGTGTACTTACAATTGGAGAGAAAGAAACATTAGATATGAATACCCAAAGGAATTTAGATAAAAGAAATCCAATGCATTACTAACTTAAACTTGATAACACTACCATAAAAGATAAACTCAATATACTACAACACTTGTTGAGAGTGGGGTGACCATGACACCTAAGACTATCCATCACAACTTTTCTGATTAAGAGAAGATCCTAACACAATAAGTAATAATTCAAAAAGAAAATGACATATATGTTAAAGGACTAGTAGAAAGGCCATTATATCAACAATATCATGGATACAAGATACTGCCATGAAAAAACTAGAAATTTATATCAATTCTATACAAAAATAATCAAATTAAGAAACTTATAGTGATAAAGGCCAACTTCATGGGGAAAAACATTGAGACAGAGGAAGTAGAAGACCAAATGATGCCACATTTTTTAAATGAAATAAACCAGACCACTTTGTGATAGAAAGTTGGGGGGATAGAAAGAAACCCTATGGATTCTATGGTAGTATATACCATGATTTATTTAATTGTGATAGACCCCAAACCTACTATAGGAATGCAACTCCACAATCAAAGAGCGATGAACTACAAAACCTAAATCCATCTAGAGGAGAAAATTTAGTAAGGAAAGTACTAAAAGAACCTACAAATATAGATGAAGGAAGCTATAAGGAAGAAAATGTGGAGACTAGTAACTCCGACAAAGAGGCCCCTAATCACAACAAAACAACAATGATAATAAGACAAGGAACTAACACTACAAATGATAATCAAAATACAATAAAAGATGAAACTTCCATAGATGGGGAGGCCTTCCACTCACTAAGAAAGAACATGAACAAATAGTAGAAGAAATAAAGAAATTAGTTAAAAACAACAAGAGGAATAAACAAACCAATATTTTTCTAGTCAAGAAGTAGGAATACTCAAAAACTTCTTAAGACTATCTAAACAAACCAATCTACTAGATAAACTACAAAAAATTATAAATATTGGAATAAACAACATAAAACAACACAAATAAGATAAAAAATAGAAAACATGCCCAAACATGATCACCTGAATCATAAATAAAAAAATAACTAATATCAAGGTAGAACTAAGAGTAGATATCACCATGCTAGAAAAACATGTACGAGAATATATAGGAAAACTAGAACTAGAACAAACACCATACATCATCAGCCTAGCAGATCACACTAGAATGAAAACCCTAGGTACATGGAAATAGGTGGAATTTAATATCAAGGGAGTAAAATAAATAGTATATTCTGAAGTAGTTGCAATAAAAGAAACATTTAATTCATTCAATGTTCTACTAGGAATTAGATGGTTTGTAAATTCCAGTGGAATTATAGACTCCAACAAAGAGGAGATATCATTTTATGGTTGTAGTGTAGAAAAATGTATCCCTTTATATTTTCACACTTGTTTGGGCCCTCCCTACTAAAATTGGGATTATTTATGCCTTATTTGGTCCTATTTTGCATCCACAAGCCTTATTTAATGCATCTTTCCAAGGATAATCTTGACATTTATCTAAAGACCAATTATAATTCATGATTTTGGGTTGTGCATTCTAGATCTTGTGATCTAGGACTCATACGCCACCTTGGGCATATGGATCCCACCTAGGTTTTGAGGCATGATCCTAAATATGGAATATAACTTCACATTTCTTGAAATTTGTGTCCCAAGCTTAGGCTACTAGGACTCATACACCCCAACTAGTGTATGATTCCCGCTTTAGCTTGGACCTATTTTGAATTCAATTCTTGGCAGGATTTTATTCTTCGAGATATGATGTCGGCTTGTAGTGTTGTAATTTCAGGAAATTTGGCATAAAATAGTATATATTTATTTCACATATTTTCACCTAACAAGATCTAAGTTTCAAGTATTCAAGAATTATAGAAAAATTGTGATCAAGAACATTCAAGAGCATTCAAGAACTGATTATCAAGCATTTTGGAACTATATTCAAAATTCAAGCATCATGTCAAAGTCATCATGCATCATGCGTGTTTTTGAGGTAACATTTGTGATGTAGGTGTTTCATGATTCAAGAAAGCATTCAAGATCAAGTTTCATACCAAAAATCAAGAGTCAAGATCTACATTCATGCTAGCCTTTTCACATAAGATTATAGCCTCCATATCAAGGGTTTGGTGAGTTGCAGCATTTGCATATTTTTCATTCATCATTCCTTCATGTTATTTAATTTCATTTCAAGGTTTGATTACCAAAATGGGGTTGGATGAAGGAAAATACCTATCTACTAACAAAACAACATTTATCTCCTCTTCATGTGTTATTTCAGATCTAGGTGTTTTGAGACATGAAGATGATTTGAAGATGCAGTTGCAAGGTTGAAGAAAGTTGTCAAAGTTGTCATCCTCATGGAAAGTCACCTACAACTCGCAATTCAAACTCTCAGACTTAGAGATCGTACATGAGAGAAGCTACACAAGATCACTAGAGGATATTTGAGTTTAGGATGAACCCTAATACTGGGACTAAATCACCACCTTGGGCATATGAGTCTTAGTAGACCACTTTTCAACAATTTTTTGTAGATCTTGGTTTACTAGTTGTAGATTCTAGATTCGGCTCAAAACTGTAAACTAGGACTAAATCGCTTTGTCTAGTGTATGAGTCCCAGTTCACATCAAAAGTCATAACTTAAGGATTGCAAACCTTGTTTCAAGCATATTTAGTCTTTTAGGCATTTCTCTATTTAGCCTCAGTTTGTTATTCTGATTTCAAATTCATTTCCTTGGTTACATAGCTCTAGATTTTCATATTGCATTCATTTTCTTCTTTATAAGCATTTTCCTAGTGGTGAATCTCCTTTAATCACACCTAAAGAAACCTTGTAGAAATCTCTTTTCCTAATTGAGATCTCTAGGGTTTCCTTTAATGAACTCAGAGCGAAATAGGAAAGGATTCCCCCCCCTTCTTGTATGTGCTCCATCTACTAAAATTTGGACCACCCTATTTTTCTGTGTTCATTTTGGTGAACCCAACCTTTGGACCCTTTACTTTTGATTTGGAGAACACTATAGTTCTATTTTGCATTATATTTGCATTATTTAATTTGCATTTAGGGCTTTTAAATCTTGCATTAGTGAAAAGTGCATATAGGTTGCATTTTTGCATCTTAAATCATTCAATTTCATTGGAAATTTGTCATTGCAAACAGTCAAGTTAACATAAAATCTAGACACATTACAATCACCTTAGAATTTTTTGATTTAGGTTTAGAAACTCTTGTAAATGTAAACAAATCTTCAATCAAATTGGGAGACTAGGGGACTTATGAAAATTCTAAGTGTAAGAATACTACTCAAACTTCTATGTTCAGATTTTCAATTTCCAGATTTGAATTTCCTATTTTGAATGTGTTTATTGCAAAACATTATTCAATTTCTATGTTTGCATATCAAAGAAGGATCCGCCATAAATAAGAGAGGAAACCCGCCCCTAAGAGGCATGTCTCATGAGAGGTTGTGTCTCCACAAGTGGAGACACGTCCACTCATGGGACGTGTCCCTTAGGGCGCGGCTTATGATAAAGTCATTTATTGTTGTTTAGTATAACTCATATATACCCTTCTACAAGGTGGCAGATGAGTAAGTAAATTCTGATTAATGAAATGTAGAATATAACATCATATATATAATTTGAATTTTATATGTATGCTCATAAATTTGATTAAATGTTTTTCCAAAAATATTTCAATATAAATGATAAACTTTGATCAAGTATGAACGACGATGATGCTTACAGCAATTGTCATTCATATCTGACCAAAGTTATCATTCATTAACACTCCCTCTTAGCTAGGGAAGATATTTCAAATCAAATAAGTAGAGATATCACCTTAACACGTGATATCTAAGACACAGTATGATTTCTCAATATTGTCAAGTCACATGACATTCTTCATAACATACCTTTATTATGGTATGTGCACTGACATCAATTCACATGATGTCTACCATATTTCATGGCATATCCACGGATATAAATATCCACCATTATTATCTCTTAAGGATCACAATGATCTACACATGATATCAAGTCCCATGATATCAATCAAAGTGTCCAAGAGATACTATCATGACATGCCCATAGATATCAAGTCACATGATATCTATCATGATAGTTTATCATTGTAGAGTAGTCACTTTACAATGTCAAATACAAGTGCTCAATATTAGAAAGATCATCACCTTTCAATAATGTACATAGGAGGAGTAGGCCCATATATTCATGGAGTCACACACATGACAAGCGATTTTACACATTAAACATCTTTATATATTAGTACAATTTATAAACAATTTGTATTTCAAACATAAATAACAAATTACATTTCAACCCTACCAAGTTTCTTCCTGAACTGCTCTACCTTGATTCGAGAGAGAGGCTTGGTGAGAATGTCTGCAGTTTGATCATTTGTACTAATATACTCCAACTAAATCACTTTCCTTTCCACCATATCTCTTACATAATGATAGGGGATCTCAATATGCTTAGCTCTATCATGAAAGACAAGATTTATAGAGAGTTTGATACAACTCTTATTATCACAATGAATAATTCTAGGATTCAAGGGCTCACCAAAGAGTCCCACAAGAAATTTACGAAGCCAAACTGCTTCTCTTGCTCCCATTGAGGCTGCAATGTATTCGGCTTCTGTTGAGCTCTGTGCAACTGAAGATTGTTTTCTGCAAATCCAGGAGATCATAGCCGATCCTAAACTGAAGCAACATCCTGATGTGCTTTTTCGATCGGTTACACTTCCAGCCCAATCTGAATCAGAGTACCCATGTAGATCTAGTTGATCATTCTTGTAAAGAAGACCATATCCAATAGTGCCTTGAAGATATCTCAAAATATGTTTCACAACGATTAAGTGAATTTCCATTGGCTCACACATGAACTAGCTAAGAACATTCACTGCATAGCAAATATCAGGTCTGGTGTTAACCAGATACATCAAGGATCCAATCATCTTTCTATAAAGGGTTGGATCTACACACTTGGATTCTGCTACTGCTTCTTTCAATTTGTGAAGGTTGGTTTCCATAGGTGTAGACATTGGTCTACAGTCCAACATTCCAAATCTTTTCATAATATCAATAGTATACTTCCCTTGGTTTAGTATAATGCCCTCTGATTTCTGCTATACTTCTAAACCTAGGAAGTAGTGTAGAATGCCCAAGTCTTTCATGTCAAATTGAGAAATTAGATCCTACTTCTCTTGAGTAATGAGGTGATCTTCTCCTATTATTAGCAGGTCATCAACATATAAAATAATTATTAGCATATCACCTTTGATTACCTTGAAGTAGAGATTGGAGTCAGCCTCATTCTTGGAAAATCCTAATCCCAAGAGATAGCTGTCAATTCTTTCATACCAGACCCTGGGAGCCTGTTTAAGTCAATAGAGAGCTTTCTTCAGTTTGCATACATGTGAGTCAGGTTTATGTATCACAAAACCTTTAGGCTGTTCCAAATAGAATTCCTCTTCAATGGTTTCATTCAGGAAGGCAATTTTCACATCCATTTGATGGATCTTCTAGCCTTTAGCTGCTGCAATGGCTAACACTGCTCTCACTAATGTGTAATGGGCAACATGTGTAAATTTTTCTTCGTAATCAATGCCTTCCTTTTGAGAAAAACCTCTTGCCACAAAACATGCTTTATGTTTTTCTATACTGCCATCAGTAGCATGCTTGATTTTGAAGAGCCATTTGGAAGAGACAACAAATTTCTCTTTTGGCCTAGGCACTATATCCCATACATCATTCTTTAGAATAGATTGATATTCCTCTGTCATTGCATCCTTCCATGCTTGATGTCAAAAAGCTTCTGTAACACTAACAGGTTCTAAGTTTATGATGTTGTTCATTAGAGCAACATAGCTAGAGAAACGTTTGGGTCTTTTACTCTCCCTGAATGTTCCTTTGGGTGTTGCATGATCCTCTACTTCTTTGATCATTTTACTCACCCAAAGTGTTTTTTTTCTGCCGTTTTCATTTTTATTCTCATTTGAAGTAGAAGGAAGTTCATGTGGCATTTCATCAGGATGCTCCCTTTGAATCTTAGGAGCAGGTTCCATTTCAGGTACTCTAGGGGAATAAGTTTCTGTCTCACTAGAACTTCGTGCCCTCTTGAATGCAATGTCTTCTTCAAAGATGACATCTCTTCTCAATTCAATTTTTTTATGCATAGGTAGGAATATCCTATAGGCTTTGGAGGTTTCACTGTAACCCACAAATACTCCCTTCTTTCCAGAAGGTTCTAGTTTGAATCTCTTCTCTTTGGGCACATGTATATAGATAGAACAGCCAAAAATCCTAAAATGACTAATGTCAAGTTTTATGCTGGTAAAGACTTCTTCAGGAGTTTTGTTATCAAGATGAGAGTGAGGACATCTATTGTTGATATAGACAACAGTCCTAGAGGCTTCTGCCCAGAAAGAAGTTTCAATGTTTTGGTCAAGTAGCATTTCCTTAGCAGCTTCTAGAATGATGAGAGTGAGGACATCTATTGTTGATATAGACTTTTAGCAACCATTTCCATTTTGTTGAGGGTTGTAGACAACTGTGACCTCCCTCTTAATTCCAACACTCATGCAAAATTCCTTAAAAATCTCAGAGGTGTATTCTTTCCCATTGTCTGTCCTTAAGGTTTTTATTTTCTTTCCAGAGAAGTTTTCAGTAAGGCTTTGAACTCTTTGAACCTTTTAAGGATTTCTATTGACTCTTTACAGTTAAGGAAATAGATCCAGGTTTTCCTAGAGAAGTCATCTACAAATATGACATAGTATAGAAATCCTGCTTTAGAAGGTACAGACATGGGTCCACATAAATCAAAGTGAACTAGTTCTAACACATTAAGGGTTTTACTCAGGCTATTCTAAAAGGATCCCTTTGTATTCTTTCCTAGGGCACAACCTTTACAAGTTCCCTCATGAGATGGTTTTAGCTTGGGTAAGCCTGTAACAAGTTTTTCCATAGAAGGTAGGGCACAAAAAATGAAGGTGTCTTAATATTCTATGCCAAATTTCATTTGTATCAACAATGTCAAGGGTACTTAGGGCTTGTTTAACCTCAGTGTATAGTTTGTAAAGGTACCCTTGTCTTATGCCTATGGTTAGAGCTTTCTTGATAGATGAGTTCTTAGGCCATACTAGAACTTTCCCATCCATAAATGTAACTCTGTAACCATTGTCTTCAAGGCAAGAGATGGATATAAGATTTCTCTTTATTCCAGGTACAAATAAGACTCCAGTGAGTTGCAGAGAAACCCCAGATTTCAACTTGATGGAACACATTCCAACCCCTTTTACAAGGTATGCAGAATCATCCCCGATGGTTACTTCTTCATCAAAATTTTGTCATACAGTCCAAGTGTTCTCTGAACCTTGTGATGTGTCTGAAGGAACCAATATCAATTACCCAATTTTGAGTGTTGTCATATACTTGACTAGAAAGGGTTGTATAGAACACAAAGTTCTCATATTCATGATTTGGGTTTGACTTTCCTAATTTGGCAAAGGATGCTTGTTGTTTAGTTCTATCAGGGCATTTCATTGCATAGTGGCCATACTGATCACATCTAAAGCATTGTACTTGAGAGATATCTTTCTTCTTATAAGATTCCTTTCCATTGGAAATTCTCTTTCTTTTAAAAGATCCTCTCTTGTAGGAGTTTTTCTTACTCCTCTTATTAGATGTTGTGTGGAGAACATGAATGTCTTCATCTATGTGTTTTTGTTTATTCTCTTTTGTGGAAAGTCTTGTTTCTTCTTGAAGGCAGTCAGTTCTTAGCTTGTCAAACTTAGGGAGTTTAGATCTCACACTTATTCCTTGAACAAATGACTCCCATGAGTTTGGTAGGACTCCTAGTGCAATTAGGGTTAACTCTTTGCTATCAATCTGATATCCAATTGTGGATAATTGATCCCTTAGTTCAATAATCCTCATGAAGTATACATTAATAGACTCTCCTTTGTTTATTTGTGCATTGTTGATTTTATTTTTTAATGGAAGAGTCCTGCAAGTGTTGTTAATCTCATAGGTACTCTCAAGATATTTGTACATATGGCATGCAGTTTCATGTTTTGCTAAGATAGGCACTATATGATCCCTAACTGCATCTACTAGAATTTTCATGGCCTTTTCATTGTTTTCAACCCATTGAGTTTTCTCAAGTTCAGCCTCTGGTTCCTTTTTATTTTCTTTCAAAAGTGAGTCTAGTTTATTCTCTCTAAGGATCATCATGGTTCTAAATTTCCATGATGTGAAGTTGTCTGCTCCTACAAGGTGATCTTCAAATCTGATCACACTTGACATTATGAAGAATGTGATGTGAATTCGATTTTAGAAAATATGAATTTTCTAGAGCAAACTAATTTTAGATTTGTTTTGGATTCACACAACTTGGCTCTAATACCATGTAAATTTAAACAAATCTTCAATCAAATTGGGAGACTAGGGGACTTATGAAAATTCTAAGTGTAAGAATACTACTCAAACTTTTATTTTCAGATTTTCAATTTCCAGATTTGAATTTCTTATTTTGAATGTGCGAATTGCATAACATTATTTGATTTCTATGTTTGCATATCAAAGAAGGATCCACCATAAATAAGAGAGGAGACCTGCCCCTAAGAGGCACGTCTCATGAGAGGTCATGTCTCCACAAGTGGAGACATGTCCACTCATGGGACGTGTCCCTTAGGGCGCAGCCTATGATAAAGTTGTTTATCATTGTTTAGTATAACTCATATATACCCTTCTACAAGGTGGCAGATGAGTAAGTAAATTCTGATTAATGAAATGCAAAATATAACATCATATATATAATTTGAATTTTATATGTATGCTCAAAAATCCGATTAAATGTTTTTCTAGAAATATTTCAATATAAATGATAAACTTTGATCAAGTATGAATGACGATGATGCTTACAACAATCGTCATTCATATCTGACCAAAGCTAACATTCATTAACAACTCTAATCAAGACTCATTCGCCCATTGGGGTGATTTAGTCTCATATTAGACCTGAAGTTGTATTTTACAACATTAGAAACCTTGTTTCTGTGCTTCTGTTTGTTGTTGTTAGATCTCTATTTCATATTACTAAATTTCCATTTCATTCATTTCATTAAGATCTAGCTTAATTTGGTTTCATTTCAAGTGCATTTGTAAACATAAGAATTGGAATTAAAGCATATCATTTATCTTGCATTCATTGATTGTCCCTTGCATGAGCTTTAAAACTTGGTGTCCTATTGCTAATATTATAGTGAGACATAGTTCGAGACTCATGGAATCCCATGATAACACACACATCATGGATCTTGGGTTATCTAGCTCTTTCACTCATAGTGTTGACACTAGTGCACTAGGTATGGACCATACCTTTGAAAACTATTTACCTTCAAGTAGTATGAAAAGTGTCAAAACTATGGTTTCTAATATCTCTCAAGAAAACATAATCCAAATACATGAGGAGTTATCAAACCTAGAACATCAAGTGAGTACTAAAAAAATTTCCAACATTTCCATTCCCACCATAGATAACATACATCATATGATTGAAAGTTAACAAGGAATAGAACTTGCACATAACTTAGCTTAGATCTTTGGAAAACATCTTACCTCAATGACTAGTTGTGCTCAACCTGCAAACAATTTGCAAAGTGAAGGAGGAACCCAAATTCCTCCTCCTATAACCATTGCCTCTATTCCTACCTATACCAACCCTTAGTTACCACAATGATGCAACCTACTAGTAATGTCTTTCCTACCTT
The DNA here is from genome assembly GCA_007258455.2 of Sequoia sempervirens. Taxonomy (NCBI): domain Eukaryota; kingdom Viridiplantae; phylum Streptophyta; class Pinopsida; order Cupressales; family Cupressaceae; genus Sequoia; species Sequoia sempervirens. The sequence goes on along the minus strand of VDFB02271358.1, from coordinate 734,660,909 downwards.
GGGTATTTCCACTAGAAATCCTTTTACCTTTGTGGCATCTCATGTCATATCTCCTACCACTTTACCTCCAATAAGCATTCCATTCACTTCGACCCCGAACACATATACACCTCCGTCATATTAACCTCCATCTCAAAATAAAACCAATGACACTATCCTTAACCAACTCTTGCAAAATGTTTCATCCCTTCAAAAGAAAATTTCCACCATAAACCAAAATAAAAATGGTCTTAAACCATAATACTATGTCAAAAGAAAATCCTTTTCCTTGGAGAGATTAAGAACACCGATACCACGAGGTATAGAGATTCCTAGGTTTGAGAAATATGGAGGGAAAAGAGACCCTTCTAACCATTTTTCTGCTTACATCGGCTTATGTAGTGATTTCATCCTTGAAGATAAGCTCTTGGCTAAGCTTTTCCCTAGGTCCTTGAAAGATACCACTTTAGAATGGTTTTCCTCGTTATCGACTAACTCGATTTTTGTTCATTAAATGAACTTGTTGAGGCATTTATTAACCATTTCCAAGTGCACATGACTCCTAAGATGACATTAGCTTATTTGATGAGATGTAAGCAAAAGGATGATGAAAAGTTTAATGACTTCATTTCACACTACAAATCACTTTATTCCCAAATCAATGTAAAGATTCATGATCCTCACCTTCAATGGATGTTGATTGAAAGCATGCAAACTAAGATACAAGATAAGCTTGGCATGTTGAAATTCCCTTCCTTCATACACTTGTGTACTACCCTTTGTGATTATCAAAACTTGGTTAGTAGTCATGAAACAAAACCCACCTCTAGCCGACCTAAAAAGTCTAAATCCATAAATCAAAAACATTTCCAACCTTTTAAGAAATAAAATAAAGGCTTTCTTCAACTAAATCCCCATCAACCAACCCAACATGTTGATACCAAAGTGGCTTCTATAAAGAAGACAAATCCTTTTACATTTGGGCTTCTAGCTAGACAATTTACTCCCTTACTTGATACCCTCCATAACACAATGTTACAACTTCTAGAATAGAAAATGATCTCCTTACTGTTGGATGTTATGGTTGTGTTGCTGATATGTGGTTTTCATTGATGTCAATACTATTAGCATTATTGTATTGAAGGCTGTATATGTCGAGGATATTGAGAAAATTGTTGAAGGAAGAGTTGCAGGTTGCCAATGGAACTGTGTAGGTCAAGAAGGTGTTTTTTTCTATACGTTGAATATTAGTTGTTTTGGACTAAAAGGTTTATTTTTGTGAGTATCTAGATCATCTACTAGAAGTTTCAGAGGTCTGCGTGAAGATTTGATCATGTTATGGACAATTATGTTCTGACAGTGTTTCTGTGGTCTTTGTTAGTATTCCTAATTGAAGATTGTGTAATTTTGGTAATATCAGTTGTTGTGGATGTCAGTATTCACCCCCCCTCTTAGTTGTCTATCCTTGTTTCAAATCCAACACTTACATCCTGTAAGAACTCTTGATCGTACTAAGCCTTTACCTCTAAAATTTATATCAAATTCCTATTGTCATTTTTATTGAAAAATGGACATGATACGAAACATTTTAAGACTCTTAAACATCTTGTGCAAGACCTCATTGATTCTAATCATATCCTTATTAGAGGTGTCAATGATAAAGGAAATACTTGTATGTTTCCCCTCCCAACCAAAACTTGCAAATCTTTACCAACCCCATGCCAAATCATAATATTTCATTTGTCAAAGCTAGTGAAACCAGAAGAATGATGTGATGAATGTTGACACGGATGATGACAACATGGATACTATTGAAAAATATCCTATGGATGATATGGTTGTATTGATCAAAATTCTACCTCATAAGGGCTGAACTAAAAATCCTCTTGACATATATTTCTCATCTAAAGATATAATTAGAAATGCACTTGATGGTCCTCTTTACATAACTGGTCGAATCAATGATAAGCCCACTAATGAGATATTAATTGATCATGTCTGTGGAGAGAATGTGATCAATGAAGAATTCTTACTTGTGCATGAACTCTATCAAGATAAATATGCCAAACTATTTAAAGCATGGATAAAAGCACAAAATGGTTTTGCCTTCCCTATGATGGGATTGATCATCCCTCCTTTAAAATTTGGGCTGAAATAATTAGATGTCTCATTCTCCATCATCCCAACATTGGATCAATTCCATGTGAAGCTTGGTTACCCATGGCTATGCTCCATGGAAGTGATCCTGTCGGTAGTGCATAAATGTTTAAAGTTTCCCTTTGACAATGAAATCTTTACTGTGCACCATAGTCCAACTTTAATTTTGCGTCTTCCCATGGAAAATTTTCATAGGATTTATTTTTTTCTGATCCTATGGAACCTATTAAACCTCATGAAGACTTCTTTTTAAAATCCTATCAAAAGTTCAAGGTGAAACATAAAGCATAACTATCCTTTGAAAGATTCCTCAACCTATGGCAGAGCCTCCTATCCTTGATGAAACCATGATTGAGCCAACACCCCCTTCCAAATAACCAAGACCAACCTAAGATAGATCCTTTGCCTATCTCATACAAATGACCAAGAGACAACCAAAACAACCCCGTCACACCTCCTAAGATAAAATAGATTTATAAAGCTAAAGAGATAATGGTTGAATAGCCTCTTATGGTTCCTTTTGTTCCTCCCCTTAGGGAAGAAAAGAAACATATGGTTGATAGACCCACTCCTACACAAACACAACTTGAAAATTGTACTAAAAGAAATGAAAATGCTAGAGAGCGTAGGTGTAGATGTCGTGCTATTGCTAGAAGGTTAAATGAAAAGAACAATGAAGAAAATCAACATCCAAGCTTAACTGAAGCAATATACGAGGAGTCTTCCTCTTCTCCACAACAAAAAGATCCTATATCACAACCACAACAAGGACTAGCACCCTCTTTAGTCATTATCATTTGACCTACTATTGTGATTATTTTGGACGATGATGGTGAGATTGCTAAAATTTATCAAGAAGTGCATAATGAATTGAATACATTTATTTCCTCTTCTATGAGCTTAAGTGAAAATTATCCTAAGAAGAGTGTTGAACTTGGTGATTCTCCTAGTATCACACTCAACATTGTCCCTTTGGATAGTTGTTTGCCTTCCATATACGATGAACAATATTGGGATGCAAACGACCTATTATAGGTTGAATCGCATGTTCCTTACTAGTATTGCCTTTATTTTTCATGTTATGTGTTTGATTTCATGTGTGTAATGTGATCTCCATGTATTGTTCTATTTTATGTATCTCTATCTTTGTAACATTCCTCTATATGTATCTACATTCTTCTCTATGTTGTAAATTCTGTCTTGTGTTTTCCTTTTGGGGATGATGCAAGGCTTTGAGACATTTAGGTCTCTTCCATGTTGGCCCAAAATATTTTCTTTGTTTTTGCTCTCTTTGTGTCATTCTTCCTATTCCATGAGTATTTGGGGAATGATGATAGTTTTGAGCTCTCTAACAACATTGTAGCAAAGATATATTGACTCCAAATCCATGGATCCCTTATGTGATTTTGGTATTTCATTTTCGGGGCAACCCCTTTTCATGATGTAGCTTTATTTGGAAACATGTGACTTGGCATAGGGATTTCCGAATAAGATATTATGTCCTCTTTATTTTTAGCATTTATTATTTTCTACTTTAAAGTAATTGCTCACAACATGGTGTTTAACACTTTCTTTAAAGTGGGGGTATACATTGGCATTATTCTTTTGCATTATACAACTCATGTTTCATTGTGTAGTCTTCTTACTTCATGTGATGTGTATTTCTCTTTGGGATGACATTGGGTGTGATGTCCTTCAAGAGTGTGATCTATCTTAGCATATTATATACCTCTTAGTGGCTTGATGCGACACACTACATCCCCTAAGTTGCAAATATTCTATTCTTCGATTGGTCCTCTCTTGGATACATTAGGCACAATGTTCCCTAAGTAAAGACCTTACATGAACTAAGAAAAAATACTTTGAATGTACCTTACACTATTTTTCATTTTCAATAATTGTTATATGGCCACCTTGCATAACACACTTTGCTTCCCTATGGGCCATCTTGTTTGTTCATGAGTATCACACATACAAAGTTTTGCTTGCCTCATGAATCTTGATGTTCATTTTGTGTGGTGCCTTATCAAATTTATTAGGAGGTATAGCATTGGTATGGTTAGTGTATGGGAGTCAAACTTAGGTGTGAATTTCCCATAGCCACTTGCTTGTCTATGTGAGCACATATCGGGGGCATGTGTATGTGTCTTGCTGGGGGCTCACTTAGTGGATGACCCGAGGTTCCACTATCCCTTGTGAGTGTGCATTTGGTTTGTATAGTGGGCATCATGTTCCAATTTTAAATAGTTTTGGACAAAAAGCTTAGATTTGATCCATATTGTGTTGGACAAACGGTCGAGGAGCTTGATCTACCCCTCTTTTTCTTTTTCTTGTTTCTTATGTCTTTGGTAGTGTGTGATTGTACCTTTTTGTTACTTCTTATATCATTCACATGTGTGTTATTTTGTCCCTATGATGGTTTTCCATAGGATCTTGATCCTTGGGGCTTGTGCAACCCTCTTGATCATTGACATCCTATATCTCACTACCATTGGTACACTTGGACCTCTCTTGATGCGAGTTTGTCTACTTTAGTGTGAGCTTGAATCAAGTTCCTCTTCTCACTAAAGTGGGTGCTAAATGTAGTGTAGAAAAATGTACCTCTTTACATTTTCACACTTGTTTGGGCCTTCCTTGCTAAAATTGGGCTTCTTTATGCCTTATTTGGTCCTATTTTGCACCCACAAGCCTTATTTAATGCATCTTTTTGAGGATAATACTAATATTTATTTGAAGAGAAATTATAATTCATTTTTTTGGGTTGTGTGTTCTAGATCTAGTGATGTAGGAATCATACGCCACCTTGGGCATATGGGTCCCACCTAGGTTTTGAGGCCTTCAATCTTGAATATGACATAAAACTTAAAATTTCTTGAAATTTGTGTCCCAAGCTTAGGCTACTTGAACTCATACACCCCAACTGGCATATGAGTCCTGCTTTAGCTTGGACCTATTTTGAATTTAATTCTTGGTGGGATTTTATTCTCCTATATCTAATTTTAGCTTGTAGTGTTGTAATTTTTGGAAATTCAGCATAAACAAGTATAAATACAAGGGTATTTCACATATTTTCACCTAACAAGATCTAAGCTTTCAAATATTCAAGAATTATAGAAAATTTGTGATCAAGAGCATTCAAGAGTTGATTATCAATAATTTTGGAGCTATATTCAAGATTCAAGCATCATGTCAAAGTCATCATGCATAATGTGTGTTTTTGAGCTAGCATTTGTGATGTAGGTGTTTCATGATTCAAGCAAGTAGTCAAGATCAAGTTTCATATCAACAATCAAGAGTCAAGATCTAAATTCATGCTAGCCATTTCACATAAGATTGCAACCTTCATATCAAGCGTTTGGTGAGTTGCAACATTTGTATATTTTTCATTCATCATTCCTTCACGTTATTTGATTTCATTTCAAGGTTTTATTCCCAAAATGAGGTTTAACTAAGGAAAACCCCTATCCACTAACAAAACAACATTTTCTCCTCTTCATGTGTGATTGCAGATCTAGGTGTTTTCAGACTTGAAGATCCTTTGAAGATGAAGTTGCAAGGTTGAAGAAAGTTGTCAAAGTTGTCATCCTCATCAAAAGTCACCTACAACTCACAATTCAGACTTTCAGATTAAGAGATTTGATAGGAGAGAAGCTATAGAAGATCACTAGAGGATACCAGAGTTTCAGACAAACCCTAATATTGGGACTAAATCACCACCTTGGGCATATGAGTTCCAGTATACCACGTTTTAGGGTATCAACACATAGTTGTTTCACACTTTTGACCAACTTATCAACACAAGTGAATTTAAGTATTTTTTAAGTGAAAATTAATTTTGGTCAAACATATGATCTTGTAAGATTTATTCTAGCTAAGTTATATGTGTCCACAACTTTTCCAACTAAAATTGTTGGCTAAATGCATATTTAGCACCACTTTGAGTCTAATTTACCAAAAGAATAAAATAATTGGAAAAAATTGATGTTTCAACAACTTCTACTTGTGTAAAAAGACATTATTTTTAAAATATAAAAATACCCTTTTATAGATCCATAAGTTTAGTTTCAAAAATGTAAATATTTTAATAGTTTAATTATTATTTATATTTTCCTTTTTATTTTTACTAAATATAGTTTTTTAGTACAAAACATTAGGTTGATTACCATGTCAAGAAAAAATAGTAGAACTTATTAAACAAAATTGAAAAAAATATGATGCCCTAGACACAAAAATCTATATCAAGATGATATAAGTCTTTTTCTATTTTAGATAAATAATTAATATGAAAGTTGATGTCGATTACAAACAACTAAGTTTTATTATGTGCACATTTTAATATTTATTGAAAAATAAATATTTATCAAAATTGGAAAAAATATATGCATGCCCTAAAGTTTCAAGTTATAAATACACAAAAAAATTTTAAGGAAAAAAGATAAAATTTATTATATAAAGATTGATGTCTCATGTAACTTCATTTTATGACATTTTATCAGCAACTAAATTATAGTGTTAATTTATAAAAAAACTAGATTCAAATAAGTGTTTTATTTTTTCAAAAAATACAAACATAAAATATACTAAAAAATAAATATTTTATTAGTTTAAATGACTTCAAAATTCAAAACATACATATCATTTTTTAGTGATTCAAGTTTAAAATTTTGATCAATGTTGGTCATTTCCTTTATAAAAGTGTGGCGCAAATTTGCACTTTTACCCTTCAACAATTTTCTATAGATCTTGGTTTACCAGTTGCATATTCTAGATTTAGCTCAAAACCCTAAACTAGGACTAAATCACTTAGTCCGGTGTATGAGTCCTAGTTCACGTCAAAACTCATAACTTCAAGATTATAGACCTTGTTTCAAGAATCTTTAGTCTTCCAAGTACTTCTTTGTTTAGCCTTAGTTTGTTATTTTGATTTCAAGTTCATTTCCTAGGTTACATAGCTAGATTTGAATATTGCATTCATTTCATTCTTTCTAAGCATTTTCTTAGTGGTGAACCCCCTTTAATCACACCTAAGGAGACCTTGTAGAAATCTTTTTTCCTAATTGAGATCTCTAGGGTTTCATTTAATGAACTAAGAGCGAAATAAGAAAGAAGGATTCTGCCCCTTTCTTGGGTGTGCTCCATCTCCTAAAAGGTGGGGCACCCTATTTATGTGTTTTCAATGACACAAATAAAATGGTCCATATCCCCTTAGGAAAAACCCCAAATGAAACATATTTAGAAGAAATAAACCCAGAGGAGTATAATGAATCTAATAACAAAATCCTATATACAATTTCAAGGCTACCACCAAATGACAATCTTGAGAACCCAAAATCAATAAGAGAATTTGAAAGTGAGAGCACCACATATAGTACATACAATGAGGAACTCCTATATGCATGGATGAAGGAGGAACTGAAACTCCATTCCCAAAAATTATTGGATGTTTTCTAGAATCTTTATGATTAGGAAGACATCATAGAATGCTCCATATTCTACCACATTTACAAACAATGAACCACACAACCATTATGATAGAATATAAGACATCACAAAAGTTATATCAAAAAATAATCACCATATAAATCACATTTTGTGAGGAATCCCACATATTAAATTACCCAAACACTCATACATTGGGGACCTACTATTATTCATCTCACGTATAGAAAATATTTTTCAAACTGAGGAAAGGAGACTAGACATATTGAATCGTATACTTATTTGTAAGACAACATTCTAGTGAAATACACAAAAAGAACATTTGACAAAATGGGAAATATTCAAGATCTTAATCAAAACAAGCTACCTAGCGAAGGAAGGGGAATATGAGGAAATAGAAAAGTACAATGGAAAGATCCCACATTGGGAACACCTTACCATTTGTACTAACACATGGAGATATAGAAATGAATATGATGACCGAATATACATATTATTTTATTGGATACTAACACAGTGGCACAAAATTGGTAATCAACCAAGAGCAAAGAGGAGAAACCAACAATTGGGAAGAGATAAACAAAATAATTTATTTACACCTTCTCATTCTATAATGAAAATATAGATAGACATACTGCACTATTCAAAATGAAGGAGATCATATTTAGACTGGAGGAAATTCAAGAAATGGTGGTATTACAAACTCCCACACTGCCTCAATAATGAGAAGGTATATATAGAGATATATATAATGACTTGATAAAGAAACTAGATTACCAGAAAGAAAATGCTTCCTAACAAACAAGGATGATGAGTATGTTCACAATATAGACATAGAAGTTCAACAAGGGGAAAGAGAGTTAGAATATCCCATAAAGGCCAAGAAAAAATATTATAAGCTCATCTAATTAAACTAAAAGAATAAAATAATGCTAATAAAGGAGATCCTAAAATGACTAAGATAGGAAATTACTAGGATGATAGACTAGTGGTACAAGTTGTAGATATGTTAAATATGAATTTGAAGAACTCTTCCCTAGTAAATTTATAGACTTGAAGGGAATAAAGGAGGAAGTAAGAGTTATGAAAATATAGATGAAAGAAAGAACTATATCGATAAGGAAAAGAACTTACCGACTAAACCCTAATATGAAGAAGAAAGTCAAAGTACAATTAGACAAAATGTTTGAGGCTGGGATAATCAAACTTATGGAAGATGCGGAGTGGAGTACTCCCATGATAATCTAAAAGAAGAAGACAAGATAAATAAGGATTTGCATTGACTTAGAGAATTGAATAAAGCATTCATCCATGACCCTTTACCTACACCTTTCACAAAATAAATTTTGGAGTCAATAGCAGGGAGAGAAATATACTCCTTTACTGATAGATTTTTAAGATATCACCAAGTAAGAATTATATGTGAATAAGACCAACCTAAAATAACATTTTCAATAGAATGGGTTCCCTACATGTATACAATAATTTCATTTGGCTTAAAGAATGCACCTACATTATTTAACGGGATTATGATAAAAATGCTTTCGAAGACCTTATGGACAATTTATATGATTGGGGAATTTATGGATTGGTTAAAGACCAAATAAAAGTACTCAAGATAATGCTCAATATATGTAGAAGTATGAAGATTTCCTTAAAATTGAAGAAGTGCATGTTTGTGGTACCATATGACATATTATTAGGTCATATCATATAGAAGGAATGGCTAATGGTAGACCATATGAAGGTTACACTAATCATGACTTTATCACCACTAAAAACATGTTTAAAAGTAAAAACCTTTCTAGGTTATACTAGATATCACCATAAATTTATAATTTAGGGTATGCTAGAATAGCTACAAAGATGGAAGAACTACTCAAATATAAATCTAGAAGAAGCATTGAATGGAATGAGGATTTCCAACAAGAATTTAATACACTGAAGAACAAGATTGTGAAAGCACCAATAATTGTATTCCCAGATTGGAACACACCCTTCCATGTACATGTAGATATCTCAGGAATTTCTATAGGATTAATATAAGCTCAACCCAAGGGAAACAAATACCACCCTATATCCTTTGCAAGTATAAAACTATCTAAGGAAAAAAATAACTATACCACCACTAAGAGAGAAGCCCTAACTATGGTCTATACACTACAAAATTTTAGACATTATCTCTTGTCAACACCATTTACATTCTTCATAGACCATGAACCATTAAAATACTTACTCAATAGGCCTATCATATAAGGGATAACATGTCAATGGTTACTCCTATTTCAAGAATTTTATTTTAAGATAATGGTCAAACCTGAAAAAACATAATAAAGGACCATATTACTTATCAAGGATGGAGATAGGGGAGGAACCAGAAGACCAAGAAAAAGATTCACCTTACACACACATATTTAGATTAAATATAGTATCAAAGGAACTCAATGACATTTTTATACTCTTATCTATAGGTGAATTTCTATCATATATCTCCCCACAGGCCAAATAATCGCTTGTGCAAAAGTTTCTACCATACACATTGATAGAAGGAGAGTTACATTCTATAGGGAAATATAAAATCATAAGAAGGGTTTTTTTTTAACATGAAATAAAATATATCCTGAAAGAAGCCCATGAAGGAATAGTAGGGGGCATAATTATGGTGAAAAAACAAAAAAGGTTTAAATTAGCTGGATTATGGTGGCCAACACTACATAGGGATACCGAAGAATATACTAAAATTTGTGATATATGTCAAAGCTAAGGAAGCCTACTACAAGAGATGAGATTCCATTCAAATTTGTCCTAGCACAAATCCCATTTGAAAAATGGGTTATATACTTTATAGGACCAATTGACCCACCTGCTAAGCACTCCAAAGCAAGAATCATCATCATAGGAGTTGAATACTTAACAAAATGGGTAGAGGAAAAACCCACTAGGGACTATATCACAAAAACTGCCACAAGCTTCCTATATGAAAATATAATCACTAGATATGGCTGCTCACTAACTATAGTAAGTGATCAAGGCAAGCACTTTGTTAATAAAGTAATTGTCAAAATTTTACAAAACTTCATGATAAATTTTAGTTGTGATATTATTTCAAGATACCAAATTTAAGTTTACTTTTTTGGGAATATCAATTTTGATAATAATATTAAACTTGATATTGATATCAATTTTTTATGATAACAATTTCAATTTTGATATCTTAAAATTTATATCAATTTTAATGATATCAGGGAAATTCATTATTTTAAACAACACACCACCAACAATTCACTTCCAATAATTCATCACCAATAATTCATCATCGTGACATATTCATCATGTATACAATTGATCATCAGTAATTCACCACCGTGGTATATTCATTGTGTATGCCTTTTTTGCACATTTAGTAGAATCTCTATAATTTTTCTTTTTTATGTTCTATTGGCCATTTAAATATTGAAAAATGTATATGCGATGAATATACCATAATGATAAATTTCTGGTGGTGAACTTTATACATGATGAATATGTCACGATGATGAATTGCCATCAGTGAATTGTGGTGAATTTTCCTAGATCCAATTTTGATATGTCAATTTCAATAGGTTTTTTAGATTGCAGGAATTGGGTAGCCCCATATAAACTACAATGCACCTAGTAAAAAAATTTCAAATGACCCATGACCTTCTCTTGACATGCCCTCTGATACCATGTGGATGAGTGGAGACTGGACCTCATGACCTCTTTCCTGCAACATGATGCATTATATATCAATTTCAATATTGATATTAATTTAAGATTATATACATTTTAATTTTCATAAATTTCAATTTCAATGTGTTAATTCTAATGAATCAATCTCAATATTAATATTAATTTTAATTATGATATCAAATTTGATACATCTATTTTAATTTTGATATCACATTTAATATTGATACAAAATTATATCAATTTTAGCATTGATATGAAATTTGATATATCAATTTCAAATTTTCTATCAAATTCAATATTGATACCAGATGGTATCAATTTGCATTTTGATTAAATACTAATTTTTAGATATCATTTCTAAGATGTCAATTTTAATATAAAATTTATTATCAATCTCAATTTTTCTATTTTGAAGTAGATATCAAATTTAATTTTAAAAATAATTTTAATTTTGATATAAATTCTAATTTTGATACCTTCAAATTGATATAAATTTTGATAAATCAATTTGAATTTTTCTTTAAAGTTGATGTAAATTTTAATTTTGATATATTAAAATTGATTCAATTTTGATATCATATCAATTTCAATTTCAAATTTTATTTCAATTCAAATTCATAGCTTGATATATAGATTAATAAATTTATGTTCAAGATATCAATTAAGTTGTGATACATATATTAAATTTTAATATGTAAATTGATAGTAAATCGTAAAATTATAAATTAGATAAACTATACAATTGTTAGATATATGCCAATGTTTTTTACTAAAAAAATAGGGTTAGGGCCTTGATCCTATACACAAAAAAAGTTCAAAGCATAACCATAACCAAGTCTACCAACCAAACAAGAAGCAACAAAAACCCAAAATCAACATTTCAAACCAAAACTGGCCAATTTTAGAAATAAATTTGTTTATGTTAAAATTAGATTAATTTATAAAATTTGATACATTGATGAATATATTAAATTATTGTAAATTTATTGAATTATCAATTATAAAAAAATACAGATGTTAGATATTTTATTTTACATCAAATTAGATATTATAAACTATATTTGAATTTCTTTATTGTGAATTGAATAGAAAATTAAATATCTATATTGTACTTAAACACATATCCTATGATTTCCAAATTAGAATTAAATAGTTAAATGCATATGCATGTGATAAATATTAGATAAATTACTCCCTCTAAATATTTAAGATAAAAAATTAGTTTATATATATCAAAAAATATGTTATCAGAAATACTAAATCTACAATTTAATAATTAAAAATATAAATGTGTGTACATGTTATAAATAAATGTCTATAATAAATAAGTTCAAATATAAGAACATTATTATTGGTAGGACAAAGCTAACTCTATAACAAGATTCATCCATCATAAAAGGAATGTGTTGTCAACACATCCAAGATCCATCACATGTACAAAAGATACACACCTTGAAGATATCTATACTATAGTATAAGAAGGGTTCAAATAGATGGGATAGATAAGAGAATGTGAAAGAAAGAGATAAGGTAGATATGATATATAGATAGTGTTTAACACCTAAAATATTGAGAGGGGGGAATTGAATTATTTTCTGAAACCACTTAAACATTTAAACATTCATTTGAAACATCATATTCAATTTGTAGTAAGGAAAGAAACAACAAAAGTAATAATAAAATTAGATAACACATGAACACCATATTTTTACGTGGAAAACCTAAAATGGGGAAAATAAATGGTTAGGATTAGCTCACAATATATTATAACCATTCATAATATATTCCAGAAAGGCTCACTACTAGGTAGACTCACTATCTAGAAAATAAGAGAAATAAAAAAGAGGGGTGACCCACTGCCAAGGTTTGAACTACTAATAATGCATCTACAATATGTAGGAGATATAGTTCCATTGGAGCTCAAAATATTGAATCAACACACTTCATGCTACACAGCTTCCACACTCTTCTCTACTTATATTCACATCACATTCACACTTTATTCACATAATTCAAATTAAATTGCATACATCTCATATCTACAACACTGAAACGAACTTACATTTATATTTATTACATCCACAAACACCTACAGCATCAATTAGGTCTGCCTAATTAGATGAAATATGTAATTAATATATTAACCCGTCAACTCAAGATCCAACCACACATGCCTCAAAACTTGTAACACATCAAAATAAGTTGGAAGGGACCTATAATTACTCCCTTAAGTTTGGTCAATTCATATTTTAACTTCGCATAACCCTAAACTCTTTAGGTTGACACTAGATAGTAAAGACTACTGATATGAACCACCAAAACATTTGCACTTGGACCACACACTCTTCTAACACATTTAAGTACTCCCACAAAACCACATAACTAAATATTCTTCTGTGGTGGAATGCAAAGCATTCCAATTATGCACACTGCTATAGTAACTCTATTACTGGAAAACCTAATACTTTATGAATCATAACTTTTACACCAGACGACATCAAGACATGAAATTTGGATTTAATATTCTCCAACATATACTAAAATTTCCTTAGAACCGTAGAACATAATTCTCCAAGGAGGAGAAATGCAGACCTAAAAATTGATAGACTGTACACTGAAAACTCTATTTTATGACAACCAAATACTGAAAATATTTGTTCTACACCAAATTGAGACTCTTGCACTTGTATAATGGATTACTATCACCATACTTTCTCATGCTTCACCAATCAACTATACCTCAATGTAGAATTCAATGTTGACATCAAACCATAATGTTAACATCAATGAAAACACTGTATATGGTCATGCTCATGTTGCCAAGAACCTTATTAATGACAAGAAAACCAACAATTTCCTCAAACTTCCAACAGATAGGGTATAAGAATGTAATAGATAAAACATGTAAATAAAGTATTAAATTTTGTTGTAATAGATAATATCATGTATACCCAAAAATGAGAATGTATAATGATAGTCTACATATAGAATATGCACTAATATTTTTATCATATTTGTTTATGAGTAATATACTATACTACAAGTTGGTATGGATCATGAATATTATGATATGGTTTATGCTATAAATTTTACTATTTTTTATGTTCTTTTTTTCTACAATCTTTAATAATATAATATGCACACTTTGATAATATTCTTATCTTCAACATTGTAGTATGAATATTATGTTTTAAGTAACCAAGGAAAAAATATTTTAATGCCCATTCTTTCCATCATACTAATTTTTTTACCAAGATATTTGTAAAAAGATAAAAGAGAGACCTAGATGTAAATACACTAGTTACAATTAATAATAATTTGGTAAAGAAGGATTAGAGTTGAGAAAAAAAATATTTCATGATTGGTAGTAGAAAACTCTATGTCCTAGCTTCATGCTATAGGATTAGATAACAAAGCATAAAAAATAGAAAGGAGGGAATCTTGAATGGATCTCTAAATATATGTTACCTTTAGAAAAGAGAAGAGTAACTCATTAGGGGTGCATAAAAGGATTAATAAAATAAAACCTATGACCAAATGATATAGGAAGAAGAGAATAATTTTCAAGGAAGAGATTGAATTGGAAATAACATGGAGAATATTACATTAAAATAAATCCAAGAGTTATAGGAAATATATTACAAAATAATGGAGAAGGATGTGTGGAGAAATAATAGCACACCTAGAGTGCTATTGTCAAGGAGTTACAAAATGATAGAGAAGATGCTACCAAGAATGTTGAGGATGATGAAGAAAGAGAAATCCTACCATGCATGTAATTAAGCATTAATGAGTGTATCAAGGGGGTTGTAGTTGAACACAATAATTTTGAGGAAAAATATATGACTCTATAACTAGACAGATGAGGAGTAATTACACTGATCTTTAACAATGACATATTTGAGAAACTCAACAAATAGATAGATAAATCAATTGAGATATTATACATATGAGGATTAATTACACTGATCTTTAACAATGACATATTTGAGAAACTCAACAAATAGATAGATAAATCAAATGAGATATTACAAGGTTTGAGAATACATATTTAAGAATGTTCGGTAATTAATGATTCATTGAAAGAAGGATGTAGAAGTAGGGGTATTCTACGAACTTGTACACCTCATTTGGAAGCTCATTTTTCTAACATAAGGATCATAGTTAATGATGGATTGGAGAAGCTACTAACCCATCTTATAAAACTAAAACCTATATATTTAAATAAAGATTACCTAGATATATTTGTAAGTGAAGGTATGGGCTTAGAAAAATACAAAAATGGTGAAACAAGGAAATCTACAAGAAAGTGAGAAAATTGTGGTAGAAAAGGAAGAAAATAAAATTTTCAAGGATATTTACATGGGTAGTATTGAGATGACTAATGAGGTTGAGAAAACTCTATATTAATGGGTGAGATGTAATTAACTAATAAAAATCCATCTATTGAATTAAAATGGTCACATAAAGAGGTAAAACCCTTAGACCAAGAGTCATCCCCCAAGTTGGTTAAGATAAGAAGTATTCTTGTAGAAGGAACATATATTGATTCAACTTAAATAAGAGAAAAAAATATATGAATCTATAATATTGCATAGAATATTAAGAATCAATTTATTTAGATACTATCAAGATGATTAATGAGGGTTGAGAAAACCCTATATTAATGGTTTAGATGCCATTAACTAATTAAAATTTATCTCTTGAATTAAAATGGTAACATAAAGACATGAAACCCTTTGACCAAGAGTCATCCCCCACATTGCTTAATATAGGAAGTGTTCCTATGGAAGGAGCATATATTAATTCAACTTGAACAAGAGAAAAATTAAAAAAACATGAATCTATAAGAGATTGCACAGAAATATTAAGAAGCGGTTTATTTTACATTGAATTAGCCAAAATAAAGAAATAATATGGAAACTAATGAAGCATAGAAACTATGAAAAAATAAATAGAAAAGGAGAAGACATTTATGTACTCAATATCAAAAGAGGAAAACCCACCAGAAAGAGAATAATAACCTTTACCTAGTACCAATAAATCTATCTAGACTAATTTTTAGATATATATCCCACCCTAAACTTACCAATATTTGGAAAAAGATACTAAAAAATCCTCTAATATGTACTTTTTATGTTGGAATCTATTTAGAGAATGAATAGAAATAAAGTGAACTAGGACAAATTTTATGATTTTGTAGTGACTCTAAGAAGTGAAGCTTTAAAATGGTATATGAGAAAATGTCTTCAACATGATAAGGAATGAAAATAAATAAAATATGAACCTCTCTATAATTTTGGATCCCCTAAGATTCTATTAGAGAGAATAAAAAAATATAGAGAGGTTAAATAGGAAGAAGGTGAAGTTATTAAATAATTTGATCATAGATTCAAGGAATTAATAAGATGGAAGAAAAATTAATTGAGAAATAAATAATTGAATGCTTTATGTTAGGATTGATACTGGTTCAGTTAGAACTAACTTGGATAGAATAATCATTAACACTTATTCAAGTAAAGTATAATTGGTATGAAAAATAGAGTCACAAACTTATAGATGAAAGAATAAGGAAATATAAAATAAGGAATTGGAGAACATAAGACTAAGATTAGAGTATTTAAAAATTGAAAAAAAAAACTTATTACCTAAAGGAGAAAATAGTGTATGTTTTTGTCAAGCCATAGGTTAAAGATTTGGTGCACTTACAACATTGAATAAGGCCATCTAAGAAATTAATTTCCAATTATGAAAGGTGAGTAAAGAGTTGCAACACTTAAAGTTGAATTAAAAGTGGTACCAATGAGGATTAAAAGTGGAGTGTTGAATTTATAGTGAATGGGATGATCATGAAATATCTATGATTATCCCTCTCTTATGATTAGGCTAAGGGATGATGAGGAACACAAGATATGGTACAACCATCGTTGTGAAAATAATATTATTTTCCACAAGGGAATGGAAAGAGCCAAAGGGTTGTGCAAGAGATCCTTCTATGACCATGAATATAAACATCCAATATGGAAGAACCAATGCAACATTCATAAGGCATAGTGTGCCCCATTGTAAATAAAAAATGAGCAATCTCCTACTAGCTATCCTTTAAATGATGATAAATGATATTACAATATTTATAGAGGTGGATGTAGCAAAGGAATATGCCATAGAAAAAGGAGAAGAGAAGACACCACCTACTTTAGTTATGGTTAGGTGAGAGATTATTCAAATGAAAATTATTAGGAAAAGAAGAAAATATGTAGTTTTTATTATAACTCTACTCATGGTCTACTCACTTATCCTAGAGCATAACAACATTTTTTAAATGCACCACCACAAACAAAAATATAAGAATTGTTAGGATTGAATGAAATAAATGGATTCAAAATCATAATGAGGGTACCTAAACAAAATAATCAAGGAGCGAGAAGGTGTGTGAAAACTAAATTTGATAAATAAAATATAACAAAAAAATATTTTTCAAAGAAGAAGAACAATTGTAAAAAATAATATTTAGAAAGAAAAGAATAATTGAAAAGGAAATGTATAATGGATTATGGAAGGGAAAATAAAAAATTGGTAATAACTAGAGGAATTGACATCACGAAAGGAGGGATATTAAGAGATAATGTAGAAGAAAAAGAAGAAGTGGATGAAGAAGTAGAGGAATTCCTAGGAAAAAATAAAAATATGATCAAAAAATTGAAAACAGAAGAAAAGAGTAAATAAGACTAATATTAGGCATGATTTTTTAGAAAGAAAAGTCTAGATATTGAAGGAAATAGAAACATTTATGAAAGAGAACATCCTTAAGAAAGTAAATCAATTCTCAAATTAATAAAACAAGGAAAAAAATATTAATTTAAAATACCAAATAAGAAATGTTGGAAGAAATCCAAGGATATGGAAGAAAAATAAGTTTTGATGAGCTCTAGGTAAATAATAGACAATTGAAAAATAATTCTTGAGAGCTCTAACTCTAACTTGGATTATTTGACTCATTTTGAGCCTATCTTAGTGATTCCAACTCCTACAACAATTCCCACAAG
Organism: Sequoia sempervirens; assembly: GCA_007258455.2. NCBI lineage: Eukaryota > Viridiplantae > Streptophyta > Pinopsida > Cupressales > Cupressaceae > Sequoia > Sequoia sempervirens. Next base: position 734,642,577 of record VDFB02271358.1, on the reverse strand, counting down.
GTTTATTATGGGTCTTCCATCTCTATTGGTTTCTATTGGTGGATCTTCCATAGTTCCTAACCTAGTTACTCTACTATTTTACTATATTTTAAATGAGCTTTCGCTAATGTTGGTGTAACCCATATCTATACCTACTAATGACCCTTGATAATCAACATATCTAGTTAGGAATTTCTTTTCCCACTTTATTCATGTCATCATGCTAACTATGGCTCTCTCCCCCCTTCTCCTTAGTCTAAGGACAAAGACAATTATGCTTCATGACTATGTTTTAGATGAATAAAGATTTTCCCAAGGTCTTCTCTTAGTCACACACTAAATTTAATGACGTGTGGTTGAACCGTAGATCTTTGGAACCCTAATCTTTCCTAGCACTACTAGGGTTTTTCACCTAAAAGGAGAAAGAAGGGCCAAAAAATCTAGCTAGTTCACTCAAATTATGAAATGTGTGATGTTATTTAGACTAAATGAACTTCTTAACTGATTATGAATGCAAAACCTAAAATTAATGCAATGTTGGAAAACAAAATGATGTTTGCAAACATGAACTAAGAATTAACAAATCCAAAAAAGAATAGAAAAAGGTTGATTTAGAGTGCACCTAGGCAGAGAATGGAGAAAATGGAATATTTTGAATGCTAACTGAGATCACAGAAAATCACTAGTGAGACTCATTCACCACTGATGTCGAATCAGTCTTGCTCTTGATGAAAACTGTCAGAAACTGGTTTCTAAGTGTCGGGATCCAAAATATGAAAAAATATGGATTTCCAACCTTAAGGTGGGGCTCATTCGCTACTGATTTTGAATCAGTCCTCTCCCAAAATTTTGAGAAATCAGGGGACAATTCCACAACACCAGATCCGAGGTTGTCTTCTTGTCAGGTTCACAAAGTTAATCCTATAGAAAATGAACATAGTGTCTTCTCCAAGCTTGAAATAGCTTATGATTGACTTGAAACACTTTGTTGACTTCTTTTCCACTTTTCAACACCTAAATGCTTGACAAATATACATACACAACATATACACAAAAGGGAAAAATGGTTAAAGGTTAGGGAAAAGGGATTTTCCTTCGTCAAATCCCACTTTTGTAATCAAACCCTTAATAAAATTATGAAATGAAAGAGCAAGATAAACTAGTAACATGCAAATGCTATCAACTTACCAAACCCTTATTGATGAAATTATGAAGATATATCAATGGCTTCCTTTGAAATCTTGATTGATGCTTGATTAGATAATGCAAAGTGCTCAAATGCTAGTTGAATGCTTGAATTGCTTGATTGAGTTATGAGATTGTTGGGGAGGATTGTAAAATGAGGATAAAAACGCATATTTATACACACTTATGTCTTAGTAACCTAGTAATACCTTATCACAGGTCAACACAAGGTGATTTTAAATAAAAACCTAAAAGAAAATTTGAAATATTTTGAATTTGGAGCCAAGAGGGAATCATTCGCCACCCATGGTAAATGGGTCACACCCTGGACTTGAATGTGGGTGTTGGGAATTAAGTCACATTTAATGTTGTTTGTCAGGTTTATATTAAAAAACAAACTTAATTAAGCCTTATAAGGGAATAAAGGGGTCAAATAAAGCATAGGAAAAGTGTAAATAGTGAAATTATGCCTAGAAAGGTGTGAAATCTTGTTACAAGACTTTACAACACTTCAAAATATGACTTGATGATGAATAAAATGGTGGTTTTTAGGTGAATTATAATGAATAGAGTCTAGAAAAGTGTAGAAATGTTTTACAACACTTCACAACACCTTCATAAGATGTCATAATTTGAATTTTAGGGACCTAATGTGAATGTTTAAGCCACATTGCAACATTAAATCAAAGAAAAATGGACCAAGCATCAAGAGAAAAGGCCTAAAAGACCATGAAAATGACAAGGGGCCATTTTTCTATAGCACATTTAGCCCCCACTTTAGTGAGGATGAACTTGCTTCAAACTCACACTAAAGTAGCCATGAAAATCAGGAAAGAGGTCTCAATGCACTTATGTTAGCAAGATGGAATGACAACAATAAAGAGGGATGATCAAGTCCCTAGGATGAGGATCCCATGGCAAAGTAAACATAAGAACAAAGGAACACAAATGATAGTGAAAAAGGAATGAAAGCTTCGATCGTTTATCCAACTAGTTGTGGATAAGATCTAGGCTAATTGTTTGAAAAATAAAATGCATACTCACTCTAGGGCAACAAAACTCATGGCAGTCCTCCAGGTGAGAAGACCCAAGAATGTGAAGCACATTCGCTAGTTGGCATTAACCCACAAACACATAGGTGGCGATGGGGAAATTCGTGATGTTGAATGGGCTTCCTGCTCAACCATATCAAAGTTATACCTCTTGATAACTTTAACAAGGTGCCACAAAGGAAAATATTGGTTCATTCTTCATGAGACAAGCAAAGCTTTGTATGCTTAGAATTGATGAACAAAGATCAAGGGTGCCACAGGCATGCAAGCTGCATTATGCAAGGTGGAAAAAATGCAAAAATGTAAAATGTAAAATGTAAAATGTAAAATATGTTCAAAGGAGTCTTGTGAAGTTCATGCAAGGTCTATCACTTAGGGAACATTGTGTCTAATGTCTCCAAGAGAGGAGAAATCAAAGAATAGTATATTCACAACTTAGGGGATGCAGTGCGTCGCATCAAGCCACTAAGAGGAATGTAATATGCTATGATAGATCACACTTACGAAGGAAATCACAATCAATGTCATCCATGAAGTGACAAATGCATCGTATGAAGTGACAAGTCTACGCTAAGAACCAAGAATGCAAAATGAAATGATGCCAATGTATGCCCCCCACTTTAAAGGAATTGCTACACATGATTTTGTGAGCAATTACTTTAAAGTAGTAAGGAAAGGAAAATGCGAGAAGAAAAAAAAGACATGAGAGCCAACTTGGAAAGACCCTATTCCAAGTCATATGTTTCTAAGTTAGGCTGCTTCATGTAAATGAAAAGGAGAAAAAAAGAAAAGGCGAGTTGCCCCCCAGAAGGGAACACACCAAACACATAAGGGATCTATGGATTTGGGGTCAATATGTTTGTTGCTGAATTTTTTTTATGAAAGAGCTTGGAAGTGTCATCATTCCTCAAATACATAGAACTAGAAGAATGACACAAAGAGAGCGAAAACCAAAGAAAAAGAAAGGTCATTTTGGGTCAAGGGTATGTGCGGGATCATGATGGACCAAAAAGTGGCAATATGATGGGTATGTGGCTTACAACTTTTTTTTACCCAAAATTGATGAAATGAAAAGGGTTTTTAAAGGAGATTCTCAGATTTCCACCAATATAAATTATGCTTTACTTTGAATTTAATAAGTAATTATTATTAATTTTCTATTCAAATTATGACTAAAGTCCTGATTGATAGATTGATGGGAAAACATCTATAGCTTTCAAACAGTACCACATTTTTTAAATCTAAAACATGCATCACATTCTATGCTTCGTATACTATAGGATTAAAAAAATAAAAAATGAATTTCATGAAGTTTTGACCAAGTTAAGGTGGTCAGACATACAAGTTTTTTATATTTTTCAAAATTTGTAATAAAAAATTCATAATTAATTATTTACTTGGAAAAAAATTACAAAAAAATATGTATCACATTGGGAAATGAGTCCATTACTTATATCTAAAATCTTATAAAAATATATTATCATTTTATTGTGGTTAGGGTGGTTAGATAGACACCTACTTCTTATTTTTTCCCAAAAATTTAAGTACTACTCCATTGAATTTTCAAATTTTCACCAAATATATTTTTTCATTTTTAAACAAACCTAGTAGTTTAGAAACTACATTCAATTTTCTATAAATTCTATTCTTACATATTTTTGAAATAATATAGATAACTTATTCACATTTTTACGTGAAGTTGCCTAACTCTAATTTTTCTGATTTTTTTGCCACTTAAGGGCCTATTTTTTCCATGATGATCATGCACATACCCTCAACATGGAAGAGACATTTCGGTCTCGATGCCTTGCATTGTACCCAAAAGGAAAACACAAGCGAAAAGAAAATGAAAGGCAAAAGAAAAGGAAAATATTTTGGGTCAACATGAAGGAGACATTTCGGTCTCAATGCCTTGCATCATCCCCAATAGGAAAACAAAAAGAAAAAGAAAAAAAGGACCTTTTGGGTCAACATGGAAGAGACACAGGGAATCTCTATGCTTTGCGTCATACCCAAAAGGAAAAAAAAGCAAAAAAGACAATGCACGACATAGAGAAGAATAGAGGTATCAATAGAAGAAGTGTACAAAGAGAAAGAACATCAAACACATGATATGGCGGAACATGATACAAACATAAAATCAAACCAAAGAAAAAGAGAAATGAAAGGATAGTAAGGTGACTACAAGTCAACCATCTAACAAGTCATCCGCCTCCCAATCATGTTCATTGTATTAAGAGAGTGGTTGACTTTCCAAAGGAAGAATTGCAAGTGTGGAACTAGGAGATGTGCTAGGTTCTTCAATTGGCTGAGAAGATTTATCATTTAAGCTCATGGTAGATGAAAATAATGATTTTAGGCCATTATGTACTTCTTCATCTACTTGTATGATTTCCTCATCATCATCATCATCAAGGTTGATTACAATGGGAGGATGAAGGGTTATCTCCAAGGAAGGATGAAGCAAAAGTTGTGGTTGTTGGATTGGTTCATTTTGTTGTGAGGGCTGGACTGTGTTGTCATCTATTGCTTTTGTCAAAGGCAGAGGTTGGGTTTCATTGTTTTCTTCCATTCGAGATTGATGAGGAAGGAGATGACGATGACGCCTACACTTCCTAGCACCACATTTCCGTTTAATTTTATTTTGGAGTTGTTGAGGGGTAAGAGTGGGTTGATCCATCATATATTCCTTTTCTTCCAGAGGGGGAAGAACAAAAGAAACTAAAGAAGATGGGTCAATCACTTTCTCTTTAGCTTTATACACTTGTTTAATGTGGGGATGCATAACTGGATTTGTTTCATTTTCTCTTGGTCATTTAAACAAGGAAGGGGAAATGTTTATAGGTGGTTGTTCATGAGGTTGTGTGGTTTATTCAATGTCTGATTCAGGCTGAAGCATGGTTTCATCTAGGATAGGAGGAGCGGAAGTGGACAAGGACATGCTACGAAGCGACAATTTGGCTATACATTTGGCCTTGAGCTTTTGATAGGCTATGAAGAAGAAGTCCTTATGAGGAGTGATGGGCTCCATAGGTTTAGGCCAAAAGGCTTCTAGGTAAAAATTACCTTTAGAGGATAATGGATTAAAGCCACTATGGTTTATGATAAATATTTCATTGTCATGTGGAAACTTGAAACATTTGTGAAAAATAGAGGGGACTTCTTTCATCGAGCAAAGCCATGGGTGACCTAGCCATAGATAAAATTGATCTGATTGTGAAATGATCGAAAATGTTACATCCAAAGTTTTAGGTTCCACTTCTAAGGGGAGTACAATCGATCCGATCGTAGGGCACACAAAACCATTATGTGTTTTAATCCATACAGTTGGTTTATTATAGTCATCTTGATACAATTCATGTAATACTAAAAATTCTTTTGTGATCACATTCTCGCCACAGGAGAGATCTATTAATATCCCATTGGTGGGCTTATCATAGATTCGGCCGGCTATGTAAAGAGGACCATCAAGAAGCTTTTTAAGTATATCTTTGGAAGAAAAAGTGATATCAAGATTTTTGTTGATTGGGCCCTTACGAGGGATAACATTTATCGTACTCACAAATTCATCCATAGGATTAACTTGGGCATCATTTGGAGTTATATCATGTTGTTCATTATTTGTATCATTTTTCATGACTTGAGGGTTTGAAGGTTCACTAGCCTTGACAAATGAAATGTTGTGTTTAGGCATGGGGTTGGTAAAAATTTGTAAATTCTAGTTAGGGGGTTCAATGAACTTATTGCCTTGATCATTGACACCCACAATGGACAAATGTCCCGAATCAATGAGGTCTTGAACTAAGTGTTTTAGATGCTTACATTGTTCAGTGTCATGGCCATTTTGGAAATGAAAATGGCAATAAGCATTTGGTTTGAAGTTGGGTGGTAAAGGCATGGTGGTATCAAGTGGTTTAATGGTAGGCAAAGAGAGCATTTTTTGTTGGAGCAATTGGTTCATTATATTGTGGAGGGTATCAGGTAAGGGAGTAAATTATCTCTTCGGGTCCCCATAGGTATAGGGCACCGCTTCTTTAACAATGAACACTTGGTTTTGAACTGGTTGTGTTGGTTGTGGAGAAGGCGGATGGAATTGTAAAAAGCCTCGATTTGTTTTTCTAAAGTTTTGCACATTGTTTTGGTTGTTTTGCTCAGGTTTCTCAGCTTGGTTAGAAGTGGAATTTGAATCATGACTAGAAACTGAGTTGTGATAATCACAAAGGCTCATGCATAAATGCATGAATGAAGGGAATTTCATCATAGATAACTTATCTTGAAGGTGAGTGTGCAAGTTTTCAATAAACATCTTCTGCACATGTGAATCAGGAATCTTGACATCAATTTGAACATACAATGACTGGTAACGAAAAATGAAGTCACTAACTTTTTCATCAATATTTTGTTTACAATGCATTAAATCAACCATTGTTTTCTTAGGAGTCATGTGGACTGGGAAATGACCTATGAAGGCATCTACAACTTCATTGAACGATCAAATGGAATGATTGGGTAGGTTTGAAAATTGCTCTAATGTAGTGTCCTTTAAGGTTCTAGAAAATGTTTTGGCTAGCAGCTTATCATCGAGGACAAAGTCATTACACAAGGTTGTATAAGCATTGACATGATTAGTTGGGTCTTCTTTACCCCCGTATTTATCAAACATAGGCATTTCAATTCCTTGTGGCATTTGTGTGCATAAGATCTGTAAGGATATTGGGCTACTACGAACATGGTATGTTGGTGGAGCATTTTGGCTTTGGCTAATGGTGGAGAGTTGTTGTTGTATGGATGAGACTATGTTAAAGAGTTGTGTAACGATGGGATTAGTGTAAGGAGTATGAGGTGGAAGGGAAAATGGAGATGGGGTGTATGTAATATTGGGTGAAGTGAAAAGGACACTAAGAGGGGTGAAGGTGGAGGATGGAATATGAGATGCCACAAAAGAACTTGAAATGTTGGTTGGAATTGTGAAAGAAGGAGCCACATGACTAACCTATTGCATAGTTGTTGTAACTTGAGGAGTGGTATAGGTTGTTATGGATGCTATGGCTGAAGGGGGAGGAATGTGAGAGCATCCTTGGCTTGCAACTATTTTTGCTGATTGGGATGTAGAAGGAGCGTGTTTATTGTATATTTCAGCTATTGATTTCATAACTTGTAAACCATCATTGCTTTCAATCAAACGGTGAAGGTTTTCTATTGCAGGTATGGCAGTGGTGGAAATGTTTTCAAGAGACAAGTCTTGTTGTAAATTTACAAAATATTCATGAATACTAATGAACTTGTCTTACAGAAGGGAGTTGTTTTGTGTGTCAAAATTCATTGGATGGAAAGGGGAAGGCATATAAGTGGTATGATCAATGCCTAATGCACCATTTTCCATACTACGAGTAGGATCTCTTGAGATCCTAAGGTCCACAATGAAAGTGCTATCGTGGGAAGGCATGAGTCTAGAACTTCGTCTCACTAAAGTATTATCAATGGGGCACCAAACACTCATGCAAGTACCACAAAGGATAGGGTGAATGTAAATGTAATGTAATCTAGGAGTGCAAAATGCAAATAATAGAAATCCTACAAACTAAAATCAAGAAATGACAATAGAGAACAAAAATGCAGGAATTACCCAGAAAAATGCCTAAAAATTTAGAATGAAATGTGCAGATGGACTAATTCGCCCAGGGTGGCGAATGAGTCTAGTTATGAGATTTTTTGGTGTTTCCAAAAAATTTAAACTGATTAAATTCTTTTCAAATGCCAATGAAAGGTGTAGATGCAAAGTTTTAGTTTTTTCAATAATATGTAATGCAAAAATGAAATCTAAATGAGTCTTTCACTAATGCAATATGAGAAATATTAGGATGCAAAAACAAAACAAACCCTAAGTGAATGTTGATGAAAATGAAACCTAGGATGCAAGATGCAATGGAAATTAGAAATTTAAAGTTCTCACTATGCAGGTTCACCAAAATGAACTGTAGATTTTTGGCACCCTAATCCTTCCTAGCACTTCTAGGGTTTTCACCTAAAAGGAGAAAGAAGGGCCAAAAGATCTAGCTAGTTCACTCAAATTATGCAATGTGTGATGTTATTTGGACTAAATGGAATGATATGAATGCAATTAAATAAAATTTTTAACTGATTATGAATGCAAAACCTAAGATTAATGCAATGTTGGAAAACACAATGATGTTTGCAAACATGAACTAAGAAAGAAAAAATGCAAAACAAAATAGAAAAAGATTGATTCAGAGTGCACCTAGGCAGAGAATGGAGAATCTGGAATTTTCTGTATGCTGACTATGATGATAGAAAATCACTAGTGGGACTCTTTCGCCATTGATGGTGAATCAGTCCTACTCTTGATGAAAACTGTCAGAAATTGGTTTCTGAGTGTTGGGATTTAGAATCTGATAAAATCTGGATTTCCAACCTTAGGGTGGGACTCATTGTCCATTGATGGCGAATCAGTCCTCTCCCAAAATTCTGAGAAATTAGGGGACAATTCTGCAACACTAGATCTGAGGTTGTCTGCTTGTCGGGTTGACAAAGTTAATCCTATAGAAAATGAACAAAATGTCTTCTCCAAGCTTGAAATAGGTTATGATTGACTTGAAACACTTTGTTGACTTCTTTTCCACTTTTCAACACCTAAATGCTTCACAAATCTACATACACAACACATGCACAAAGGAGAAAAATGGTTAAGGGTTAGGAAAAAGGGATTTGCCTTGGTCAAATCCCACTTTGGTAATCAAACCCTTAATAAAATGATTAAATGAAAGAGAAAGATAAACTAATAACATGCAAATGCTATCAACTTACCAAATCCTTTTCGATGAAATTCTAAAGATATATCAATGGTTGTCTTTGAATACTTGATTGATGCTTGATTAGATGATGCAAAGTGTTCAAATGCTAGTTGAATGCTTGAATTGCTTGATTGAGTTATGAGATTGTTGGGGAGGATTGTAAAATGAGGAGAAAAATGCATTATACACACTTGTGCCTTAGTAACCCGATAATAACTCATCACAGGTCAACATAAGGTGGTTTTAAATAAAAATTTCCTAAAAGAAAATTTGAAATATTTTGAATTTGGAGCCAAGAGGGACTCATTCACCACCCATGGCGAATGGGTCCCACCCTAGACTTGAATGTGGGTGTCAGGAATTAAGTCACATTTAATGTTGTTTGTTGGGTTTACATTCAAAAACACACTTAATTAAGCCTTATAAGGGCATAAAGGGGTCAAATAAAGCTTAAGAAAGGTGTAAATAGTGAAATTATTCCTAGAAGGGCGTGAAATCTTGTTATAAGACTTTACAACACTCCAAAATAGGACTTGATGATGAATAAAATGGTGATTTTTTAGGTGAATTGTAATGAATAAAGTCTAGAAAAATGTAGAAATGTTTTACAACACTTCACAACACCTTCACAAGATGTCATAATTTGAATTTTAAGGACCTAATGTGAATGTTTAAGCCACATTGCAACATTAAATGAAAGGAAAATGGACAAAGCATCAAGAGGAAAGGCCTAAAAGACCATTAAAATGACAAGGGGTCATTTTTCTATGACACAGTGGTTATCTAGGGAAAGGTCCAGCATCATTGAGGATTTCTCTTTAAGTGTTATGCTTTAACTAATTTCTTGGTTGTAGTTGTATTTTTTTTGTCCTTTTTAGGTTTTTCATCTCTCATGGAACTCATTTTGTTTGTCTTAGGTTATTTTTTAAAAAGGGTTTTGGTCTTTTTAAAAACCCATTTTACCTTAATAAAAAATAATATATAGGTTAAGATTATAAGTATGTTTTGGGTAACAAAAGGAGAGGAAAGGGGCCTTGAACCTAATCAGAAAGTGGAACAAGGCCTATTGGCTAGAAAAAACCACATAGGAAAATAGAAGAGGTGTAAAACCAACCAACACCTCGTCAAAGGATCGACACCTAACCACCAAGAACAACAAAAACTATATACCAACAAAAAAAAGCATACCTAGAGACATAACTGAATCTAATTGATCGAGGGGCACGCAGACCCAGTAAGAACATAGAACAAAGGTTAAGATAAATATGTTAAGGAGATAAGAGTATTAATTTTGAGAATTTTATGTATAATTTCTAAAGCTCTAAGATAAAATTTAATATTTAAGAACTGGATCAAAGCTAGATCTCGTATTTGGCATTATTCTATTGATATCTTGGAGATAAAACATTTCTGAATGATATCGAGGTAGCCTATAAGTAATCATAGACAAAACTGGGTAGCTATAGCACCCATCCCCAATGACTTTACTGTGAATTTATAAAATCAAATGTTATTATATGGTTAGTATAGGAATTGCATTCCATTTCATAGGTTCAATTTGTTTAGAAAACTTAGGAATTATAGAAATAACACCAAAAATACAGTGGGAGATTCAAGATGCAGATCCAAACCGGTAGTTGATTGAAAGTCTCTATGAGATTTTTTTTAGATTGCAGGAATTGCGTAGCACAACCCCCTATAAACTGCAGTGTGACTGGTAAACACTTTAACGTGACCGGCAATGCTGGTGCGACACGTCCTCCGGTACCCAGGGGGTGGGGGAGACTAAACCTCGTGACCAACCTATAGAAAAGGTTTAGCCAACCGAACTAGGGCCCCAACCCCTAAAGTCTCTATGAGCTAAAGTTAAAATGTTTGACTTATTTATGTTAGAGTATATGAAGACTTCTAAAGGCAATTTTATATAGAAAGACATTAAAAATTCTTTATCTTATCAACTAATGATTGACATCTTCGTGGAGGGCCTATTTTCTAACGTAACTCAAACAAAAATGTAATCATTTGCAGGTGGCCCAGGAAGCGACAGCCTTCGAAAACAAGAATAAACTGTTACAGGCATAGGAAACTACCCATCCAGCTTTCATACGTATTATGAACCACGTCAAAAAATCATCCAATCTTTCTCTAACGGTCGTCAAATTTTAAATTTCAATCAAGTAACCTGAATATTAGCTTTTAAAATCAATTTTACTCTTTAGCGAGCATCAATCCGTTTCAATTTATTATGCGGCAGATTCTATTATTGTCTTTTAGCCCTGCTAATTAGACAGTTTTGTTCCTAGGCATGCCCGTCTTTCCTCTATAAATACAAACTACAACTCCTCCAGCAGTCCATGCAAGCATTTGTTCTGTGTACCTACATTGCATTGTGAAGTTATGAAGAAAAATAGTGTTGCCAAATTCATAGGAGTAATGTTGTTATGCCTCTTGCTTGAAAAGGCTTATGCAGGTAGTGCTTTTGTTGTGTTTCCACAGCCTGGATGTCCTGTGGGTCCTGTTATGATTGCCCAAGGGTGTGGGTGTTTTGCTCTACCCAGCGATTACCATGGAGGATATATTTTTGATCACCAAGGACAGGATGTCGCTCTTTCTAATACTGCTGCCTGTGACGGCCAACCACATACTCAACTTAATGACAGTGAAAAAGACTGCAACCCTTTTGGCTGGATTAGCTTATTAATTATCTGCGGATAATCTTTTCTTTATCCAAATTACAAGCGATACCACCATCCCTATCCAAAGTGTATTCCGTGACTTTGGTGTACGGTATTGTTGTAGGAGTTAAGTGAGGATTTGTATGTAGTCTTTATGGTTTGTGCTTGTTAAATTTAGTAAAGATTTCTAACTTATCTTTATGATCGAGTAGGATTTTAGTGTGGTCCCTATGATTTAGGGCCTTCTCTCCGCTTAAATTTACTCTGTGTTTGTATTTGTCCTTTTCGATTGCACTTGACTTAAATCGCTGGAATGTGCAGGCTGTTTAGGTGGACGTGAAACAGCCTCCATGTTGATCGCATGCCAAACTGTTTCAGTTCATTGATAATTGAAAGAATAATTTCAAAGTTGAATTTGTGCAGGATTTATATTTGGTATTTGATATAATATGTATCCCACTTTTATAATTATAGGTTCTTCGAAGGACATTTTTTAATTTTTTAATTTTTTTTATAACTACCACTTGCACCTCAATGAGGTGCAATGGTTAGGCTGATAGGTTGATATGCTTTGGTATTATATTATGAACATGTAGAAGGGGTGTATGTTTTTTTTTGGCAACTTCTCTTCAAGACCTATACAACGAAAGCAATGGGGTGGTTAGGTGCGTAGATTAGGTGTTGATGCAGTCAAATTTTAGCACCAATTTTAAGTTTTGAAGTTTGAATTGTGTAATGGTTTGTAAGTGCTTGGAGGAGAGTTCTGCAAGAGAAATTTGTAACAATGGAATTGATGCAGAGTTTAAATTAGTTTATTTTAAAAAATTAACTTAGGTTTACTTCCATGATATGTCCTTATGCATAAGTGATGAAGAATCATAATAAGTCATCTATATATTTGTATGTGGTAGTTTAATCATACTCCCAAGTTCCATTGGTTTTCTTTAGATAAATGATAGGTATGAGAATGCAAACAAGCCTTGTAGAATTTGGATAGAGTTATCACCTTTTTTTTATAATTTTATAGTATGATAATTTTTTTTTCTTAATAGAACAATTAGAAAATGTTCTATTTAATCTCTTTTTTTTTTGTTGTCATCCATCACCTTGATGGATTTAACTAATCATATATGTCAAATTTTAATAATAGAAAATTCCATATGCACAACTATCATATTAAATAAAAATTGTAAAAATAATCCTTAAAAAATGTAATTTTTTTTTTTTTGAGTAGAATCGATACCAAGGACAAAAAAAACTCCTGTATTTTTAAAACCTTGATTCAACATCATCTCACACTCCCATTATCTAAAGGAAGTAAAAACAAAGTTATATTTCATCACATTCTCAAACAGCTCGCCCGAATTCCAACAAATTTATGAGATTGGTCAATCCTTATTTTGGCATATGGAATTCATGCTTTGCTTACATTTACACAATCAACATGTAGTCAAGTTAATCGCAGAGCTTGGAATTACATGTCCCATCCCTATGACGGCAAGTGTTTCTAAACTCTGACACGACTACCGTAACGGGAGGCTTATTACACCATAGTTGAAGGTTATGTTTAATTTTCTGGTTATCCTCCATCTGGAATTAGCTCGGTTTGCAGAAGCCTAATTTTGATTTTATGTTTATAGTGATTTTAGAGGTTTTAATATTTATGCAGGGTTTGCAGAAGCCTAATTTCTGGTGAAGGATAAGGACCACCCACTAGTTTTCAAAGAGCTGCAAACCCAAATCGGAAGCTCTCTTTCTGGAAACCCTAATTATTTTGTTTTGATACCAGTTCCTTCTTAGATGCATTCACTTTCCAAATCTTCTTGGTCTAATCGATCATTATCGACCTCAACCACATAAGCTTGAGTTTTCTTTTATATACCTTCTATATTCTTTCGTTTATGCTCAACTAGATATTAACACACTCAATGTTCTTTGATGTTTGCTAAAGCTCTGAACTTTGAAGGGGCCAAACTGGTAGTAAGTGCAGCAGCAATGATGATATCTTCCACAACTCATCAATACACAATACAAACCAAGATCTCTTTGTCTCCTTCGTTGCATGGAATGGTGAGGATGAATGCTTATGCAACTTTCGACGTGAAGCCCAACAAATCATCACCACTCTACATGGGAGTTCAACTCAACCCAAATTCTCTCGGTGGTATGAAGATCAATGGAGCTGCCACTAATAGCTTGAACGTGAATAATATCAATGTTGGGTTGTATGAAAAGTTGTTTTATATATTGCTTGAATATAAAGTTATTTCACTTAAAATCTCTGTAGAACCCTCATTTTTATCCTGTATTTTCATAAATAATATGTTTTAACTTGGGTATAGGTAGATCAATCTTCCTGGTCCTATTGTTTTGTGAATAATGGAAAGGGTCCTCTGTTTATTTTTTGTCATACTTTTCCTTTTCAATGTCCTCTAGTAATGGAGATGGCATAGCGTTCGCGATTTTGCTAGGTGGGTATCCCTCAGGAAGTCTGGATGGGTAGTGTTTTGGGTTGTTTTTACAAAAAAAGGGATTAGGATCTGCTTCCCATATACACTATCTATATGCTGTGGAGTTTGACTCTACACTCAACAAGGAGGTCATGGACATGAATGCTAACCATGTGGGTATTGATATAGAGAGCTTAATTTCAACTAAGAGTGTTATGTTTCTGAGATTGAACTTATTCTCAATGATGGCTCCCAACTGCATGCTTGGATTGATTGGGCCAGGGTTTCGAAGGTGGAGGAGTGCCTAAATGCCACCAAGTTCCATTCTCCTCCGCTACTGTTGCTGAAGAGCTTCCTATCCAGACTGCGCCTATGCAGGTCATCTGCAATCTTTGAAATGTGGTCGATGTAGGATAATAAAACCCTCGCTCTGTCTTCGTTGAAAATTTTGAGGATATATTTTCTCTTGGTCCTCCTCTCTTGCTTTTCCACGGTCTCGACAACGTGCGTCCACCGCATTCGGGCTCCTTGGAACTCGTCATTCACCGTGTGTTGAGAGGGCAGGTTAAACACTGACTTCATTTTTTGTTTGGACCGCGTTAGATCCCGGTGGGGTTTCCAGCGTCAGACTAGGGGAAATCCCCACGTAAATATCCCGGTGGGGGAACCCGGTGCGGTTCCCCGACGTAAATAGCCAATAAATAGCCTATCGGCTAAATATTTGTATTTGTTATTTTTAAAGTGTATTAAATTATGATATTTTATCAAAGTTCAATTTCACAGTTTTTAAGTTAAATTTATTAATATATATTTCATGAATATTAGTTAATTTATACAAATTTTACATTTTCATGAACACATAAATGGTACATTAAACACTAAGTATTCTTTTAAGTTAAATTATGAATATTAGTTAATTTATACAAATTTTACATTCTCTTTAAGTTAAATTTATTAACATATATTTCATGAATATTAGTTAATTTATACAAATTTTACATTCTCATGAACACATAAATGGTACATTAAACACTAAGTATTCTTTTAAGTTAAATTATGAATATTAGTTAATTTATACAAATTTTACATTCTCATGAACACATGAATGGTACATTAAACACTAAGTATTCTTTATATTTAAGTGATTCTAATAAAGGTGAAAGCACATGAAATTGAAATTTAAGTTTAAGACCTTTTGAAAGGTCACCCAATTCATTTGTATTTCAATTAAAGTATGCTTAACCATGAATTTTCTCCAATATCAAGTCTATTTAACTACTTAGCCCATTTACAAAACCTTCAACAAGTGTTCTTTATGAAATATTCATTATAAAATCTTTTGAACCCATTAAATAACATTTTAAAAAAGAAAATCACTTTAAGTCTATTATGGATTTTTCATCTCTATTAGCTTCTAATGTTGGACATTCAATGGTTCCTAACCTAGTTACTCTACAATTCAAATCTATTTCTAATGAGCTTCACCTAGTATTGGTGTAACTCCTATCTATACCTACTAATGGGCCTTGATTATCAACATATCTAGTTAGAAATTATTTTCCCACTAAGTTCTTGTCATCATGTTATGGTTCTCTCTCCCCCTCCTCCTTAGTCTAAGGACATATATTAGAGGAATAAAGACCTTCCCAAGTTCATATATTAGTCACACACTAGAGTTAACAATGTGTGGTTATTTAGGGAAAGGTCTAGCATCCTTTAGTACTTCTTTTTCGGTGTTGTGCTTTAATTGATATTTTGGTTGTAGTTGCATTTTCACTTTCCTTTTTAGGTGTTCCATCTCTCATGGAACTCTTTTTGTTTCTCTTAGATTATTTTTTTATAAAAGGGTTTGAACCTTTTCAAAAACCCAATTTTAACTTAATAAAAAATAATAGATAGGTTAAGAGAAGTATGTTGAAGAGATGAGAGTATTGTTTTTGAGACTTTTATGTGTAATTTCTAAGGCTCCAAAATCAAAGTGAATATTTGAATGGAATATTCGAGAATAATATCTAGGTGATGTTTATAAATTATTTTCATCCATGATCGAAGCTAGATCTCACATTTGGCATTTCATTCGATTGAAATCTAGGTGACATCACTATTCTACATGATATTGAGGTAGCTTTCAAGTAATCATAGATGAAAATGGGTAGCTATAATACCCATACCCAATGAATTAATAGTGAATTTATGAGATTAAATTTATGTTCATACATTGTTAGAGTAGGAATTACATTTCATTTCATAGGGTTCAATTTGTTTAGATAACTTATGTAAAATGACTAACTTTGTGTATGCCCACTCTTTATGATAGATTTAGTTTTTTTAAATGATTTATTATGTATTGAAATTAATATTCTATAATTATATCATATTTAGGGGTATAAATAATATTTTGTATCTTAATTGCATGTTTAATGTTATTATATACTGTTTGTGTTAAGAAATATTTATGTTTGCAAGAGAAGAAAACAAGAAGAAGGTGTAATTATATAAATCATTTGGATATCCCTACACAAAGGGTGTGGCTAAGTTGTGCAACCTAGTCTATTCTTCATTTATCTTTAAATATATCCAACTAATATCTCCATCAATACTTTCCTTGGTCTTGTAAAGCCAAAAGTATTGATTATTTACCTACTACTGTTAGTTGCTCTACAATTTCTAGTCGCATGATGATTATTGTTTCCCTCTTAGTATGAACTCACATGTTACCTAGGTTTATATTCCAAGTGTATTCTCTAATATTATATAATACAAACTGGAGCACCAACAAACCCCATAATTCATATCCTTTAAGTGTAAATATTTATGTTATTACACATGAAATTTGGTGAGTGTTATATACTGAGATAAGCATGATTGATTTAGGATTCACATGCATATCAAAGTGAGGGAAAATATAATTTTAGAAAAATATATTATGATTCTTTTTCTCATTTTTTTATGATGATCAACATTATTATTTATCTCTCATTTTTATGATGAAAAATGTTTCATTTTATTATTTAGTTTTCTTTCTATTTTGGGGTAATTCGTTCATATACATGTATATGAATACAAATGGTGTAATTCTTGTGGAGTCAGAATTATTTACCTATCCCTTTTTAGATCCTCATTTGCAAACAGTTCCATGGTCATTAGCATATCTTAATCCAATTTTCACATGTTCTTGTATATTTCTCTTATTTATCTATTCTCGATGATGGTGTATAATTTGATGATCCTTAGATTAACATTTTTTTCATGATCCATTTTATTTATTTGAACCAAGGTTAAATTTATTGTCACATGATCATCGTTGTGAGTATGAACTTGACCTTGAATTCAAATTTGAGTGACTAGTCCCCTTTTTCTTTCTTTCCAAAAGTTGACTATGTTAATGTTTGTGTGATTTATTGTCATGCACTAGGGTAAAAATTATTCATTTGCATTCATCATAACTAGTAATCACACCTTGGGATGCAATGGGTACGCCGAAGATAGTATAGTGATTTTTTTTGTTAAATTTGTTTATTTGGAAATGGGAAAACCAATAGAAAAGTGCAAATGAAGTACTTTTCCAAATTATATATGGACTATTACATATGACAATCAAAGCAACCATCCACAAACTGAGTGGCACACTCTGAATTGGAATTCAGAAAAGTAAACTAATAAAGGATACTCTGTAAATATATTAAATTTGTAGCAATACAAAAATCTTTTTAAAAATGCCAAAATCCATAATTCAAAAACCTTCAAACATGTAGAAAATTTAATGTACACCCAAAAAACACAAAATAAAGCCTATGACCCGAATAAGTCGGGAGTACTACACAGTGGTAAAATCCACATTCCAAAAATGATCAATTCAACCTATTCTAGCTTCCATATGACTATTGCATGTCATTCATAATTTCTCAAACAAATCCCCACTAAGATTTGATTTGGTTGAGCCTTTTCTGTAAGTGCATATGGGCATCTTCAACATTTTCAAAATGAGGTCTATAGCCATGAGATTTGGGGGACTAGGAAACTGCTTTGAAAACAATGCTATCCTTAAAGTGACCTATAACAAGACAAAATAAAATGAAATCAATAAGTGTAGCAAGAAGAGCATGTGTTACAACTTATTTCATTAACATATTGAAGACGATGCAAAAAATAGGGCAAGGGGAGGAACTAAATAAATGAGGATGATGCAAAATATTCAAGTATAATAATTTATATATTTACTAGTTTGTAAAATTATATACTTCCCAGATTTACTCAGATAACTAACTTATTAAAACAACTTCCATGAAAAGTTAAGAATAAAAATCAACACAAACTAGGATCCACACACACATGTTTAGCATTTTATAGATGCATTAGTGATAGTCTGCATTTGTTGATCTTGAGTCCTTACAGACAATGTAGCAAATGTTACATAGAAAACAACCATGTTGTTGTCTTCACAACATGCAAAAAACTGTAAATAAAAATCTTCTAATATTATGTCAAAAATTGTTATACAACTATCTTCACAGCATGAATGAGAAATCAATTTAAATCATTTAGAAAGGTTGAATCTTATTTTTCTATCTTAAGAAATGCTTTGCAGTAATGAGGAAAAAATGGTATGTACAATTTTTCTATTTTGTACATACGTATATCTTTGAAATTTCTTAAGATGTAACTACATTTAAATTTTGCATTTGGAAAGGTAAAAATTTAAAAGTTGTTCAAGAAAAGAGCAATTAAGTTATACTTA
Source organism: Sequoia sempervirens (assembly GCA_007258455.2). NCBI lineage: Eukaryota > Viridiplantae > Streptophyta > Pinopsida > Cupressales > Cupressaceae > Sequoia > Sequoia sempervirens. The sequence goes on along the minus strand of VDFB02271358.1, from coordinate 734,623,686 downwards.
AAAAATAAAATGGAGAAGGGTGAAGTTTATTTAAATACACATTCTAGAGAGGATCATCGAAGCCCCAAGGTTTGAAATGATTTGCGGACAAATCTATAAGAGTATAAAAGGTGTTGGATAGTATAAATAAGTTTCAAATAAATTGATGCATAATGAGTAATATTTGCCATCCAACATTATAAAATAAGGTTCAAAAAATAATAATGGGCACATAAAACTCCTTCATACGACATCCAATATAGAACCTCTAATTTTGAAGGTAGGTGTGTTGCATCAAATAATCCATTCAGTACCTCCTCATTGCCAACATAATCATCATCAATTTTGAATTGCTTCAGCACCCAACATGCCAACAATAGACCAGTATACAACATGTTATGAATAGTTGTTATATTCTTATGGATTGTGGAAATCTAATAACATTGATACAACATGCTGCAAAAGCAAACAACACATGCATAAATATTATGTGTAAGAAACACATAATAGATTGTTTAAGTCCTTATTGTAGCATCAACAAGAAATAGTAAAGATCTAACAAAAAATAGATTATAGAAAGCAATACATGCCAAACAAGCAAGGAATCCATGTTCTAAAGATAAATTAGTCATTCTAGTGCATAAATGTTGAAGGTACAAAATTAAATTGCCTATTTGAGATTAGAAAGTCCAAAGATAATTTATGCAATCCACTGCAATAGATGTGAACAAGTGTGTGCAAATAGATTTGAATGAGCATGTACGAATAGATGTTTATAAGATGGAAAAGAGTGTGGCCTTGCAATTTGTGTCAAATTAGTGGAGCGAACTGAAAAAGGTATACCCAGCTTACTAAATTGCACATTTACATGCAGTTGCCAGTCATTGTAACAACCCCAAAAGAAACACTTATTCAATCAAATTTACCTCTGTACAATATGTAAGCACACAACTAAGAAAACAAATGTGCCCGTCAACAAAAAAACACAATATATACTCTATTAATATTGGCATTATAGGGTAAATGTATAATTTCTTGTAATTATATTATAGACAAAGAGGGAGATGTATTTATCCCAATCCAATCAACATATGTTTTAACTTGTTAGCCAACAATATACAATAATATACAACATCTTATATATTAATTTATTTTAGGAAATTGAAATTCAATTGTAATTCCAATTCTATTAACTTGTTTAGAAGATGAAATTATGGTAGAAGTAGAATCATTAAAAATAGTATGGTTCAATCACACCCAAAAGTATGAGAAGAAAGCATAATGTAAGTTAGATATAAGGAATGTATTTAACACAAGTTGAAAGATTAGGTGATGAGAACACAATATATAGGTGCAAAAAGATATGTAAATAAGAAATGTTTTACTGTTGTGAACATAATTGGTAGGGGAGAAGTCTAGTTTAAACAATAGCTTATGTAGAAGATATTGAAATACTGCTTGTATGTTGATTGAGTAGTTGTCGAAGAACTCTCTTGTGAATGTAATATGCTTGTGTTTATAAAATTTGTGCTAAAAAGGTTGATCCTGGCAGTTGTGCAACTTTGAAGGAGGGCCTACGAATCAAATGTGCTAAGCAAAGAAGAGATTTGATAGTCAGAGTATGAAGAGATGTGTAAGCAATTAGGAATGTAGTCATTGAAAGTGAAAGTACTAAGTAGTAAGAGAACATACCTATTACATTTTTTTTAGTGAAAAGAAGTTGAGCATTTCAAGTGGTTGATTCTGATAGTGTTGACAATCGAGCTTCCTCATGATTCTACATGCAACATAAGAGATTTTTTTCATGCATGTGTATCTATCAAATGTGAATGCAAGGTGGATACGAAGGCTAGAGAGATGAGTGACTCTGAAAATTACTGTGAATGTCAAGCCTTGTCAGTTGATGTTTCCAATGTCAATGGTGGCCATATCAAGTGTAACCCCCTATGATTTTTGGATGGTTAAGTCCCATGCCATTTTAAGTGGAATTTGGTGTCATCCACCGTGACTCATTGATGTAATAGGGACATCTTTGGGATTGTTTGTATCCTAAGAAGGCGAAATGTAATTCTTGAATTGAACAACAACAAACAAGGGGAGTTGGGGTGGTGTTTCACTCTCCTTGTACACTATTTTTTTTACTATGCCAAGAGCTCCATTAACAAGGCCAGTATCAGTCCATAGATTACAAGATAACATAACCTTTTGGTCAACACATAGTAGAATATTTTTTGGAGTTCATCTGGATTTGAGTTGAAAGAGCTCCTTATTTACTCTTTAGTGGCTATGACAACGGGCTATGCTAGAGACAACAACATGTGCTTATTATGGTGTGAGACTTTTCATTGGTTGCATAAAGATGTATGGATGATAAGAAAGCAATTTTTTATATAGATGTTGTTATTGAGCTTGACCTTGACATTAGCAATTGCTAATCTACAATTGTAGGTTCAACCTTTCTTAAATTGCACAAGAGCTCACGAAATAGTAGTTGAGTTGGATCTTCTCCTGCTTGGTGAAATATTTTGTTTAGTGTAAAAATGGTTTGAAAGCTCCACCATAGGGTCCCCCCATAGGAAGTAGAAGAGTACAAAGGAATGTCTTTGACTGACGGTAGTTGGCTGGGGTCTCCAAAGAGTAGGTTTGAGTGACCTCCAAATGGGCTAAGGTTGTGTGCTGGGGAAGCTTTGTGTAAGTGATAGTCAATGCGTTCAAGGAACATGGGGCCGATCAAGCTCATTTCATCTACTAAAATGTAGCAAACAAAGTGCATTCTCTCTTCAAAGCTTGCTAGTGTCTGGCCTTGCAAGGGAGCCATCTCTTTGATGGATATGCAAAGTGCAAAATGAATTGTTGATGCTCCAATGTTGAATGCTGCAACATCTATTGGTGTGAGAAGTAATCGCGATGTTTTCCTATTTGTAGCAAAACAATTGAGTTCAAACCTAATTTTTTTAATTAGGTATGACTTTCCAATTCATGTAGTTCCTTGAACTATTATTTTGAGTGGTTCCTAGTAAATGGTGGAGGATAGGTCTGACAACACTAAATCCAGTGTTTTCTTTTGTTCCAATGAAAGGTTGTGTTGGGTATTTAGATAGGGCAGGTAGGGGACTTGATATGTTGTGTGGTTTGAGCCTACAAAGTTGGATGCTATAGTGAGTTCTATTGGATCCATGGAATGCGTATTCCAATCATGGTTAAGGTCTATTTCATAGTTACCTAGCATGTCAAGCGCATCCAAGTGGAGTGGCTGGTTTGGGTGTTGTTGTGCCCTCAGCACACACACCCTGTTCGAAATGGGGACCCTCTCTTTCCTTTGCCTCACCAAGTCATTTTTTTACCATCTCATTTTGTGTGTGCCCCTTGTTTGGTGTTCAAAATGGTCAGTAAGCTCTTAGGGATGTCATTTTAAGTTGACCATGTTTTTCCCCCTCCAAATTTTCTCAGTCTTTAGTATTGGCAGGTTCACATTTGGTTTTTTCCTTAGTGCTTAAAAGGTGGAATCCATGGAGCTCATTAGGCCCACCCTTGTGGGTCACCCCTCTTGGATTGGCATCACCTCATCACCTTGTCTCAAGCAGCTTTTATCTGATGGCTTTCCACCATTTGGGTGATGAGGTTCATTTTTTCATCCATCTATCGCTGACATCCCAGTGAACTTTCTTTGGTGGTGTCCCACCCATCGGGACCTGGACCCTTCAACATCATCTGATCATCACCAGGAAATTAAACAACTATTTTTCAATGCCTTCCCGACCATCAGACCCTGATGCTCCTGCAAAAAAATTCAAATTGAAGCCCACCAACTTCTGGTCCACCATACGTGCATTTATTGCTGGCATTTAATGCCTTAACTTCTATAAATAGCCAGCTCTGAACTATCATTTTAACATATCAATTTGATCAGAGTGAATAAGAGGAATTAGAGAGCCATCTCCCAACACCGCCTTCGAGCTCGACAAACCTCACAACTGATTTAGTGTATTTATTAGTTGGTTTGTTGACCACATTCATCAGATTCTTGAGGTGAGTTCGCCACCCCATGCCGCCTCATGTTTTTCTCCTATTTCTTTGTAAATTAATCAATTTAAAAAAGAAAGAACTCAAGAGCTAGGTAGAGAAAACCAGGGCACACAAAACCCATGTGCTTGAATCTTCCCAAACTTCAGAAATCAACGATTATCCAACCGCAGAACTTGCACTCTTCGTCATTGTTCTTGGGCCAAAGCGTTCACACTCTGTGGGCTTGAGCCTCCTGATTTTCATCATCAACATTTGAAAACTAAACCAAACTTATGAGTAACGAACCTATCATTTGGGCCCACCATCATGGGAAGACTTTTCCCTCTCGCTGTTGAAACTTGGCCAAAATATTTCGAACTAAAACAAAGTTCAACACACTACCGGGTCTGCGCCCATGGCACTCTATCCCCTGGGCACCGCTCATAGTCTGTTGATTCTAAATAGCATTTTGATCCCAACTTTTCGGTCTTCAGACCTTGAATCCCTCTCTATCAGTTGACTTTACAAACAAACAATTGACCACCCAACACTTTTTTAGGTTCCACCTCGCAGACTGAGCCGATTGATTGTACGAACAAACATCTAACTGCCCAACGCCTTTTTGGTTTCCACCTTCTGGACCTCTATCCGCAGGCCACCACAGTGATATCGTCATTTCATACAACCTTTGAACAACTTCCCTCCACCTTTCAGCTCCCGACTCCCTCATGACCATCAAACAAAATGTCAAAATGCTAAGTGATCAACCTTCGGCAGGTCATCCCCCACAGACCTCCATCATCGGGGCTCCATCCCGTCCCAACCGTTTCGTAAGGGAGAACTATCTCCTTCCTCCCAACCTCCAAAACCCGACCTTGCCATAGTCACTAAGCTTTCAAACGATCAACAAAGCAAACATGAAGGTTGCCCATCCATTCAGACCTGATCCCTTAGATGGCCCCCATCGGACCTCTGAATCTTGCCCATCGTTTCAAGCAAAAATTGTCCAACAACTTTTCGCCCCCTCTGAATCAAGATGCCTGGACACCAAGGTATGATATTGACTACCTTCCATCATGCAGGTTCTTCTCTTCTCTTATTCCGACCACCTAAAAGGTGACCCAAATTCCCTCCAATCACCAAATTAACTTTGACCCACATGTTATAATAGTGCACTCCCCTTAGTGGACTCCTTAAAGTGGCCAAATTTGAAGGTGGGTTGGGGCACGTGGGCTGCTATGGCCTGATTGTCGTCCCTCCTATAGCAACTCTAAAATAGCCATCAAGCCAGGGAAGTCTGACTCCTAGGGCCTGAATCTTCCAAATTCCCTCTTATGAATTGCTAAAGACAATCTGGATTATATGTTAGATTTCTCAAATGCTGAATTATCTAGTCTAACTCTGTCTGTAGGGATTTGACTAAAATTTCCATGTTTTTGTGCTCAAATATGCTCACCTCTCTTTTGCCCACAAGATATATGGAATCTGATGTAGGACCTTCAGGGGTGGTCGCAAAGAAAGACAAAGGAAAGAAAACTAAGGCACCTCATGGAAAAGAAGATAAGGACCAAATGAAGTATTAGTTCCAAGGGGAAACCCTAAAATACAAAGTCACCTCAACCTAGAAGGAGGTCACATACACAAACATTGGACATATAGACATCGATGAGTTCAAGCAGAGAGTCAGAATCAACCCTACCATAGAGAATGCAAGACTAATCAGAAGCAGTGGGTTGGGAAAAGCAACAGGTTTCCCTCCCACTCTTGTTGCCCCTAAACTAGTAATGGCCTATAGAGAGGCATATCAAGTAGAGACTAGAACAATAGTGGACAGGGACATAAATATTTTACCTGACATGTCCACCAAGACAATAACAAAGACTTTCCATATCCCTACCTTTAGGGAGATGGAAGTACCAACCATAAATGATTGCAAGGAAATGTGAGATGAAAACCCCATAAAATGCAAAAAGCTTCTAAATAGACATTGGTTAAAAATGAAGAGGGGCAGTGCTACAAAGGTTCCGCAAGAGATTTTTCATAGTGACTTTTATGAAGACTATCATGACCTGGTAACATTGTTGAGTAGAGTGATGGGCCTTCCGATGGTGGCCTTCTTCCAGGAGTGGATGATGTACTTTTTTTAGGAGATCCTTTGGGGTGAGGCCATGTTCTATTGGGCAGCAATAATCAGTGATTGCTTCCACAAGCAATTTATGGCTGTCAAGAAAACCTCTAAATTTTACATGACCTCTTACTTGGTCTATTCACTAGTCAATAGGACGCAATACAAAGGCTTGTTCAAAGGTCCAAATGAGGAACCAGGCAAGGAGCTAAAATTTTATAATAAGTACCCTCAACTGCAATTCAAAAACTTCAAGAGGGAGTATTGTAGGGTCAATGACACTTTCATAGGTCATACCATCAGACTATTTTGGGGTGATTTTGAGAGAAGAGTCTCACATAGTGCTTGTTCCTTCAATAGTTTTCCTTCTTATTCATGCAATTTCCAAAGTTCACATACATCCATGCCGAAGGCTTATCAGAAAGACCAAACAAGCTGGCCCAGTATCATAATGACTGGATAATACTATTAGAGCTCTATCAGAAACTACGACGTGTATACACCCTTTTGAGTAGCAAACACATAGTAGGGATTCCTTATCCCCTCTCCTTCGGCCAAGGGCTATATGAGCCTCTTACCTCTCAGTGTGTCCATAATTCAGAGAAGGAACTGGTGGAATACCATTTAAGACTCAATACTGCCCGACCACTGATGGACCCCTCTAGCCATCTCAAGAAAGCACTTGGACCTGAATACGCCCATCTACATAGCATAGGGGATTTATGGGCTAATTGCAAAGATGATTTAATGAAGTGCGAATGATGCACTATATGCGAATGACCACATATTTCATAAAGAAGGTCAATCTATTTCCCGTACTGGACCAAGTGGAAGAGGATGAAAGCACCATCATGGATCCTCGGTATAATGCAATTGCCATTCCCATGTTGCCACTGATTGACTGGGATGAATGGGAGGTTGATGACCTTGACATTCTAACCAAGCCCATCAAGGCTCAAACAAAAGATTATATTGATGGGGAATTTTCCTAATTAAAGTAACAAGGGGTCATTTTGACCTATGAGGGGCTTGAGAATGAGCCAAGTGAAACAGGTAGTGGGGTAGTTGTTGCCCCATCAGGTGAATCCTGTCAATCTCCTTCACCCACCAGATCAAGAAAGAGAAAAGAGGCTGCTGAGAAACAACCCAATCCCAAGGTGTATGCTAGAAAGGCTTTAGAAGGTGAACCTTCCAAAAAGCATAAGAGATCAGGCAGTGTCATGGAGATGCCTCCCATTCAGGAAGATCCACTTTGCAAGGGAGAGGAAGAGATAGGGGTTGAGCAACCAAAATCTCCACCTTCTCCCTTCAAGAGAGTGATGAAGAATAATATGCTAGTGCCAATTACATTGTAGAGACCTTTGATGCGGACCTTGAGGAGGAGTTGGCTGGACAATTGAAAGATGTTGAAGACGAAGTAGAAAATCCACCTTCTGAGGAAGAAAACGAACCAAGTGACAAAATGGAGGAAGACACTCAACCTCCAACTAGGGAACAAGAAGAAATCTCTAAGCCTGATGAAGAAATTCCTCTCTTGGTAGAACAAGAAGAACAAGAAAAGAAAGAGCACGATGTGTCACCTCAGCATGAGGAAGAGGAGAATAAAGAAGCTCAGATAAACCTAAAGAAGAGTTTGAGATGGGTAAGCCTAAGATAGAGCCTCATAGAGAGGAAGAAAATCTTGAGGAACATGAGCATGAGGTTGAAGAAGAGGAGAAGATCTACAAAGAAGAGAACAACCCCAAGAAATGCACACCCACCAAGTCTCCCATCAAACACATGATTTTCATCTAGGATTTGGATGAAGAAGAAGAAGATACAAAGACGAAGCAAGAGGCTCCAGGTGATAAGGAGATTGAAGTCAGGGGGAGCGAAGAAGAAAGTGATCATGAATCACCCAAGGAAGAGTCTCAGATGCCCAAGTGGCTGGAAAAGAAATTAGAGAAGAAGAATCTAACTCCCAGAGATCCCAAGGAAAGACTCGAGGCCATCTTGGCCCGAGCTTAGATAGGAAAAAAGAAAGAAAATAAGGCTAAAGTTAGATCCATGCTGACAATGGATTGTTTTGGATCTAGGACCATACAAATCACTACCCTAGTGGTGAATAAAGAGGGGGTGATCTATAACATTTCCACCATTGACCTAGGAACTGCTTCAAGAGAGTAGAAAATTGATCACCTCCAAGAGTCAGTTGCCATGGTGGTGCATCAAATGTTCACCAAGACAAGATATAAAAAGAAGAATTGAAGGCACAGGTGGCTGATTTGACTGACTCTATTCAACAATGGTCATCCACGGAGGAACTTCCCACACCATCCTCGGCTCCACCACAGCTGCTATCTAAGGAACAAATTGACAAACTCAATAAAAGAAAGAGCTAGACTAAAACTACAAAGGATTGGTTCCAACAGGTCCTGTATGCTGGAAACATGGGCATTAATCGTGTTGTCAGGACCACAAATAAATTATTGGATGTACAAAAATACCTTGAGGGCACGAGGAAATTCTACCCTAACTTCCTGGGGATATATGGGTCCACTTGCCCTAAAATTGAAGCCATCCTCAAGCTGCCTTAGAAAACATGGGAAGAGGAGCTTGCATTCATGGAGGACAATCACTAGCTGGTGGATATGTGGAAGATGGACTTCGACCATAGGAAAGAAATACTAGAGCCAGTGCTCCATAAAGTGAAGCCAAACATTGATTGGGAAAGGGACATCAATGCAGATTGTGTTCAATATTTGAAATTAATGATAGGATATGACGTGCCCGCCATTGAGATTGATCCAAAAAAGATAAAGCCTTATTTCCAGAAGAAGATGGAAGATGGAATATCGGGCGAGCTCACCATTGATTTCATGAGTTTTGCTACTCTATCTTTCACTCAATCTAAACAATTCAGGGACAATACAGTTAAGTATGATGGAGACTGGGATACACTCACAGGCCGGTCCAAGCAGTGGAACTACCAGGTGCTCCAATCCAACATTATGGAGATTGATAAGCTGTAGGCACTAATCAACAAGTTCATAGAATATGCCACTTTGAAGAAGTAGGAAGGGAACCCAATCATTGATGACAAGCTCCTCATAGAATAGTTGCAGCAAAGGAAATTAGCTAGAAGACAAAGTGCTATAGTGCTGCCACAAGAGGACAAAATAGGGAAAAAGATAAGAATGTATTTTAAATTGTAATATATTTGGGGGTAGGTGAAACCCTAGTTTGTAGTGAATCTTAGCCACACAATGCAAATCAATCTTGGCCACTCATTTTTATTTTGAACACTATATATAGGGGGTCTCCTCTCATTTTCAAGAGAGAGTTGAGTTGTTGTAAAGGAATGCTGAAGAAATTTTAATAGTTCATTGGCTTTGGTGGACTCTTGAGTTTCTATTGCATGTTACATGGTTCATCTTTCATATTTATTCGATTTAGATAGATTTAATTTTATTTTCTTAGTGGTTTTAGATTGCTTTGATAGATTAGTTTATGATGTTCAATGGTTGTGTAGATTTTTGTTGTGTTGATGCCTTTCTTGTCCATACTTTTTGTTGTTTGTTGATGGTAGACAACTATGTAAAGTTAGTCTGGGCATAAAGTAAAAGTTGCTCCAAACTTATATCTTTTGTTCATGCATGTTTATGGTAAATAAATGGTTAAATATTTGCAGTCCTTATAAGCTTTGACAAATTTCATGATACTGCGAGTTATTCTGGTTAAGTGAAATTCTATTTTAAGGAATTTGTCCATAGTAGAACCCTCCATGATCACTGTTCATTACTGAATTTTAGATCCAGGAACCTCTTCTCTTCCCTGCCCTTTTCCATTTTTTTTAGTAAGTAGCCTATGCTAAGGTTCATTTCACATTGTAAAGCTAGATCTTAAGATAGGAGTTTATGATTGTTGTTCGAACCTGTAGCAAACTGCACTCTAACTTCCCATCTCAAAAACTCCATTTCAAGATTCACCTCATATCCATCTAAACTTTGTAAGCAACCTTGTGATTACCAGCAAAATAACATCAAAAATCAACTAAGAAACCCCATGCACATCATGACCTAACACCTGAGAGACCTTGGGGTAGTGATTGGTTACTTGCTTGAAAATTTCTACCTTTCAAGAGAGGTAGTGGGCCTATGCACTTCCTATGTTGAGAAAGTGCTAAAACACCCATCAATAGAATTGGCACTAGAACGAGGGCCGTTGAGTTAAGCTAGATCAAATTGGATTATTTTCCCCCAAAATATTCCAGAGGTAGTGGGCCTATGCACTTCCTGTGTTGAGAAAGTGCTAAAACACCCATCAATAGAATTGGCACTAGAACGAGGGCCGTTGAGTTAAGCTAGATCAAATTGGATTATTTTCCCCCAAAATATTCCAAAGAGTTTTAAGGTCAACACCAAACAAAGGGGAATTTCAAGAGTTGCAGCCCCCCACAAGGGCTAAGCATACCAAGGGACGGGACGTAGCCTCTTCATCTTCCTCCATCTCTTCCACTTCTCTTCCACCTTGACCTTCCTCCACCTTTCATCCATCCTCCACTTAGCCACTCCAAACTGCCTTTGCGCCTCATCCTTCCCACAACTAGGGAGTAGTCTACACTCCGACCTTCCAAGTCCAAGGCACAATCCCAACTACCGCTGCCCCTATATAACCCCAAGTTACTATTCACCAACAACAAATACTGCCTCCTCCTCTCCTCATGGCTTGGTTGGCATAAAACCCTTCTCCATTGCACTTTGAAATTCTTACCGTGACATGCCCAAGAATTCAGAAACTTTTGTACGAAGTTCAATCCTCGCGATCCACAACGAACGAAAAAAGAACGCATTAAGATATTTGAAACAACAATCAAAGATATGTAGATCGATCATGAGGACGTGGCATGTCGAATCTTTCCATACTCATTGGGAGAAGAATCTTTTTATTGGTATATCAATCTATTGAGGGTGTCCATTACTTCATGGGAGCTTTTGACGAATGATTTCCTATAGAAATACAAAATTATGATCAGCCCTTCAGAGCTATACCGACAATTTATGTCCATTCGTAGGGAAATTAATGAGCCAATTAGCTCCTTTAATGATTGTTTCCATCGCGCCTACATGAGACTTTAGCCTCCTTTTGTGTTCAACGATGTTGCTACCCTACCCATCTATTATGCAATGTTGGATAATCTTACATCAACATTGGTAAAAATAAATTTCCTGCCACTCACTAGGCTGGTGGATGCCTATTCAGAGGCAGTGATTGCTAATACTGATTTGGTATAGAAAATTTCTGGTCCGCTTCCCTCTTTGGGTCCAATGGCTCATTCGATGTAGGTTCAAGGGCTCAACCAAGCGTTTTCTCATCAAACACCTCTTATGAACCAAGTGCCTTAGCTACCCATAGTCCCACATCCAGGACAACCGATGAACCAAGTGCCTCCCATGCCTTTGTACTTGCAACCTCAACAACAACTGACCTACCCCCAGGCTCCCCAACAGTAGCAAGTGTACTCTTAGTAGTCTCAAGCACCATTATACCTATAGGGGCCAAAATTTCCCCCAACACAACAAAATTAGCTGGATTCCCCACTTCTTTTCCTACAAAATCAAGTGTCGCAACCAAGTAACAACGAGAAAGATCAGCTCGATGAGCTAACTGAAATGATCAAGAAAATGTCCACGGAGATGATGCACCTGAGAAATAAAAATAATCAATTGCAAGCCTCTTAGTGCATCCTTCAGGCTAATATCAATTGAGATAACAAAGATAGTAGAGATAACAGGGATAATCGTGAAGCAAGTACCTCCTCAGGATAGAATTATGAATGAGGGAAAAATTTTAATCAAAATGTTGAAAGGAGACCCTCCCAAAGGAAAAGATGGACGTGGAATACAAGGCTGAACAATGAGGGTGTTCCCACTCCTCTTGATCAACCTACCAGTAATGAGAATATGACTAGTGGAGTGTACCTCATCGAGGCTGCCTTATCCAGATGGTACCAAATTCATAAGATGAGTAGACATTTCAAAGTTGGACTATCCTAAATTCCAAATGACCACAGAAATATTTTAGGTGGAGGTACAGAATGTCGTTGACAGTGCAAATTGTAGAGAAATTATTCCATATGATCCCTATGACTCCTCCTGTCTCGTAGTCAACCAGGCCCCATTCCTGCAAAGTGACTACAATGAGCCTGAGATCGAGGCTACCTCCACCAAGAATGAAGAAGTGCAAGAGGTAAGTAATGAAGAAACCTTGTCTTGGCTTTTCGATTCAGTAGAAAATGGTCCAATATATGAGGAAGAACCATATGTAGATGAGGTTCACATGTTTCACCAAAGAATGACTCCCTACTACCTTAGGAATAGACAGGCAGGTGGACCTTTTATGACTTCAACTCCACTAAATAATTTTAGTACCTCGCCTAACCCCAATTCCAGTAATAATCTTGGTCTTCCTCATGTACCCACTCAATACCTCAATAAGGATAGGCCCTTAAATCACCCTCAAAACCAACCACAAGGCTAGCCTCTGGGTTAGCCCCAAAATCAGTCAAGCCAAACAAAATCCCAGCCTACTAGCTCTGTTGTAGGTAGAGCCTTCAAAACTCAAATTGAGCAAATGGGCGAGTATGTTACAAAAGAGTTTACAAAAGTCAAGATCAACTGGTCCACTTTTGAGTTGGCCAAGGTTCCTGCAGTTAGGCACGCCTTCTTTAGATTTATTAATGGAACCCCATATTTTAAGGCAACACAGGAAATACTGGCCAAGAAAGTCTCTTTCAAAGACCCTCCAAGTGAACTTGTTGTTCAACAAATTCATGGGAAGAAGGAAGATCCACTTCAAAATTAATTGACAGGTAATCAGCCTACAAAGGAATCAAATCAGAATAATAGGAAAAGCTCCAAGGATTAGCCCTCCAGGAAGACTAAGGACAAGGATGGTGATAAGAACAAATCTCAAGTAGCTCAGATGGACACACCTATGGGCCTCTTCCAAGGAAAGTTAGAAAAACCACCCTTCCTCACCACCATCTGGATATTCGGGAAAAATTTGCACAATTGTCTAATTGACTCTAGATAATCAGCCAATGTCATGCCTCTAGTAGTGTGTAAAGCCCTTGGGACTACCCCCACACCTTCAAGAAAAAAGGTGACTCAACTGGACAAGATAGAGATTAACATTGTGGGAGAAATGAATCGGATCCTAATGCAAATTGTTGTGGACCCAAGGGTGCAACAGGTTATTGACATCCAACTTGTGGATATTCCTGACGCATATCTGGAATCATCTTGGGACATGAGTTCACCGGTGCATTGAACGGATATGCTGCAACAAATTTTTACCACATGTGGCTGCCATGGAAAGGACTGTAAAATCATATTTGCATAGATTAGGAGCCACGCATGAAATTCATGATCACAGAATGCAACCACCTGAATGAAGTGTTGTTTGCAGAAACAGACCTAGGGAATTATTGTCCCTTTGCTTATCAGGAAGAAGTAGAGCTTCAACAAGAAGGGATGGTTGCAGAAGTCTTCTTGGTGCAACGAAACCCTCTGATTGATTTAGCCCATACACCTTAGAGCACATAAATGCTAGTAGAAGTCGATGATGAGGAATCTCTTGAAGATGACACTTTAGGATTGTTGGATGGATTTCGAGACTTTATGGAAAAGTGCATACAAAATCAACTTAGCTTGGGTGTGAGAATAAATTTGCAAGAGCTCATGCTACCTAATTGGTGTAGGGTACACAACGCTACCCACTATGAGTTTGAGTGTTTCTTATACCGAACAACAGTAGAGCATATCAAAGCATGGGTCACCCCCAAAGAAGAATTGTTGATGGAACAACTTGCTGTGGATCTTAATCAGTCAACACCTACCCAAAAAACCTTTGTGGTAAGTGTGAAACCAAAGGAGAGGTCGCGCCTCACTGGCCCTGAAGTCAAAGACTCACCTAAGTTCTAGACTTTGCGCTTTGATGGGTTCAAATCCAAACAAGGAGCAAATGTCGGATTTGAACTAATTAGCCCTATGGGTAAGACTTACTTTACTGCCCACAGACTCCAATTTTATTGCACCAATAACGTAGCAGAGTATGAAGCTTTACTACATGGTCTTTTAATGGCTTTGAGAAAGAATTTTTTTGATAAAAGGGATAAACGGGTTTTACAGGGACCCGAAACCACAAAGTAACATTACAAACAAAGACCAAAAAAAAGGTCCAAAAGATAGAAAGGATGCCAAAGAGATAAAAACTAGCTAAAACTGGCAGCCACAAAAAGCCGCAAAAAATCCATTAGAAGGCCAACAGGCAGACAAACCAGGGCCCAACCACAACTAGTCCATAGTCTTCAGGAGCTTGTCAGCAACCACTTCTAGGTCCACCATATCCTGCACCCCATCCATGGAAATTTGAGTCATATTTGAGGTAGACAGGGCTTTTCTTTTCTTACTCGATCTAGTGCACCTAGAAATCCCCATGTCCTCATCCTGGTCTTTCTCCTTATCTAAGTCGACAATCAGCGCTCTGTTCTGGGTTTTCTCCACTCTTTCGGTCATGGCTTTAATGATTAATGAATTATGTTTGGCTATTCTACAATTCTGATCAACAATTTTTTTCAAAGTTCCTTTAATTTTATCAAGATCATTTTCAACACTACTGTCCTTTTGCATGCTATCCTTCGCAAAGGTATTCTTCTCCACCTTGAACTGTATTAGCCCAGCAACTTTGGTGTCAATTTCCCCCAACTTACTTTGAAGAGATAGATTTTTGGTCTTCAACTCACTGATTTTATAAAATAACCATTTGGCAGAATTAAATTCATCCTCAGAGCATCTCTTGGTAGTTCCAAAAAAGTCATAAGGGGGTCACTATCAGAATTGACACCAAAATTCACCAACTCTGCACCTCTGGGAGGGCTACAATTCTCCTTTTGAACATTCTGAGGGGAGTGGGGACCCTCAAGACTGACCTCAACTGCTTTAGTAGAAACAACAGGAGAGTCTTCAGGATAGGAAACTAACTTGTTAGCCAGAGAACTAGAGCCCACTAATATAGCATTAGGGTTAGTGGGGCTAGGAGCAGGAACAGAGCAGGCACCAGAAGGCTGGGGGGAGTGGCTAGAGGCAAAAGGGGGACAGGGGAAGTGAGTAGAGCTTAACATGGCCAAAAGTAACTTTAGTCCCAGATATACTAGGCTTAGTATTGTCCTCATCAGGATCCGAAGGGGCTAAAGGGTTTGAGAGGGCAGGCATATTCTGTAAGTGCTCATAAATGAGCCTTAAAACACCCGTGTGAAGAATTAGGTATCTTTTAGGGCTCCTACTATGGTCTGTAAAGCTATTTCTTATGGAACAGAGCAAAAAGAAAGGGATGGAAACACACACCTTATGCCGAAAGTGATTGAGCAGCACGAAGTTGTATCCATAAACCCTAGTGAAGCGGCCGTCAAGAGTGATGTACTCCATGATAACCCTTAGCACTTTTCTCCATAAACCTTTTATGGTGTCCGCTTCATAGTAACTGTTCGACATCTTAACAAGTTTATGCTTCTCCACTTCAGTCTTAGGGAACCTCATCACAGCTTTATCAGAGAATTTCTTGTCTCTAAAAAAATTATGTTCTTCAATCAGGATACCAGTAACCTCCGCAATCAAAGTTTCATCAATCTGAACTTTCCTCCTAAAGAGGAAGACCTCCCCATTGTTCCAGTTTTTCTCAAAGAAATCAGTAATCTCATCCTGAGGGTTGTGGAGTTTCTCGATGAATGGAAGTAAGCCACCACTTCTTATTTTACTCCACACTTTAGTGTTCTTGGTGTGTAACTCGAAACTGGTAGGTTCGACTCTCTTCCGTTCCCCACCCATTTTTGAAATCTCAGTGCAAATACTATTGCAAGCGGAGAACCTATTCTAGATAGTTCCTTTGCTTCGCAGGACCCACAAAATGTGCCAAGGTAAAGGGTGATCCCACAATAATGGGTTACAATTTTTGGCCAAACTTGACATTAAAATCAGGATTTTTCACCAGACATTCACTTTCTTACACCTATAGCAGCTAAACCATTAAGGCTTTGAAGATGAATCAAACTAGTTATTTGTTAGATATTTTGTGTAGATTCTAATTATATTTTTTAAAAAAAATTAAAAAATAAATTGTGAATCATTTTATGTAATTTTTAATAAGTTATTTTTTCTACTAATCAGCATTTTTAAAAAGTGATGTTTACTTTGGCCCACATAACTTTTTTTATAGATAGGATACAATTCTGATTTTTAAAATACAAATTTTTCACACCAATATCTAGGGGATGAATATTTTTTCATAATTTTTTGTTACATTTTTTTTTTTAAAATTAATTTTCCAAGCCAGCGTAATTATAATTTGGACAGAGGTGTACGCCATTACATAATTTTTTTTTAATTCATTTGAATTAACTTATTCTTTTTTTTGTTGGAATAAGGACATCAATACCTAGGGCAAATGTATTTTTTAGATTTTTTTTTCTCTATTTTTCTATTTTTTTGTATGTTTGAAATAAAGAACTTGATGTTCATTGAAAATCCTACATTCATAAGAAATAATAAATAAATATAATAATCAAATTAAACATATTTAAAATTATTTTTTTTAGGAAGCTTATAATAAGGGCTACAGGCTTACAAAACATAAATTTTAAATGAATTCATTTGATCACCCAAAAGGTAAATCAAAAGTGGTTTTTTATCATCATTTTGATAGGTGTAGAGGAGACTCGATTATAGGTATGGTTTAAATCTAACAAGGTTCTATCCAAGGGGGTTTGATCTAAGGGGGTTTGATCAATACCTCTTTAATTAAAATAATTTAAATGGAACCTTTAAAGTCATAAATCATTGTATTTTCTAAAAATATGTGATTTCAGGCAAAAATTAGGATGTCCCAAAAAGTGTAACCCATTATTGTGGCAGTACCCTAAATAATTACTCTAACGGATACTCTTGGCCCCATGTAGTCTACTTATTTTGTAAGTCATGACTCGTACCTTCATCATTATTACAAGAAGCCGCCACTTTTCCATTCACCGCATCAAGCACCATTAAAGCTTGAACATCAAAATGGAGGTCAATCCTTTTGTGCCATGTGAGGATTTTATCACTCTTAACTCCCTCGTTAGCAAAAAAATCTGCAACTGCATTCGCCTCGTGATAAGCATGAGTGATTTTAATTCTGTCAAACTTACTAAGTAATAACTTAGCATCTTCAATCCAGTTTTTAATAGACCATGCAGGCTGGGACCTACCACAAAGGCTGTCTATTATATTTTATGAATCACCTTCAAGCCATAAATTTTTACATTTAATTTCCATTACTAGGTTGATTATGTAATAAACACCCGCCACTTTTGCCACATGATTTGTTTGGACCCCCAAAGGGGTGGCGATAGCTCCCATAAAGTTACCTGCCGATCCCTTAGGACCCCACCACACCCAGCCTTCCTCGGATTTCTTTTGGCCACACTGTCGAAGTTGGCTTTGGCCTAGCCATCCATAGGAAAAATCCAGCAAACTCCCTCCCTGGACTTTTTGGATGGATTTGGAGCATTGGAAATATCCCATTTAATTCTCCATTCCCTAGCAATCCAGCTATCATAAGGAGAGCAAACCACAGCCTCAAACTTGCCCTCCCTGAAGGGAACAACAGAGAAGTTCTCTTTAATCATCCTAAGAATTCTTTCAAACACAACTTCCTCTAACGACTCCTTATCCCTGAAGATCCTTTTGTTTCTCTCTTTCCAAATTCCCCACGCCACATGGGGGAATGAGAAAGCCCGTAGTTTTTTTATAAAGGGGTTGAGAGAAGGGGTTTTCCATTGAACAAAAAAGTCTTCAACCGACTCTGGAGGGACCCAAGAAAAATGCCAACATTTCAGAAGCTTATCCCAAACCAGAGAGGAGAAAGGACAGTGGATAAAGAGGTGGTTAACCGATTCGGCCTCACTTTTACAGAGGTAGCATCTATTAAGGAGTAGAAAACCTCTTTCGCAAAGATTATCAATAGTTAGCACTTTGTTTTGGAGCAAGGACCAAAAAAGGATGTTAACCTTAGGTAAGATATGCTTTGTCCAAGCATGCAACCATAGAGGGGGGGATTAAGAGCATGTGAGAGCCAGGAAAAAGCAGAAGAAACTAAAAAAAACCCAGAAGGTTCATACTTCCAGATAAGACTGTCCTCCTGATTCAGGAAAAGTCTAATAGCATTCAAAGAGGAGTAAATAGAGACCAAAGCAGGGTTTATCAGGGGGAGATTGACCCACTTACCATCCCTCTAGTAATCTTTAACAAAGAGGCCATAAGTTTCTTTGCAAAAATCAGCCCATCTACTGAGATTCCCATCCTGAGTCAGAGGTTCATTGCACAGCCAACAATCATCCCAAAATCTAATCTAGTTACCATTGCGAACCTACCATTTCAATGCCAATTCCACCACCTTAATCCCATCAATCATATAGTTCCAACAACTTGATCCTTTCGAGAGAAGAGGATTCTCAATAAGATCCTTGAGGGAATTTTTATTCTACAAATACTTGCTTTTGATTATTTCACTCCATTCCCTAGAGGAAAAGAATAGTCTCCATATCTGTTTAGCTAGGAGCGATTTGTTTAACAGTCTGATTTTTCTTAGTCCAAGGCTTTGAGAAATAATGTTAAGATGCTACAAGTTTTTGGTGATTTGGAACTGGTAGTCAAACAAGTTAGAAAATTGTACTCATGCTACAACAAAAGACTAGGAAAATATAGGCATAGAGTTTGGGACCTTTTGGAGGGTCTAGATGCATTCAATATACAACTAATCCCACGTACTCAGAATCATACAGCTGATGTTTTGGCTCAAGCAGCCAACACTTTGCAACCCCTATCTTTGTTTGGCCTCAAGAAGTTCACTATGGAGTTGACCTCTACTCCATCTGTTCCAGACAATGTCACTCACTTCCAAGTATTCGTTGATGATAAAAATATCTTGGAATTCATCACGATTTTTGATGTGTTTGCAACACAAATAATTGATGAATCTAATCCAAAAGAATTCGAATTAGATATAGGAGTCATCAACCTCAAAACAACACTATTCCCTGAGGTATAGTTCAACTTGAGTGCATATTTGATTTGCATTAGATTAGAGATCAGGACCAACAAGCAAATAAAGAATCCATAAGTAACCAATGTGACATCCACAACCTCAGAATGACTGAGGAAATAAAACATGTTTTTATTGGAAAAGTGTGTACTGCAGAAGAAAAGAAAGGAATTGTGGATGCTTTGTGGAAGTATCACGATGTGGTGGCATGGAGCTACAAAGACTTGAATACTTATGATACTTCCATCATCACGCATACCATCCCTCTCAAGCCCGGTGTGCGGCCATTCCAACAGAGACAACATCCTATCAATGCCTTATTGGAGCCCATCATCTACAAAGAGGTGCAGAAGCTACTTTCAACCAGAATAATCTTTCCAGTCAGACACTCCACATGGGTGGCCAACTTGGTCTTGGTTAGGAAAAAGAATGGAGAAATCAGATTGTGTGTGGACTTCTACAATTTGAACAAAGCTTCAGAGAAGGACAACTATCTAGTGCCTTTGCTAGATGAGGTATTGCAGATTTTCAATGGATCGCAAATGATATCCTTTCTCAATTGATATTCCAGATACAATTAAGTCATGGTGTACTACGAAGATCGCCACAAGACAACATTTACCACCAAGTGGGGCACCTTTGCATATAAAAGAATACCATTTGGGCTCATCAACATCGGTGCCACCTTTCAGCACACCATGGAAATTTCCTTTAAACAATTGATTGGAAAGTGTATAATCATCTACATGGATGATTTGACTGTGTTCTCAAAGAAGCGGAGTGACCATGTCTCTGACTTATGTAAGGTTTTTCATAGATGTCAAGAATTCAGAGTTTCTCTCAACTCGAAGAATTGCATCTTTAGAGTTATAGAAGGGAAATTGCTTGGGCATGTTATCTCAGAATGAGGCGTCTCCATTGACCCTGAGTGTACTCAATCCCTACTAAAGATTCAGTTGGTAGGAAACAACAAAGAACTCAAATCTTTCTTCAGAAAGATCAATTTCATCAGAAAATTCATCACAAGCTTCACTAGGATCATCAAGCTGCTTAATGCTATGTTGAAGCAAGATGCTAAGATCGAGTGGACCCCGGAAGTGAAGTAAGCCTTCAAAGAAATTAAGAAAGAAATTGTTGACACACCTATTTTGGTTAGCCCAAACTATATGAAGCCATTCTACATTTATTCCTTTGCTTCAGACCACTCGTGTGCCAACATTTTGACATAGAAAGACAATGATAGAAATGAGAACCCTATTGCATTCATGAGTGCTCCCTTGAAATATGCTAAGCTAAGATATTCATAATGTAGAGAAGCAATCATACGCTCTTGTAAGAGGAGTTAAGAAGCTCAGGCACTACATATTACAGAATAAGGTGTTTTCCATTGTCCCAGACCCTGTAGTAAAGATGTTGCTCATGCAAAATGAGCTTGGAGAATGAAGAGCCAAGTGGGTTACCTTTCTGCAGGAGTACAAAATGGAAATTCAGCCATTGAAGTTGGTTAGAGGATAGGCACTCACCAACACAATAGCTGAAATAGCAGTAGAGATAGGACCTAAACTTATAGTTTAGTAGTATCAGCTTGAAGACGTTTCCCCAGGGTAATGGTATGATGCCATAATTGACTATTTGTTTAACCAAAAATTCCCACCTTGCTTGCAAGGAGTTAAAAAGTGTGCTCTTAGGATAAAAATTAGCAGCTACATATTGTAGGGATCTATACTGTACAAGAGGAATCATGAAGGTGTCTATCTAAGATTCCTTAGCAAAGACCAAGCTGATTGGGTTCTGAAGGAATTTCACAAGTATGGCACTAGTCATGGATTAGGTCCCTCCACCGTGCATCAAATCTTACGGGCAGGTTACTACTAGCTAATAGTCTTCAAGGATGCTCACAACCATGTTCGTGTGTGCCATATATGTCAGACCGCCGCAACCAGAGAGAAGAATGATGTTGTCCTACTGCAACTAGTTCTGGAGGTGAGACCATTCATGCAATAGGGTCTTGACTTCATTGGTCCAATAAGCCCACTGTCATTTGCATGACATAGGTACATTCTAAGTGCTAATTATTGCACTAGATGGACAAAGGCCATTGCATGTAGGTAATGCACAACAGAGGTAGTTACGAATTTTCTTGAAAGTTTCATTTTAAATCATTTTGGTTGCCCCTATGCTTTGGTGTGTGATAATGATCCTACATTTTCCTCACTTAACTTTGCTAGCTAGGTCCTTGATTATGGAATTTCTCTTAAATTATCATCCAATTACTACCCCTAGGGCAATGACTTAGCAGAATTCACCAACAAGAACCTTACCACTATAATAAAAAAACTGCTTGACAGGAATCCCAAGGACTGGCACACCTAGCTCCATTTCTCCCTTTGGGAAGATTGCACATGCCATAAGGTTTCCCTTGGTGATTCCCCATTCCATCTTGTTTACGACATAGAGCCTATATTCCCAATCCACTTGAAGATTCCCACCCTCCAATTTATCAATGACTTTTACGAAGGAGGGGATCGCAGAGAAGCTCGCTTGGTTGAGCTGTTACATTTAGTGGAAGCACATGACCATGCAATAGAAAATTTCTCCAAACATTAGGGCATAGTCAAGAGATGGTTCGATTGCCGAGCCAAAATCAAGGCCTTTTGAATCACTAATCTAGTCCTATGTTGGAAAAAGTCCCACAAAAAGAAAGGGGGACATAACAAATTCGACAAGCTTTGGTTTGGCTCCTTTCAGATAGCTGAAATCCTTGGAGACAATGCTTTCTTCCTAAAGACTCTAACTGCCAAAGACTTCTCATTGCCTGTCAATGGGCAACACCTAAAGCATTACTTCCAAGTTTGAGTTCTTTAGAGCTATTCTCGTAAATACTAGTATATAGGTTAGTTTAGGTTAGTTTTGTTTTTATTTTGTTCTGTTGCTTTGCACCGCTTTTGTTTTGCTTGTTTCTTGGCTGTTTTGTTTTGATGAGGGTGTTCTCCATTTCTATTGTGGTGGTTGTGCTCGTTAAACAAATGGTTCACTTTGTTTCCCGTTCTCAATGTTCTTTGGCTAAATATTCACTCTCAACCCTTGGTCCCTAATGCTTACCTCAGAATGACCTCCTCATTTGAACTCTGCCTTAGAACTTGACCCTTGGTTGGATCCATTTATGCTCATCTTAGATCATGCACGAAAACATATTAATTATTTCCAAAGAGCTATGTAGTGGCTGTTATGACAACTTAGTAAGTGAATTAAAATCTTAAGTCTGCTCCGGTGACCACTGTGGTTCCCAAACACATAGTAGGCTTCAATGCTTACACAGTTGAGCAGAAGAAGAAAGTGTTGAAAGAGGTATCAAAGAAAGAACATTAAAAAAAGAAATGATGAAATCAAGCAACCGTATGGGTGTGCAGATAACTCTACTGGGGCTATGGATGCTCAAATGATAGTAGAGCAATATCCATGGGGTCACAATGAAAACTCTGTCAGGGCTATGGATACCTAACTGGCAGCGGGGCAATGTCTAGGTTACTTTTGGGGTTGGATGATTCATGTAGCTTGCTCGGTTCGATTGATCACTCTCTATCATAGTTTCTAAGGAAAGGGAATGAATTCACTACACACACACTTCTGAGATTTTTCGTAGGTTGACTCAACTAAGGATCTCATTCTCCTAGTTCATCTTTAGAAGCTAGCCCCTAGTCTGCAAAACTAGAGATTCTAGGTTTTGAATGAATACTTATCCTCTAAATGCTCGAGAGAATTCTCCAGCAGAGTCACCATTTATTATGACCTCAGCACACATGCCCCATTCAGAACAGAGACCCTCTCTTTCCTTCGCCTCGCTGGGTCATTTTATTGTCATCTCATTTTGCATGCCCCCCTATTTGGTGTTCAAAATTGTCAGTAAGCTCTTAGGGATGTCATTTTACGTTCACCATGTTTTTCCCCATCAAAAATTTCCATGTCTTTAGTTTTCGCAGGTTCCCATTTGGTTTCCCATTTTGTAGGTCGCCCCTCTTGGATTGTCGTCAGCTCATCACCTTGTCTCAAGCGACTGTTATCTGACAACTTTCTGCCATTTGGGTTCCAAGGTTCATTTCGTTGTTTGTCTATCACTGACATCCCAACAACCTTTCTTTGGCAGCATCCCACCTGTCGAAACTTGAACCATTCAGTTTCGTCTGATCATCACTAGGAAATTAAACGGCTATCTATTAATGGCTTTCCGGCTGTCAGACCCTGGTGCTCTTGAGGCCATTTTCAAATGAAAGCCCACCAACTTTTGGTCCACCATATGTGTATTTATTGTTAGCATTTAATGCCTTATCTTCTATAAATAGCCAGCTTTGAACTGTCATTTTCACATGTTAGTTTGATTACAGAAAATCAAAGTAATCAGACAACCATCTCCTAGCGCTGCCTTTGAGCCCGACAAACCGCATAACTAATTCAGTGTGTTTATTAGCTAGTTCATCGGCAACATTCATCGGATTCTTGAGGTGAGTTTGCCACCCTACCTTGCCTCATTTTTTTCTTTGATTTCATCCTAAAATAGAAATAACTCAAGAAATAGGTATAGAAAACCGCAGTACACAAAACCCATGTGCTCGAATCTTGGAAAACTTCACAAATCGACCATTATCCAACCGTAGAACTTGCACTCTTCGTCACTTGGTTCAAATTGTTCATGCTCTACGAGCCTAGGCTTCCTCATCTTCGTCACCGACACTTGAAAACTAATCCACACTTTTGAGTGACGAACCTATCGTTCGGCCCACCATCACGAGAAAACTTTTCCCTCTCGCTGTTGAAACTTGGCAAAAATCTTTCGAACTGAAATGAAGTTCAACACACTACCAGGTTCATGCCTATGGGACTCTGTCCCTGGGGTTCCCCTCATAGTCCACTGGTTCTAGATGGTACTATGATCCCAACTATCTAGTCTTCAGACTCCAACTCCCTCTCTACTGGTTGACTTTACGAACAAACGACCGACTGCCCAGCTCCTTTTCGGGTTCCACCCCATGGACCTCTATCTGTGGGTCATCGTGGTGACACCGTCATTTCATACAGCTTTTGAACGACTGTCCTCTACCTTTCAGCTCCTGACTCCTTCATAGTTGTCAAAACAAATATCAAAATGCTAAGTGATAAGCGTTCGATGGGCCATCCCCCACAAACCTCTATCATCAGGGCTCTGTCTCGTCCCAGCTGTTTCATAAGGGAGAATTGTCTCTGTCCTCTTGGCTTCTAGAACCTAACCTTGCTATAGCTGCTAAGTTTTTAGTTGATCAACAAAGCAAATGTGAAGGTTTCCCCTCCATTCAGACTTGATCCCTTAGATGCCCCCCATCGGACCTTCGCACGTTGCTCGTCATTTCAAGCGACAATCATCCAATGACTTTTTTCCCCCTCTGAACCGAGATGCCCAAATTCCAAGGTATGATATCAACTGCCTTCCATCACCACAGGTTCCGCCCGACGAAACTCCACCTCTTGAATGTCATCCTGCAAGAGCTGTTTTGAACAAAAAAACTCAAATGGCGAAGCTCCTCTCTGACTCCGACTGCTTAAAAGGTGACCCAAATTCCCTCCAATCACTAAATTAACTTCGACCCACATGTTAAAATAGGGCACTCCCCTTAGTGGACTCCTCAAAGTGGCCAAATCCGAAGGAGGGTTGGGACAAGCGGACCACCATGCCCTAATTGTTGTCCCTCTTGCAACAACTCTAAAACAACCATTAGGTGAGGGAAGTTCGACGCCTAGGGCCCAAATCATCCAAATTCCCTCTTACGAACCACTAATGGCAATTTGGATTATATGTTAGATTTCTCAAATGTTGAATTATCCAGTCTAACTCCATTTGCAAGGATTTGACTAACGTTTCCATGTTTTTGTGCTTGAATATGCTCACCTCTCTTTTGCCCACAGGATATATGGAATTAGGTGCATGACCTTTGGGGGTGGCCACGGAGAAAGACAATGGAAAGAAAACTAAGGCACCCCCTAGAAAAGAAAATGAGGAACAGATGAAGTATCAGTTCCAAGGGGAACCCCTAAAATCCAAAGTCACCTCAACATAGAAGGAGGTCACAAACACAAACATTGGACATATAGACATCGACGTGTTTAACCAGAGAGTCAGAATCAACCCTACCATGGAAAATGCAATACTAATAAGAAGCTATGGGTTGGTCAAAGCAGCGGGCTTCCCTTCCACTCATGTTGCCTCTGAACTAGTAATGGCTTGCGAGGCAAATCAACCAGAGACCAGAACAATATTGGATAGGCACAAAAATATTTTAACTGACATGTTTGCCAAGGAAATAACAAAGACTTTCCATATCCCTACCTTCGGGGATATGGAATTACCAACCATAAATGATTGCAAGGAAACATGGGATGAAAAACCCCTAAAATGCAAAAAGCTTCTAAATCAACATTGGTTGAAAGAGAAGAGTGGCAATGCTCCAAATGTTCCCTAGGAGCTCTTTCGCAGGGACTTTTGTGAAGACTATCATGACCTCGTAACATTGCTGAGCATAGTGATGGGCCTTATGATTGCGGCCTTCTTCCAGGAGTGGATGATGTACTTTGTTGAGGAGATCCTCCAGGGCGAGGCCATGTTCTATTGGGTAGGAATAATTAGTAATTGCTTCCACAAGCAATTTATGGTTGTCAAGAAAACCTCTAAAGTTTACATGATATCTTACTTGGTCTATTCACTAGTTGAGAGGATGCAATACAAAGGCTTGTTCTAAGCTCCAGATGAGGAACTAGGGAGGGAGCTAAAAGATTATGATAAGTACCCTCAACTGCAATTCAGAAACTTCAAGAGGAAGTATTGTAGGGTCAATGATGCTTTCATAGGTCATACCATCAGACTGCGTGGCAGTGATTTTGAGAGAAGAGTCTTCCATAGTGCCTTTCCTTCCTTGAATAGTTTTCCTTCTTATTCATACAAATTAAAAAGTTCGCATACATCCATGTCAAAGGCTTCTCAGAAAGACCAAACAAGCTGCCCTAATATCGTAATGATTGGATAATGCTATTAGAGCTCTCTTGGAAACTATGACATATACATGCCCTTTTGAGCAGCAAAAATAGAGCAGGGATTCCTTATCCCTTCTCCTTTGGCCAAGGGCTATATGAGCTTCATACCTCTCAGTGTGTTGATAATTCAAATAAGGAACTAACAGAATACCATTTAAGATTCCATATCGCCTGACCACGGAAGGACCCCTATGGCCATCTCAAGAAAGCTCTTGGACCTTAATACACCCATCTATAGAGCGTTGAGGATTTTTGGGCTAATTGCAAAGATGATTTATATGAAGTGCAGATGAGGAACTATATGCGAATGATTTCATATTTCATAAAGGTCAATCTATTCCCCATACTGGACTAGGTGGAAGAGGATGAAAGCATAGTGATGGATCCTCAGTATAACACAGTTGCTAATGTCCTATTGTTACTAATTGACTGAGATGAACGGGAGGTTGATGACCTTGAAATTCTAACCAAGCCCATTGAGGCTCGAACAAAATAGTGGATTGATGGGAAAATTGCCTAATTCAAGCAAAAAGGGGTCGTTTTGACCTATGAGGGGATCAAGAATGAGCCAAGTGAAATAGGTAGTGGGGCAGTTGCTACCCCATCAGGTGAAACCTCTCAATCTCCTCTGCCCACCAGAACAAGAAAGAGAAAAGAGGCTGCTAAGCAACAGCCCAATCCCAAGGTGTATGCTAGAAAGGCTTCAAAATGTGAACCTTCCAAAAAGCATAAGAGATCAGGAAGTGTCACAGAGATGCCTCTCATTCAGGAAGATCCACTTCACGAGGGAGAGGAAGAGATAGGGGCTAAGTAACCAAAATCTCCACTTGTTTCCTTTGATACTACTACTACTGCTGCCCCTCCGCTTGCTTCCCAGGCAATGGTTGCTACTTCCCCACCTGCGGTGGATATCTTGGTCCACCGTGCCTCTTCTCCACCCACCATGCAGGTTCTAACCATTGACTCTTCCTCTACCACCACCTCTCCACTCTCTTCCATGTCCATGTCTCCGACCACTTCCCTCTCATTAGTAAGAATAATAATGTGAATGCCTAGACTCTCACTTCCAGAGGCATTCTCCTGCCATGTGCAGAACGTTCCTATAGAACTCTCATGAGTGCCAATGAACCCGACTATTAAGGTTACCTTGGCACTAATTCTAGCCAATATTCCCACCTCCACTCCCCCAATTGAACCACCAGAAATGAAATCCATGATGAAAATATCTGCTCAAGGAGTTAGAGAGGCAAGAAAAGGAAACAACAAGGGAATTGGAGGAGGAAGCAGATGACTACCATGAAAACCCATAACACCAACATTTACAAATTGATAAGGTAGTTTGTGAAGGAGAAGAAATAGAGTCTTTCGAGAGTCATGAAGAAGAAGATGCCAATGCCAAGTACATTGTAGATACCTTTGATGCATACCTTGAGGAGTTGGCTCAACAATTGAAAGATGTTGAAGAGGAAGTAGAAAAGCTGCCTTTGAGGAAGAAAAGGAACCAACTGAAAAAATGGAGGAAGACACTCAACCTCCAACTGGGGAATAGGAAGAAAGCTCTAAGCCTGATGAAGAAATGCCTCTCTCAACAGAACAAGGAGAACAAGAAAAGAAATAGCAAGATGTGCCACCTCAACATGAGGAAGAGGAGAATAAAGAAGAGGATAAACCTAAAGAAGAGTTTGAGATGGGTAAGCCTGAGATAGAGCCTCATAGAGAGGAAGAAAATCTTGAGGAACATGAGCATGAGGTTGAAGAAGAGGAGAAGATCTACAAAGAAGAGGACAAACCCAAGAAATTCACACCCACCAAGTCTCCCATTAAACACACGGTGTTGATCTGGGACTCTGATGAAGAAGAATAAGATACAAGGATGGGGCAAGAGGCTCCACGTGATAAAGATATTGAAGTCAAGGTGAGTGAAGAAGAAAGTGATAATGAATCACCCAAGGAAGAGTCTCAGATGCCCAAGTGGCTAGCAAAGAAATTAGAGAAGAAGACTCCAGCTCCTAGAGATCCCAAGGAAAGACTCACGGCCATCTTGGCTCGAGCTCAGATAGGCACAAAGAGAGAAAAGAAGCCTAAAGTTAGATCCAAGCTAACAATGGATGCTTATGGATCTAGGACTCTGTAGATCACTACCCCAGTGGTGAATGAAGAGGGGGTGAGCTATAACATTTCCACCCTTGACCTATGAACTACTTCAAGAGAGCAGAAAATTGATCTCCTCCAGGAGTTAGTTGCCATGGTGGTGCATCAAATGAACCAAGAAAATATTTCAAAAGAAGAAATTAAGGCACAGGTGGCTGATTTGACCGACTATATTCAGCAATGGTCATCTATGGAGGAACTTCCCATGACATCCTCGACTCTGCCATAGTCGCTGTCCAAGGAGAAAATTGACAAACTCAAGAAAAGAAAGAGCTAGACTAAAACTACAGAGGATTGGTTCCAACAAGTCCTATATACTAGAAACATGGGCATTAATTTTGTTGGCAGGATAGCAAATAAATTCTTAGATGTACAAAAATACCTTTAGTGCACAAGGAAGTTTTACACTGACTTCTTAGAGATATATGGGTCCACTTACCCTAAAATTGAAGCCATCCTCAAGTTGCCTCAGAAAAAATGGGAAGAGGAGCTTGCATTTGCAGAGGACGATCACTAGCTGGTGGATATGTGGAAGATTGACTTTGACCATAGGAAAGAAATACTAGAGAAAACTTGCTCAATAAAGTGGAGCTAGACATTGATTGGGAAAGGGACGCCAGGGCAGATTATCTTCAATATTTGAAATTAATGATAGGTTATGACGTGCCCACCTTTGAGATTGATCCAGAAAAGATAAATCCCTATTTCCAGAAGAAGATGGAAGATGGAATATCAGGAAAGCTCACCATGGATTTCATGATTTTTGAGCTGCTCAGGCTTTCATGCAATTTGAACAGGTCAGGACAATATGGCTAAGTATGATGGAGACTGGGATACACTCATAGGCCGGTCCAAACAACAGAACTACTAGGTGCTCAAGTCCAACATAATGGAGATTGATAAGCTCCAGGAACTAATCAACAAGTTCATAGAATATGTCACTTTGAAGAAGCGGGAAGGGAACCCGATCATTGATGAAAAACTCCTCACAGAATAGCTGCAACAAAGGAAATTAGCTAGAAGAAAAAGTGCTACAGTGCTGCCACAAGAGTACAAAATAGGGAAAAAGATAGGAATATATTTTAAATTTTAATATATTTGGGGGTAGGTGAAACCCTAGTTTGTAGTGAATCTTGGCCACGCAATGCAAATCAATCTTGGCCATTCATTTTTCTTTTTGAACACTATATATAGGAGGTCTCCACTCATTTTCAAGAGAGAGTTAAGTTGTTGTAAAGGCATGCTACAAAAATTTTAATAGAAGTTCATTGGCTTTGGCAGACTCTTGAGTTTCTATTGCATGTTACATGGTTTATCTCCCATAGTAAGCTGATTTAGATAGATTACTTTGCTATTATTAGTGGTTTTAGATTGCTTTGATAGATTAGTTGATGTTGTTCAATGGTTGTGTAGATTTCTACTATGTTGATGCCTTTCTTGTCCATACTTTTTCCTGTTTGTTGATGTAGACAGTTGTCTAAAGTTAGTCTAGGCATAAACTAAAAGTTTCTCCAAACTTCTATCTTTTGTTCATGCATTTTTATGGTGAATGAATTCTTGAATATTTGTAGTCCTTAGAAGTTGGCACAAATTTCATGATACTGTGAGTTATTCTGGTTAGCTAAAATTCTATTTTAAGGAAGTTGTCCACAATAGCACCCTCCATGATCACTGTTCATTGCTAAATTTTAGATCGAGGAACCTCTTCTCTTCCCTGCCCTTTTCCTTATTTTTTAGTAAGTAGCCTATGCTAAGGTTCATTGCACATTGTAAAGCTAGATCTTAAGATAAGGCAAGAGTTTATGATTGTTGTTCGAACCTGCAACAAACTACACTCTAACTTCCCATCTTAGAAAATCCATTTTAAGATTTTTCTCGTATCCAACCAAACTCTGTAAGCCACTCTATAATTACCAATAAAATCACATCAAACATCAGCTGAGAAATCCCATGCACATCAGGAGCTGACGCTCGAGAGACCTTGGGGTAGTGATTGGTTACTTGCTTGTGAATTTCTACCTTTCAAGAGAGGTAGTGCGCCTATGCACTACCTATGTTGAGAAAGTGCTAAAACACCCATCAACAGGTGTAAACTTGACAATACTTTCCATTTAGATTGGTTGCAATGATGTGGGGGCTCTCCATGCTCGAAGGAGAGTCAGGGTTTGTATTGGAGGTTCTATTTGGCAGACTATGTCACACATGCCACAAATAGTAATTACATGCCATCCTCTCCCAATGTGCCACAATTTGAGTTTTGGATTAACCAAGATCAACTACAATGTTTCAAAAAGGTTTCTAGAGAACCAAATCAGTCCAATAGAAGTCATGGAAACTTGAGTCCTTCTTTGGTGGAATGCTTGTGAAACAGGGGGAGACTCGAACAATTGCTTGAGAAGAATGCTCTTTCCAATAGTTCACTTTACAGGATGTTTTGAAGCTCCACTTCTAAGTGACTTCAATCAGTGGCAATGCCTCTAGACATACAACACGTGCCATGTATGCATCAATGTAGTTTATGTGTGCTGATGTAAATGTGGCTGAGAGTCAAATGAGTTGATAGTTATTTTGGTTTACATTTAAAGAAACAAACGTTCAACTACACAAGTAGAGTGAGAGTTTTAGTAGAAGGTGGAAACTTTCTTGGTAACTAATTTATCACGATCAACAAGGTTGTCAACAAGAATTTTCCTAAAAGTTATTGGTGTTGGTTTGTCAGGATCATAAGTTGTCGAAATATGGGAAAGCAATGCATGATATGTTTCATATTTGGTTTCTGATTTAGCTACATACTTTTCTATATATTTGAGCACTACATCTATTAAGAGAATGGGCTGGAAATCTACATCTGCACACCAAATAGAGAGGATAGTGGGGTTGTGAAGATTTACTCGGTCATCATTATGAGCAGGGGTGTGCTTTGGCTATTCACTCTCATTTGAGAGAGTTGAAATGTCTTGCATGGTCCAAGGGGCTTTGTAGCAACATTCAACTATAGATCCTTTAGTCCATAAACATGTTTACAAGGTACAATGTGTATGGCGCTAAACGTAGTTGAGCAATTGATTGTAGTCATGTGAAGGGGTAGACAACATAATCATTCTTATGTCCATTAAGAAAGGGTTATCAAAGGTAGACCGTGAAACTCTTTCATTTGAGCTTTGGTGGGGACATAGGTTCCAAGTAGAGACATACTTGAAAATGTAGTGGATTGCATTTTATACTATGCAAGATTATTCCATTGCAGTTTGGAAATATCGAGTGTATCTTTGAGCCAAAGGAAATTGTGGACATGTGTAGAGCCACGATGTTGCCATTCATACCTGGATAGAAGAGATGTTATTAAGCAAATGATGTACAAAAGAAGTAAATATAAATGATGTGGAGTATGTTTACCTCTACTAGCAGTCATTTGTGGAGAGAATCTTCTCCAAAACCTCCTCATGAAATGCAATAAATTTGTGATGCATGTAGAGTGTAGTGAGGTGTGGATTTTGCACTATATTTTGGATCCTCCACCAAGTAGCTATAGTAGGATTTGTTTGTATGAGGGACGACATAACATTGTGTAAGTCTGGCCATTTAGTATCTGCTGCACTGAGGGTGAAGAATAGAGTTGGGCAACCAACCTAAATAACCATGTTAGATAGCTCCCCCCCACAGCGAGTCCAGAAGGGATGTGTACCACAGATTTTTGAGCTGAACCGCATAACCTAGTCTGCAAGGTGTTCATCAGAGAGGTCCTTGAGTCTTTGGCACAAGTCAAGTATTGTTGTTGGCAGTGTACTTTCCAAGTGTTTTTGAATAAATATGGAAGTTGTGGCCTGGCTACGGTGACACAGTTAAGGATGAAGTATCTAAACTGTGGGTGCTAGCCAAACCTATTATCATGGTATCTAAGAAGATGGAGAGCATATTTATGTAGCTTGAACTCTTTCATAGTTTGTTGGTTGAATGTAGCTCTTCCCTTTGGAAACAATTTTAGAAATGCCATAAAAAACAATCCTTCAGTGGTGTATTCATTGAGGAGGATAAGAGAAACCGGTGGCCAATCAATTGTAGGAGGCAGGCATCCTTCCCCTAACTGCAACAATGCTCATAATCCTTGCACTTCTGTGTGTGAAGGGGTAGGTTTTCCACAATGATGTTGTTTCTTGCAAATTCTCTTGCAATTGTTCTTTGGTTATATTATCTATGTCCATGAAACTAACATCAACAGGGTCTAAAGTTGAGTTTGTTTCATTTAGAAATTCAATGATGTCAGTGGAGGCAATAGGCAAGCTTAAGAGGGAGGCCTCATCTAATTGGAAATCTTTGTAGTAAGAGTCATTGCAGATCTTATATTTCAAAGCCTCATGAACATGTGCTCTGCAAACATAGAAACTATATTGTTGGGAATCAACATTTTTTTTGTTTACTATGAGTATATCCAAGTCATGTATATGACGTGGCAAGTAATTTTCAATTACTGTAATATCCTGAGGAAAAAAAATAGTGTGGCCACTATATTTTAGTTGTCCCCATTTTGCATAAGTAACTTGGAGGACAGGGCTAACTCTTGATATGAGCATCTCCTCGATCTGAGATAGGCATTGTAAACAAGTGGGCTGCTCTCTAGGGTCCATGTTATTCCACTTTGAGAAGTGATTGCCATTTTTTTTCTAAAATGCATCTTGAACAAGCACTAATACCATTTATTAGCCTAGTTTTTATTCCCGGATATTGTTCCATGCATACTTTTCATGTTGAATTTTTTGATAGGATGTTCAACTTTGCACGGAAGGAATTCCTAGCAATGTAATAGCTCAGAGAAATAGTGAGGACAATGCTTGTAGGTATAAATTGGGATGCAAATGTAGACTACATTTGAGGTGTGGGTGGTTGCAATGGGAAGGGGTTCTTGGAAAGACAATGTGGGGATGTGGAGGAACTTGCAAGGTGATTGTGATCGTTTTCTCTTCTTTGTCTATTAATAATCCTTATTTGCATGGTATTGTAAATGTTACAAATGGTTACGCCAAGATCATTGTGCTTCCATACTTTCAGGATGGTTTTCCATGATTGGGGTTGTTGAGGAATAGAGAAATGTAATATTAATTTGTAGTAGTTCAAGAAAAAGTAGAAAGATGTTGTATAAGTTAGGTGTGTAAAAACAAGAAATCATATTTTATTGGAATACACATACGTAAAATCAAGAACCACATTTGTTCGCGCAGGTCCACCAGATATTATCTTACACCACATTATGATAGAGATGTTTGACACTAGCGCATCACACAGACATCTGCACGCCACGCTAGCGTCCTGCGACGTTTCAACATTCAAACGGTCGTTTCCATGCATGTTTACCACTTGTAAGTGAGTTTTGTTGGTGGTAATGGCTGGGAATGCCCGAAAAAGGTTGAAGAAGTTTCTTTTCTCTCTTTTTAAGTCATCCCTTCAACTCATTTTGGCTCTCTAAGAACTTCTTCCATAGCTAGCTCCATTCTGCCAACTTCTAGCCTCACTCGAGCTTTTGTTTTAGCCTTCTACACTTCAACTTTTGCTAGTATAGCTCCATATAGCTTGTTGTAGCAGCTTCAAGCTCTCTCAAGCTCTCTTTACAACACCCTTTGCAATTTCATCTCCCTCATTCCATGCTTGTGATCATCTTGGGATTCCATATCCCCTACTATTTGCATACTTACTTGGTGATACGGGTTCTCTTCCTCGAGCGAGGTTTGCTTTTATCACCTCTTTTGTGATATGGGTTCTCCTCCTTGAGCGGGGTTTTCTTTTATCATACACTACATCGTGGTCCAGGTTCTAATCTTGGATTGGTTTTGCTTTCACCACATGTTTTTTCCATTTTGGTTACACTCTATCTTCTTGGCTGCACGTGGAGGTGGGAACATCAAAATGGGGGTTTGACTGAGGTAAACCCCTATATAGCCCTAACATTCTCTCCAGATATCATGCTTGCAGGTTTTGAAGACATTTGTTTGGTGGAGGCTTCATCACTCATGTGGTTGTAAGTATTTCTTTCCTTTATTCTTCTTAATCCTTATTAGTTTTACTTCACTCTATTTCAATTCTGTCACGTTCCTACATTTTAATATTTCTTAGCAGTTCGAGTAGTAGTCACTTTGGGAGATTTCTGAGATAAAATCACTCTCTGGTTCGTACGAGACACCAACACGTGCCTTTGGGACACTAGTGTGCTGCACTATCATCTGTATTTTGCGCTGACGTCCTTTGGCTAATAGCTTGCCAATTTGTCTAGAAGGCCTCTATGACCTTATCTTTCAGATTCTAAAACTCTCGCCATTATTCCATTGAGGTAATATAGGGCAGTTCACCTCATGAGGCTCTCTGAACGAAGAGAACTCATGACAAGTGAATCCCCCAATATCACATCTTGGTGAATCTGACATGAAGAACATAGTTCTTTGAAAAACTAGGAATTTATTTACCCCTACTTGGCAGGGTTATAACTTTTGACTCGGTACTCGGAATTCAGAACCATTTGCATCGTTGGAAAGGTCTCCTAGAGAACTAGTTCAATCCCTAAAATAAAAGTGCCTTCAATAGTTGATTTTAGAACTAACACAAGTTCTGACCTCAAATTATGCTCCAGAGACCTCTGAAAATGCAATTTACTAGAACATAGAAAATATCAAAAAAATTGTAATGGATTTAATATCTTCTTTTATTAGTTTTGTATCTAACTTTGTTCAAAATGTAAATAATGTTCCATTCCATGCATGTGACAGTGACTTGGCTCTACCTATGTCACTTGATATCTTTGATCCTTCTCACGAAATTCCTCTAGCTTCAGAGGATATTTTGGTGTAAGAAGATGAAATCATTGATACCTTTCTTAATGTTACTCTACCTACTCTTCTTTCCAATGCACTCTCTTGTAGAGATGATGCATTTGTGAATGACAAAACTCCTCTTCATTCCAATGCACTCTCTTCTAGAGATGTTGCACTTGTGAATGATGAGTCTTATATTTGTTCCAATACACTCTCTTCTAGAGATGTTGCATGTGCAAATGACGAACCTCCTTCCACATTTGATTCTCCCTAGATCGATGTCGAGAATGTTCCTTCAAATAACTATTCCACATTTGATCATTTTTGGATTGATGTTGAGAATATGTATTCAAATAATTTTTCTACTAGTTGTGATGATTCTATAAATGTTATGTATGTCTCTGCAGCCCCTAAAAGGCCTAAGAGACCACTCATTTACGTGACTCCAACTAGTCCTTCTTCTAAAAGGGCTTGTTCTATTGATGGTATTCCATTTGATAGTAACTCTCCTGATATTTCTAATGCTCCCTCTTATAGAGCGGTAGCCCATACTTATGAGAATAGTACGAATAAACAACTGAGACTTCTTCAAGCACCTAAACCTATGACTAAAGCGCCTAGTGATTATGATCTTGTCGAGAAACCTCAAATTGATTCGGGTAAGATCTCACTATGCGACTTGCTTTAGTCTGCTTCAGATTATCAAGGTATGCTTCAGGAAGCCTTGCAAAAGATCCTCTTGCCTTTTTCTGTTAGCCCGACGAATGCTAATGCGTTGATGGCGTGTATTCATGCAGAATCGCTAAATATTATGTTCTATCCACGATAACTCCTGCCTCCATGTTGGAACTCTCAAATTTTATAAATTTGAGATGCCCATTTTGAAAATTTTGCTTTTGCACTTTCAGAAGTGCACCTCAAGAATTTGCCTAACTGACCCACTTTGTAGGGTCGTAACTTGATGCCAGTTGATTCCCAAGAAGAACCCATTTGTAGACCCACTCATGAGTGCTATGTGAGTATGTGTGCCAATTTTCAGCTTCCCGTGATAAGTTTTGACAAGGTTTTGAAAAGTGAAGTTGGAAGGTTTTGGCACTTTTCAGCTATTTGCAAACCTTCATTTCTGCAAATTTGCCTCCCATTTGAGCTTGCATTTTGAACCGGATGACTATCAAGTCAAAAAAATTGTTGCACTACATTCTCCATACCAAGATGAGCTTGCATGTCAGGTTTCAAAGCTTCATTATTTGATTTGTTATTTTTAGCAGGCCAAAACTAAGTGCAATTTCTCTTGTTTTGCATTTGCATTTTTAGAAACCTTTCAGAGAGGTCAACTTCAACTGTCAATATCTTTTGATGGGAGATGTTTCAAGGCGAGCCCTTTTGCACATGTGCTCTCTATACCAAAATGAACTTATGTTTCCAGTGGTAGCTCACTAGGAGTTGATTTAGTATTTTTACAACGAGGTGATCTCTTGAGTTTCAATTGGTTCAGAACAACTGTTTGTTGCAGAAAATTCAACTATGCAACTTTGCTGATTAATATTTTTCACCTCATGACTCCTTTTTCTGAGCCGTCTTTTGCATTACATTATTTATACCAATTTCTACATGCCTACAAGTTTTTATGTCTCTAGGAGATCATTTGACTAGTTTTCAAAGTCAATTCTGGAGCCAGCTTGGCCATTTTTTACCATTTTTGCAAAAGTGCCTGAAAGTAAGTTCTACTGAAAACCCATTTCAAATTTTCAGTACCAGATACATTTAGAAGTTTCCTAAAGTCAATTTGAGCATAAAAGTTGTTTGAAAATGAATTTTTTTTAGCCGGGCCCACATGGGGGTCCGACATGCTCAACCCAGAAGTAAACAGGAGTTAAGATGTGTGTGCTCACAAACTTTCATTGATGTCCATTTGAAGATTCTTTATAGTTTCAGGGTTCAAAGGGCTGAGTGCATTTACCAGTTTGTTGAAATGTGATTCATCAAGGCTATTTTGTTTTGCTCAAGGTTCCTAATTGGATTGGCATGGTTGAGAGTGCTAAGGTTTACTATGAATTGATTTGGTACATTAGTCCCATGAAGGCAGATGACAATTATACATCAGTAGTTCATTTTCAGCCATAGGACACAAATAAACAAAGTAATTTTTTTAGGGATTTGTATGCTAATTCAAGATAATAACAATATTAATGAAATTGCTATTTCAGACATATTGTTATTCAATAACCCTAAGTGTTGTTATGATGCTGGTCACAATGAGAATGAACACAACTCATGTGATCTTAAGTGAGATATTCATAAGGAATTGCCTGCAAACTGTGAGAATGTAAAGGGAGTCTTGAAGTTTTGTCCAGATCCACTCACAGGGGCTCGATGGAGATGAAATCCTTGCATCATTTGAAGGCAGCCAAAAAAAGAATTTGTTGAAAAGATTTGAAACTTTCAAGCAATATGGTGAGTAAGACATGTTATGAGTGCAAAAATTGCAACAAAGAATGGATTTGTTAAGAAAGGCCATAGAAACTTCAAAGAAAATGCAATCTGCAAATGCAAATGGGCACCATTGATATGATAAAGATTTTGAAACTCAAAACCAAATGCAATTAACAAGAAAGTTTATACACCGATTGCATATGTTGAAAAGGATTTAGGAACTTTCAAATTGAAACAGGGACGCGTATATGAGAAGAGAGCACTGGAAGAGTAGGCACGTGGCGTGCTTA
Source organism: Sequoia sempervirens (assembly GCA_007258455.2). Taxonomy (NCBI): domain Eukaryota; kingdom Viridiplantae; phylum Streptophyta; class Pinopsida; order Cupressales; family Cupressaceae; genus Sequoia; species Sequoia sempervirens. Next base: position 734,585,734 of record VDFB02271358.1, on the reverse strand, counting down.
GCAAAGTGCCTCTAATTCAATGTGCTCTCAATGCTATTCCCTACAGTGCATATGCAAAAAATTGATCTGTTGAAGAGGCTCTAAAAGGATTTCAAACAAATGCACTGGGAGAAGAGTCTTCAGGGATTTTTAAAAGCATTCACCATGAAGAGAAAAGTTGCATAGCACAAAGGAAGGAAATGGTGTGATGAAAATTCTTTAGAAACTTTCATAAAATGATAATGGCAGCGTAGACAAGGCGTGTGGCTTGTTCAACAAAATGCCTCCATTAAATGTGATCTTATGGGACGTCACAGGCAGCATAATGTACAACGTGGATTTATCAAAAGACTTTAAAACCTTTCATCAAAGCAATGAAGTGGCATGCAACCCGTTTGGCAGGACCCTTCTTTGAGTGTAATCACATTGAAGCGCCATCAAAAGGGATACATATAAACACAATGAAATTGTTAAAAGGTTTTGCAACTTGTGCCAGATGAAGATTTAAAAGTGTGCAGCCTGCGTATAGACGATAACTCATTCAAAAGTCATTAGAAACTTTTAAGCTAGTGCAACTGGCAAGGCCAGCACATCTTGAAAGGGTTTTGAGTTCTTTGACACAGAGTTCTTTCAAGAGATGCCATCTCAAGCAAGATAATCACTATGCCAAGCAAAAGGAGATCCCATAGGCCAGTAAAGTAGAGGGCAACGACAACTATAAGGGAGAGTTTCGACCAACTACACCAGTCAGAGGATGCAACGCCATAACCACCAACAACATGTGTGAGCAGATTTGTTGTAGATTCTTTAACAACTCACAAGAAAGTGTATTTGAAGAGGGCAGCTTCTAGACCACACCATGGGGATGTTGAAAATGCTTTAGTAACTTTCAAGCATCTCCAGTAGGAGCAGTGGCCGCCATGGTTGCGTGAAGGCAGAGCACGAGAAAGGCACAAAAAAGAAATTAGGGAAACAATGGAGTGAATATGAAATCAACGTTAGAGGGTGAAGCAAAGGATGCAACCAAATCCTGACCCTTCCTCGCCGACTCACAATTTCAAGGTGCTGGCTTTTTAATTCAATGGTGCTGCGTGGAACATGGGCCCAAAGGAAAGTGAAGGTGGTGCCCGATGAAGAATTAAGTGGTTTGCATTTATTTTTTTATAAGGACTGTGATGCCGGATGAAATATTTTAAAAGGGAAAACACATTAAAGGAATTACTTCCCCGCTGGCTCAATAAAAGGCGTTGAGCCCGGAATGCACCCGGGGCATGGATGATGCCCATGGATGTGGCCTGCCTCATTTTTCTCGCGTGCCGTATTTTACAAACTCTCTGCCGTCCATATTAACCGTTACCTGTCAATTATGTAAAAGTTAAGATACTTGAATCATGTAAAACTTAATGTCATGTGCCCTCTTTCTATTATAAATTAATTGGAATGACTAAAATATAGATTTCATTGTAATATTTTATATTTTTTTTGGTATAATGAAATTTATTACATCTTTGGTAAATAATATCTTTTAGTAAAATAGAATGTCTCATTTTTATCATATACATTTTTAATTGAATAATAATTAGAACAAGTTAAACAATAAAAAAAGATATATTTTAAATTAAAATAAAATAATAGAAAGAATCTTCTTTTATTAGTTAATATCTATTTGTTCAAAATGTACATTGCAAATGACAGTGACTTTTTCTGTCTTGATAAATTTGAGAAATTAGCTTCAGAGGATATGCATTGATACAATGGAAGCCTTGCAAGAGATGACTCCTACACTCTCTTTAGCCAAATTTTTCTGATTAGAATGTTCCTTCGATCATTTTTGGAATGCAGGTAATGCTATATTGTTATAAATGGCAGTGTAAGGACCACTTCACTATAACTAGTCAGAAGATCGCTAAATATTATGTTCTATCCATGCGAGGAACTCCTGTTCAATTAGAGATATGATTTAATTACTATGGACTATTTTATTAAGGTAGGGTTTAATTTTATGCAAAATTGAGGGTTTGGGTTTGGGCGAATAAGTAGTAGGGTTATGGTTAGGGTCCTTGAAAATTTTGCTTTTGATTAATTTTAACATTCAATTAGTAAGTAAATCTTGGAATTTGCATAACTTTTGTAGGGAGTAACTTGAAGTTGATAATAGATATGAGGCTATGTGAGTAAACAATTCCCGTGATTTTTTCAAGGTTTTAAAAGTGGCTTATAAGGTTTTCTTACTTTTAGCTTTTGCAAAATTAGGGATAGCAAAAAGCCTCCCATCAATTAGGCTTATTTTGAGGGGAGACTTCAAGTCAAAAAAAAGTTGCACTACACAATCCATACCAAGATGAGCTTGCATGTCATTTTCATTGCTTCATTATTTGATTTGTTATTTTTATTTAATTAATAGTTTTAGTTGTTTTGCATAATTTCAGATGGTCAACTTCAAAATCAATATCTTTAATAATTATGTTTCAAGGCGAGCCCTTCAATTACAGTGCTCTTCAATTAAATGAACTTATGTTTCCATGGAGCTCACTTCAATTGATTTAGTATTTTTACAACGAGGTAGTTAGAATTAAGGTTGTCATTCAAACAACTGTATGTTGGGAAAATAATCATATTAACTTTGAATTATAATATTTTTAATATACTAATTTTATTTTATTTATATTGCATTACATTATTTATATAATTATACATAATACAGTTTTTATATCTCTAGGATATCATTTGACTATTTTTCAAATTTTATTAAAAGCCAGCTCTCATTTTTTTATATTTTTGTTTAATTGCCTAAAAGTTAGTTCTACTTAAAAATATTTCAAATTTTCAGTTAAATTAACATTTAGAATTTCCTAGTATCAATTTAGCATATTTTTAATTTGAATTGAATTTGTTTTAGCCGGGCCCAGTGGGGGTCAACAAAATAACCCAAAAGTATTTTTTTATTAAGATCTATGTGCTCACAAATTTCATTGATGTAAATTTGAAGATATTTATTTAAAATATATTCAAACTGAGTATTTACCAGTTTAATGAAATGTGAAAATCAAGGCTATTTTGTTTTGCTCAAATTTAATTGTTTAAATGGTTGATTTTATTAAGGTTTACTATTAATTTATTTTAATTAGTCTTATGAATTAATGACAATTAATAAATTGTAATTCATTTTTTTAATAGGACACATATAAAAAAGTAATTTTTTTAATAATTTAATATAATAAGATAATTATTACTATTTCACATATTTTATTCAATTCTCACAATTGAATCATATTTTCACATGTTGTAAATCATTAGAGTATTTATCATTTTTCCCTATCATTTATGACAAAATTTTTTTTAATCTTAAAGACAGCAAAACACAACTTGGAAAGTTTATACTTAACTTTCAAATTTAGATTTTGCTTAGTAAAATAATGCGTGCACATTGATAAGAAAAACGAGGTCTTATTTTTAAAAGCATTCACCATTTAATATGGTGCTTTATTTCATGATTTTATGCATCCGTTTCAACGTGGGACTTTAAAAATCAAAGTGCATGCAAATAGTGTACACATTGAAGATTAGACAACAGATCATTGTAACTGTTTAAAACTTTTAATACAACTGGCAAAGCAGCTTTGACACAGAGTGAGATGGCTACACTATGGTGGTTCAAATATCTTCTTTTGTGATTTGTAGATTGACAGGACTACTTGTTAGGCAGATGATTAGTGCAAATAAAATTCCTGGGGGCTAGAAAAACGAGCACCACATCCATGGGCAAATCCCATTTTACTTAATAAAATGCTTGTTGACTAATTCTCCCGAGATCAACGAGATGGCTACACATGGTGGTGGGCCCATGATATTCTTGATTTTAAAAGAGAATCCTGGTGAAATATTTAAAACATCCCAATTGTGTTTTAAATATTACCTGAAGGGTAAATGCAAAAATAAAGCACTGGAAAAATCTTTACTTATCCCATAAGTTTCTTAAATGGTTTTCACTTCCCTAAGGTGAAATAAAACATTATGGGTAAAAAGATAAATGGCTTTAATGATTTTTCAAAAGGGAAGATTACATTGTGTTGGCGGTAAAATGTGAGGTGAAATGTAATCTAGTGAACGGGTAAAGTTTTCCTTGTCTGATGACTAATATTTTAAAGGACTTTTAAAGGGAAGATATAATTCAAGTATATAGTGCAATATTTGAGAGAACATGTCAAGATTTGAAAAGGCACGCGAGAGTGAGCGAATGTTTTCAATGGAGGATTTAAAACATTGAAACCATGGGGAATATTCATCAAATGTTTTATTGACTCGGCAAATAAAACATAGAATAAAAGCATGTGGAATTCACTTTATAAGCAAATATATTTGTTGGGAATAATGTGCAGCCACAACAATGAATAAACTGAGAAGAAATGAGAAGCTTCTATGGGCACATAGATATTTCCAGTAGCTGGGTGAATGGGTGAATTTCTTCACATGGCCAAATTTTTAGTTACAAAATAACTTGGGCAAAGGAAAATAGAGAGGCAAATTTAGTTTATTACAAAGAGAGGAGAGATACTTTTCCAGATTGTTGATCAACGGTGACAGATGCTTCCAAATGTCCTCAACAGATTTTCTTCCGAAGTTTTATGTTTCATTTTATTCTCTTTCTCTTCTCATTCTTAAAAAATTCTAGGGGTTCCAATTTCTGAAAGCTCTGCAAGTTAGGCAGAAACTCTGGGTAGAATTGTAAAGCTAGGAGAAATGTAATTGAGTCATTAAATATGAAGTGTGTTCTAAGTTGTGCTCTCATTTGTATATTTTACCTTATAATTGTCTCTATTTCTGAGATGTATTACTCTTTTGGATTCAATAATAAATCTATCTGAGTCTATTCATGCATTGAGTTACATATGTTGTTGCCTTATATTTTGTGAATGATGTAAATGCTTTAATGAATCACAAGCTGACGTATTATTGCTTATTATTTAGAGAATAGTGTAATTGTTTCAACAAGTGTGACACGAGTGTTGTGTTTCGGGTGGATTTTGTAAAGAATGATTATCAGATGAAACTCTAGTGGTCTTCTTGTCATAATTTGATAACAGTTGCAAAGATATTCAAAATATGTTCAACATTGTAGGATGAAATGCTTTTTATATGACCCCATAGCCCATTTTCTGGCACTAGTCAAGTTTACATGCTTCTGTTGTTTTCAACTTGGTCCCAAATCTTAAAAATTAAAAATCATTTCAATTATGTATGTTGAGTTATATGTTTACCTTGTTCCGCATGCTGGTTAGTGAAATTCACTAAATGTTTTAGCCAATCTTGAGTGACATTTTGTGTTTCTCAGCATAATTTTGTGAGAACATTGTCTGTTAAGCAATATCATGTTAATTGTGTGTCCAGATCTTTAGGTATTATTGAAGGGTTACCCCCTAGGTCTTACAGAGCCTGAAGTGTAGGGGAAATGTGTGTTAATCCGATTTCCTGTCAGTTGACCAAATCAACCTCTGAGTCTGAGCATAAGACATTGGCTAAGTCTTTAGGATTCATTGATTCTGTTGATATCTGGAGCACCAATAGAATGGTGACTCTATTGGGGACAATTTTCATTCTCTAGTTGCAGCCGGTTATCTCATAGAGTCATATTATTGTTTGTCATTTTGAATTTAGTTCAAATATTGAAGAATTCCAAGTTTGGAGAAAGAACTTGTTGTAGTGAACCTGATTATTTTATGATCTATGGTGCTCTGTTGGTGAAAGGAACTCAGAGAGATAATTATCTATGAAAGAACTTCTTGCTATTTGAAGTTCATTCCTCTAAGAAGAGAGGTGGCGACTCTGTTACAAGAACTTGATGAAGAGGTGATAAAAGTTTCAGATCTATAATATTTCCAGAACAATTTGTAGTAGCTACAATGTTTCCAGGTATTCTTCACATATTTGAACATCTTAGAAAGAAATTTTGGTTCCCTATTTAGTGATTTAGCATTGATAGACGGAAAGGATAATAAATTTAAGTTTGCACACTTCCATTTGTTGGATATGTTTAATGTAATTACAGTTCCATTGAAATATTTTTGTCTACTGCTCAAATATTTGCTTATATGGATGATTAGAATGCATTTGTACATCTTATAGATTTCCATCCATTTGTCTTGTTATATATTTCCATCCATTTTCCCATGTCAGAAATTGTCATTGTAATCTTTCATTTGGTCATGCTTGTAATTGTGCGCAAATAGTGAGCCTTGATTTGTAATATCTTTGGATCATAAAGTAGCCATACATGTATACACTTTGAGACAGCTCGTCAAGAAGTGTCATAAGTCTGGTAATCTTCATACATTTGACACCTCAAAATGTAAGAAATCAAGAGTGCACAAGCCTATGATAAGGCTAGAGTGGAAAGTTGTATTTGAAAGGGGACTTAGAGAGATGGATGAAAGACACGAGTTGTTTCCACAAGTCCGCTTAAGAGACCACCAAACTGTGTCTACTTGTCAAGTTAGTGCACCTTTTGTCAATTCCTTTGACCCATTGTATGCTCAATTAGATTTGTCATGGGTTGATTACAAACTTGAAAGTATGTTAGCTCAAGTTTACAAGGATATGCCTAGATTTAATGGATGAGATTCTTTGTCAAATCCCTTGAAGCAAGAGCTCGGGATTGGTATTTGAGTTTTCTTGAGAAGTCATTTCCTTGCTGGGATAAATTAGTTGCTTCTTATATAAAAGAGTTTGCAAGAGAGCCCTCTAACCTTGTCATGAGGTTAAAGCAGATTAAGAAACAAGATGAAGATTCAAGTGTTGATTTCAGTCATAGATTTGCTGCTACCTTGTCACTAATCCCAGAGAATTTCAGACCTAGTACATCAGATTGTATCCATATGTATTTTGAAGCTTATGAAAAAGGATCTAGTGAATTGTTAAAATATTTTAAAATACTAAGCATGCAGATGGCTTACATAGTTTTATAGAATTTGGAGAAATAGAGGAATGAATATGTGCAAAATATGTTGTCTTCACTTTTGGGTAAGCATGCTAATGAAATCAACAATTATGTGAATGCAAATGATCAAAGGTCTTCAAATAAATTCAGACTTGAAAAGGTTGAAGATAAGAATGATGCATCATCAGATGATGAGGAAGTTGTTAATAAATAACTTACAGAAGAAGTATACCCAACTGTAAATCAGTAGTTGAGTCTCCTGAGCCAAGAATATGATGAAGAATATGAACTGGACTTACTCTTTGAAGAAGAGAAGTGTGATCAGCAATGTTATGATACTATTGATCAAGTCAAGTCTACATGTGTTGAGTGTAGTCTTGATGCAAGTCTTCATGATGAGACAAATGAATTTGCTGATTTGAGAAATGCTCTTGAGAACATTAGTATATCAGCTGCAAGTGATAGAATATGTGATGAATTTCAATTTGAAAGACAAGCCACAAGCAACTGTAATGAGGAAACCATTGATGGTTTTTAGTTTGACAATGAAGATGTTTATGCCTACCCTTAAGAGGATGAAAGTGACAAGCTCAGTCAAGACATCCATTCTGGTATTGAGATTGAAAAGGGTGTGGATTGTTGTTATGAAAACCTAGAAGTAAGAATGAATACATTGACAACCTATTCTCTATGATTGGTGGTGATCATACTTCTAACAATCTTGTTAGCAATTCCATGTCCTATGATTGGGGAAGCCCTGTTTATGATCAACCCATTGAGCTCTCAGATTTTGATGATGAAGACACCTTGGGATATCCTAATTTTCAATTTGATAGTGCATTCAATTCCAATGAAGGTCAAGAAAAGGAAGGGGTTGAAATGATGGATCAGAACAATGCTCTATTGAGTTGTGAACATATTTCAAATCTATTGACCACAGAATATCAGAAATGTGCACATAAGAATGATTCTCAGTTGTTGTGTGCATCCCCTATTGTATTTGACAGTGATGATGATCTTCAAGATGCAAGGTATGATGCATATGTTTTTGATTCTCCTTCAAATGATGAACTAGCTAATCAAGATGATGATATGAAAGAGGACAAGCAACTATTTAATGATAATGATGCAATATATGATGAGTATGGAAGTGTGAATGCTGATGTAGACTCAGAAATTTGTTTTGATGAGTTTTGAAGCAACAAATGACCATGAGGTTTGTGCATCCAATGAGCCGAGTATTGAATATTGTAATGCAGATTTTGACAAGCCTTTGTTTGATGACTTGAATGAGCCTAGTAATGAGTCTTTTCATATGGATACGGATGTTGATTTCAATGAGAAATCATATTATGTTTTTGAACCAGAATTGCGTGTTGTTGAGCAAGCTTATGACACCAAAGATGATGATACCTTATGTTCAGAGGATGACCATATGACTACAGATGATGATGAGTCAGAAATCTCTGATGACTCTCAATACCAGCAAGATGAAGAACAAATACAGAGTGTGCCAATAGATGCGTGTATTTCTTTGCATACACTTGGATGTAGTTTGCATGATGAGAAAGATCTTCTGGTAAGTTATTGCACTGGTTACACCTTTGATATGCAAACTAGTGATTAGATTGAGCTTAACAGTTCCAACCACAAGGAAAAATGTGAGTGCTACTTTTGTTAGCTGGAAGAATTTTTCATAGAATGTGGCAATGTGCAGAACATTGAACCAAGCTGTTTTCAGCTTGAGAAGGCTTTATATGATGAAAATGATTTGTTGCCACATGATAATCAACAATTTGAGAGCATGCCTGACTTTCAAATGCATTATGATTATGAACATGTTGATGATGTTGAATATGATTGCATGTTAGGAGGTGCCAACATACTAAATTAGGCAGATGGTTGTGATCAAGTTGTGCTTTCATATGGTTTGGATCACCATTTTCAAATAATGCCACTTGATACAAAGTCAGAGAATGAAGAAAGTGATAGTGATGTGGCATATTTGATTTGGTTTCCATGTGATGATAAAGCCAAACAGAGAGAAAGTTTACACTTGCACAAAGGCAGCCTAATGCTTGTGTTTGCAAGGGTGCATTTGTTCATGTTGTTGTGGTTTGATAGAGGAAAGCACAAGTTAAGGGAGATCAGTTCTTTCACTAGAATTTTGTTTGACAAAGGTAAATACTCACTCCCCTTTTTCATTTATTGGCCTGGGGTTACCAGATGAAGTTGAAAATAAAGATGAATAAAGAAGCAGTTTGAGGATACTCAATGGACTCAACTTTTGGTCTACTCCCCAGAGATTTTGATTCTTTCTATGCCCATAGGGGGCATACATCCCCAGTTGGAGCCACTATTGGCACTCTCAAATTTTGCAAATTTGAGATGCCCATTTCAAAAATTTTGCTTCTGCACTTTTAAAAGTGCACCTCAAGAATTTTCCTAAGTGACCCACTTTAGAGGGTCGTAAATTGATGCCAGTTGATTCCCAAGCAAAACCCATTTGCAGACCCACTCAAGAGTGCTATATGAGTATGCATGCCAATTTTTAGCTTCTCATGATAAGTTTTGATGAGGTTTTGAAAAGTGAAGCTAGAGAGTTTTGACACTTTTCAACTGTTTGTAAACCTTCATTTTTGAAAAGTTGCCTCCCATTTGAGCTTGCATTTTGCAACAAGATGACTATCAAGTCAAAACAACTGTTTCACTGCACTCTCCATACCAAGATGAGCTTGCATGTCAGGTTTCAAAGCCTCATTATTTGATTTGCTATTTTGAGCAGGCCAAAATTGAATGCAATTTCTCTTGTTTTGCATTTGCATTTGTAGAAACCTTTCACAGAGGTCAACTTGAACTATCAATATCTTTTGACGGGAGATGTTTCAAGCCAAGCCCTTTTGCACACATGCTCTCAATACCAAAATGAACTTATGTTTCCAGCGGCAACTTTCCAGGAGTTGATTTGGTATTTTTCCAATGAGGTGATCTCTTGAGTTTCAATTGGTTTATAACAACTATTTGTTGCAGAAAGTTCAACTATGCAACTTTTCTGATTAATATTTTTCACCTCATGACTCCTTTTTCTGATCCGTCTTTTTCATTGCATTCTTTATACCAATGTCTACATACCTGCAAGTTTTTATATCTCTAGGAGGTCATTTGACCAATTTTCAAAGGCAGTTTTGGAGCTAGCGTGGCCATTTTTCACCATTTTTGTAAAAGGGCCTAAAAGTAAGTTCTACTGAAAACCCATTTCACATTTTTAGTACCAAATACATTCAGAAGCTGCCTAAAGTCAATTTGAGCATAAAAGTTGTCTAAAAACAAAATATTTTTAGCCGGGCTCACATGGGGATCCGACATGCTCAGCCCGGAAGTAAGAAGGGGTTAAGATGTGTGTGCTCACAAATTTTCATTGATGTCATTTTGAAGATTCTTTATAGTTTCGGGGTTCAAAGGGCTGAGTGCATTTACCAGTTTATTAAAATGTGATTCATCAAGGCTATTTTGTTTTGTTCAAGGTTCCTGATTGGATTGGCATGGTTGAGAGTGCTAAGGTTTACTATGAATTGATTTGGTACATTAGTCCCATGAAGGCAGATGACAATTATACATTAGTAATTCATTTTCAGCCATAGGACACAAATAAACAAAGTAAAAATTTCAGGGATTTGTATACTAATTCAAGATAATAACAATATTAATGAAATTGCTATTTTAGACAATTGTTATTCAATAACCCTAAGTGTTGTTATGATGCTGGTCAAAATGAGAATGAGCACAACTCATGTGATCTTAAGTGAGATATTCATAAGGGATTGCTGCAAACTGTGAGAATGTAAAGGGAGGCTTGAAGTTTTGTCCAGATCCACTCACAGCGGCTCGATGGAGATGAAATCCTTGCATCATTTGAAGGCAACCAAAAAATGTATTTGCTGAAAAGCTTTGAAACTTTCAAGCAATACAGTGAGTAAGAAATGTTATGAGTGCAACAACTGCACCAAAGAATGGATTTGTTAAAAAAGGCCATAGAAACTTCAAAGCAAATGCAATCTGCAAATGCAAATGGGCACCAGTGAAATGATAAAGATTTTGAAACTCAAAACCAAATGCAATTAACAGGAAAGTTTATACACTGATTGCATATGTTGAAAAGGCTTTCGAACTTTCAAATTGAAACAAGGGCACATATATGAGAAGAGAGCACTAGAAGAGAAGGCACGCAGCCTACTTAACAAAGTGCCTCTAATTCAATGTGGTCTCAATGCTATTCCTTGCGACGCATATGCAAAAAATTGATCTGTTGAAGAGGCTCTAAAAGGCTTTCAAACAAATGCACCGAGAGAAGGGTCTTCTAGGATTTTTAAAAGCATTCACCATGAAGAGAATAGCCGCACAACTAAAAGGAAGGAAATGGTGTGATGAAAATTCTTTAGAAGCTTTCAGCAAATGCTAATGGCAGCGTAGACAAGGTGTGTGGCTTGTTCGACAAAATTCCTCCATTAAATGTGATACTGTGGGACGTCACGGGTAGCATAATGCACAACGTAGATTTATCAAAAGACTTTAAAAGCTTTCATCAAAGCAATGAAGTGCCACATAGCCTGTTTGGCAGGACCCCTCTTTGAGTGTAATCACATTGAAGCGCTATCAAAAGGGATACATATAAACACAATGAAATTGTTAAAAGGTTTTGCAGCATGCGCCAGATGAAGAAAATGGAATGCCAATGCAGAATACACACAAAATGGCTACATTGAAAATGCTTTAAACTTTAAAGTAAATGTAGATTTAAAAGTGTGCAACCCACATACATAAGGGAATCCCTTCAAAAGTCATTAGAAAATTTTAAGCTAGTGCAACTGGCAAGGGCAGCGCATCTTGAAAGGGTTTTGAGTTCTTTGAAGCTGAGTGCTTTCAAGAGATGCAATATCAAGCAAGACAATCACCGCGCCAAGAAAAAGGAGAGCCCATAGGCCAGTAAAGTAGAGGGCGTCGACAGCCATAAGGGAGAGTTTTGAACAACTACCCCAGTCAGAGGATGCAATGCCACAACCTACAATAACATGTGTGAGAAGATTTGTTGTAGATTCTTTAACAACTCTCAAGTAAGTGTATTTGAATATGGAAGCTTCTAGACCACACCATGGGCATGTTGGAAATGCTTTAGTAACTTTCAAGCATCTGCAATAGGAGCAGTGGTCGCCATGGTTGCGTGAAGGAAGAGCACGAGCAAGGCACAAAAAAGATAAATTTGAATGATTTTTCAGAAGGGGAGATTACATTGTGTTGGCGGTAAGATGTGAGGTGAAATGTAATATGGTGAACAGGTAAAGTTTTCCTTGTCTGATGACTAATATTTTAAAGGCCTTTTAAATGGAAGATATAATTCAAGTATACAATGCAATATTGGAGAGGATATGTCAAGATTTGAAAGGCATGCGAGAGTGAGTGAACGTTTTAAATGGAGGATTTAAACCATTGAAAGCATGGGGTATATTCATCAAATGTTTTATTGACTAGGGAAATAAAATATAGAATAAAAGCATGTGGGTATTGCATAAAGTGAATTTATTCACTTTATAAGCAAATATATTTGTTGGGAATAAATATGCAGCCACAACAAAGAATAAATTGAGAAGAAATGAGAAGCTTCTACGGGCATAGAGATATTTCCAACAGTTGGGTGAATGGGTGAATTTCTCCACATGGCCAAATTTTCAGTTGCAAAATAACTTGGGCAAAGGAAAATAGAGAGGAAAATTTCTTTTGTTACAAAGAGAAGAGAGATTCTTTTGTAGATTGTTGATCAATGGTTACACATGCTTCCAAATGTCCTCAACATATTTTTTTCTGAAGTTTTATGTTTCCTTTTATTCTCTTTCTCTTCTCCTTCTTAAAAAAATTTGGGGGTTCCAATTTCTGAAAGCTCTACAAGTCAGGTAGAAGCTTTGGGTAGAATTGTAAAGCTAGGAGAAATGTAATTGAGTCATTAAATCTAAAGTGTGTGTTTCGAGTTGTGCTCTCATGTTTATATTTTAGTTGATAATTGTCTCCATTTCTTAGATGTATTCCTCTTTTGGATTCAATAGTAAAGTTATCTGAGTCTATTCATGTGTTGAGTTACATCTGTTGTTTCCTTCTATTTTGTGAATGATGTAAATGCTTTAATGAATCACAAGCTAACATATTATTGCTTGTTATTCAAAGAATAATGTAATTGCTTCAACAAGTGTGACATGAATGTTGTGTTTTAGGTGGATTTTGTAAAGAATGATTATCAGATGAAACTCCAACAGTCTTGCTGTCATAATTTGATAAAAGTTGCAAAGATCTTTAGAATATGCCCAACATTGTAGGATGAAATGCTTTTAATATGACTCCATAGCCCATTTTCTGGCACTGGTCAAGTTTTCATGCCTCTACTTTTTTCAGCTTGGTCCAAAATCTTAATAATTAAAAATCATTTCAATTTTGTACGTTGAGTTATATGTTTACTTTGTTCTCCATTCTGGTTAGTGAAATTAACTTAATGTTTTAGCCAATCTTGAGTGACATTTTGTGTTTCTCAGCATAATTCTGTAAGAATATTGTCTGTTAAGCAATATCATGTTAATTGTGTGTCTAGATCTTTAGGTATTGCTGAAGGGTCACCCCCTAGGTCTTACAGAGCTTGAAGTGTAGGGGAAATGTGTGTTAATCCCATTTCCTGTAAGTTGGCCAAATTAACCTCTGAGTCTGAGCATAAGACATTGGCTAAGTCTTTAGGATTCATTGATTTTGTTGATATTTGGAGCACCAACACTCCAGAGATACAGAAGCAAACGGATCCTCTAATGATTATAGTTAATATTAATAGGATTGGAAATAGACGTACTCTTGTTGACATTGGTTCAATGCTCAATGTGTATATTATTGATCTATTTCATAAGATTAATATTGAACCATCATCTATTAATACTTCTTATATTGATATTCATGGGTTTGATAATGTTGTGTGACAAGTTCTAGGTACGATAGTATTACCTTTGCAGCTTGGACCCATTATTGTACCCACTCTTGCATATGTTATGTTAGAAAAGTTACCTTATAAGCTTATTCTTGGTAGACTGTGGATTCATGCTATGGGTGTAGTCCCATCTACCTTGCACAAATCTATTAATTTCATTTGTAATAATAAAGTAGTCACGGTTAAGGCCGATCCTAATACTATGCACGTATGTGAGATGGCAGCTACTGGTCGAGCTTTAGTTGTGCCTACTCTTATCCCTTCAGTGTCTTCCACTATATTGATGTTTACTCTAGTAGTACCTACTACAAAAGGTACTCTCAAAATAAATGTCCCTAAGGAAGATCCTTTTGAAGCGAGGAGCCCTAAAGGTTCTCCTTCCACCTCTTCTCAAAGGAATGCATGTCTTGGTGATGATTGGGGTTCTTTAGAATTTACAGATTCCTTCATCCAGAAATATAAAGTCAACCTAATCCACTTAGAACTTTCGATAATATCAAATTCATACTTTCTATCAAAGATGGTCATTCTTCTGCATTGCGGGGTAAGGTGAATGCAAATTTTAATGTTCTTGGTGTTGATCCTCCTTCTGAGGAAGATAATCGCACCATTGTTAAAGAGGTTAATGTTGTTAGCCCTATCAAGAAGGTTGATAGTGATCCCATAAAGAAGCATAATCCTCGTTGTCGGAATAATGCTCTCTATGGAGATCCTCCTCTGTCTTCTATCTTCGTGCCTTCTTCTTGAGAGCAGTCAAACTTTTCTCCACAAGAGAAGGGGTTACTTCCTACCCCTCATCCTTTATATGAGAAAGAGTGTATTTTGTTACAGCTTCTAAAAGCTCGCTTGATCACTCTTCCTTCTCCTACACGCAATAAATCTCCTAAACATGATAAAGGAAAACATTCACTAATGCATTTGACTGCAAAATACGATGAAACTGTCCGACAAAATATGTAAAATTCGATGTTCGTCGGGTGCTTGTAAAATTTGATGTGTAATTTCCAATTGTTTCGAAAGTTTATCCCTGACGTCCGTCGAAATATCGACGAACCTGGTGTTCGTCGAAATGTCGGCTATTATTTTCGTTGAATGTTCGACAAACATG
>VDFB02271358.1:734544910-734570601 GCA_007258455.2 Sequoia sempervirens | reverse complement strand
CTCATTCACTTGCATTCACTAAACATCAATTAGCATTTGAGCACTTTACATCATTCAATCAAGCATCCATTGACATAACTTCATATTTCTTCAACAAGGTTGTGGTGAGTTTAAGACATTTTCATGTTATTTATTCACCTTTCTTTGTTCATTTCATTCTATTTCTTCATTAAGGTTTGATTACCAAAGTAGGATTTGACCAAGGAAAATCCCTATTACCTAACCCTTAACCATTTTTCCCCTTTTGCATGCATGTTTCCAGACTTTTGTATGCATATTTGTCAAGTAATTAGGTGTTGAAAGGTGGTCAAGAAGTCAAAAAAGTGTTTCAAGTCAACTAAACCCCATTTCAAGCTTAGAGACAACCTACAGTCCATTTTTTGTAGATTTGACTCTGTCAACCTGACAAAAGGACAAGTACAGATCTAGAGCTACATAATTGACATTTGATTTCATAGAATTTTGGGAGAGTATTGATTCTCCATCAACGGTGAATGAATCCCACCTTAAGGTTGAAAAAGTAGATTCTATCAGATTCTAATTCCTGATAGCTGGAAACTAGTTTTCAGGAGTTTCTACCATTAGTAGGACTGATTCGCCATCAATGGTGAATGAGTCCCACTAGTGATTTTGACTAATTTATGCCAACATTCATTTCATTCTAGATTCAACATTCATTGCCCAAGTGCATTCTATTCAGCCTTCTTTCAATTTTGTTTTACATTTGTTCATGTTTTAGTTCATTCTTGCATATCACACTGTGTTTTCAAACATTGCATATTTCATAGGTTTTGCATCAATATTCAATCAATTTCATTAGTTAGTTGTATTTACAACATTTTGTTTAGTCATAATTACAACATACAATCTTCTATTTGAGTGAACCACTTCAATTTTGTTTGTTATTCTATTTGTCTCCTTTTAAGTGGAAGATCCTAAGAGTGCAAGAGTAGTCTATAGAATCCCAACCACAAAATTATTGGTTTAGGAGGTAGTATCTAAAAGAAGTGTCTACAGATCTAATTTTTTTCTTTTGTTATGTTTGTCCCTTCTTTTACTCAGAAGTTATTCACTATCTTATCTAGGGTCATGAAAATGGAACCAATGTTAGCAAGAGGAAATGAGGAATTAGAGTTTAAATATTTTTACCTTAGTATCCCTTATGTAGTCATTTTATATCCCAGATGGTACATTGGTAGAAAAGAGAAACTATGGTAAGGAACTCTATCTAATAGTAACTCATATATAACTTAATCATAAACAATAATAATCCATAACACAAATAGTCATTGAACTATTATCTCTTATTATATATATAACCATTACATGAATATGTCTTAGGCTCTACTTTTCCTTACAATTCCTTTTCTATATCTCTATTATATGGTATTATATATTGTGTTATCTATTGCATACATATATTGATGCCTAGTCTCCTTTAGAGATGTGACCCTTATAGGGAACCCCTTAACCTATAATTCTTGTCAGCTTGATGCTTCACACATGATTTGTAGTGTAAGGAAGCTTTAAGGTAGAAGAACAAATTCCTACACTAGTCCTAAGATGAGGATAATGCAAAAATTTATAGATCTTTTCAAAAGTTACAAAAACTTTTAAAAAAAATTAATATCATGCATACCATAACATAGTGATTTACATGGGGAAAACCCTTTCGGGAGAAAAAAACTACATCCAAAATATGCCCAATATATTATTTAGAAATAAAAAATATTACAATATACTTGTAGAGCAAGATTCTCACAAGAGTACCACCAACCAGAGGTCTAGAAGAAACACGACCACTATCAAACTCTCAGAATACATCACAATACATAGTCGTAATACAACACCCTCATAAAATAGAGTTTCCTTCTAGGGAAAGTTAGGCCAAAAAAATATCAACCATTAGACTGGAGACCTAATGATAAACAATTCAGATTTACAATAACAAAATATACATAAGATTTAGCTTTTGGGGGCACTACCCCGAAGCCTTCATTGTGGCATGTGGCTTGAGGGGTACTCCCCCACACACCCCTATCGCTTATGTATCAACAGTACCTTATGTAATTGTAGGGTTGAGAAAAAAATTCCCAATAAATCTCCTCCTTGTTGAACACCTTGCAAGAGCAATGGGAGAGTGTATAAACATCACCTCTTAATTATTAGGGGCTAAAAGGCACATAGTCTCTGAACACCATATGAACTTCTTTGTGATCATAGGCTTATTTAAAGAATCAACAACATTCATCAAAGTCTCTACCTTAACTAGCTTCACCCTCCCATATTTGACCATATCTCTAACAAAATGATAATGTGCATCAATATTCTTGGTCTTGGCATGAAACGTCAGGTTCTTAGCTAGATAAATCACACTCTGACTATCACAATAAATTATCACTACATATTTTTTAATTCCAGTATCTAAACATAATATCTTAAGCCAAATGGATTCTTTTCAAGCATGAATAGCTGACATATACTCAACTTTAGTAATGGAAAAAGCAACCACATCCTATTGCTTACTTATCCAACTAATTGCACCACCAAATAAAGTAAACACATAAGCACTGGTGGGTCATCTGCTATCTACTTTACCTCCCTAGTATAAATCCACATAACCATGAATATCAAGGGAAATATCATCCTCAGTCAAGTTACTATGATAACACTTGAGGAATACTCTAAGGTACCGCATAAATATCTAAAGACTCTTTAAACTGCATCACAATGAACTCTACTAGGATTAGACATATATTTGGAAAGAACTCCCACTTCTTGGGAAATGACTAGTCTTCTACAAATCATAACATACATCAAATTTCTAACTAAACTCTAGTAAGGCACTCTACTCATGTCTTCCATCTCTGATGGGGATGTTGGAAAATATGAAATAGATAACTTTGTTCCAACTAAAATAGGAACACACAATGGTTTACAATCCTACATATCAAATCTCTATAAAATTGAAAATTTGACATACTTAATTTCGCCATGCCATAGTTTTTTCTTCACTCTATCTCTTTTAATTTCCATCTCAATAATGTGCCTAACTACACCATGGTCTTTCATTTCAAATTTAGCAAAAAGTGGAGATTTCATTTTTGAAATCATACCTTTCCTTTTACCAATAAATAACATATCATTACCATTTAATGCAATAAACAAGAAACAATCACAGTCAATTTTATAATAAACACAATGATCTAATTTAAAATGCTCAAATTCCAAACTCAACACATATGTATCAAATTTCTGGTATGACATCTTAGGACTCTGTTTTAGGCCATACAAAGATTTCTTCAATTTGCAAACCAGTTTACTTTTACCTTTCACCACGTATTACTCTAGATGTGTCCTAAAAATATCCTCCTTCAACTCACCATGAATGAAAGAAATTTTCACATCCATTTACTCAACCTCTAAATGGGTATGTGTATGATCATCATGGGCCAAAAAGTGGTGATATGATGAGTATGTGAGGGTATGTGGCTGATGACTTTTCTTTTACCCAAAATTGATGAACGAAAAGGGTTTTTAAAGGAGATTCTCAACTTTCCACCAATAAAAATCATGCTTTACTTTGAATTTGATAAATAATTATTATTCATTTTCTATTTGAATTACGACTAAACTCTTGATTGATAGGCTAATTGAAAAAAATATATAGCTTTCAAACAGTATCACATTTTTTGAATCTGAAACATGCATCACATTCTATGCTTCACATACTATAGGATTAAAAAAAGATGAATTTCATGAAGTTTTGACCAAGTTAAGGTGGTCAGACATATGAGTTTTTATATTTTTTAAAAGTTATAATTAAAAAACTCATAATTAATTATTTACTTGGATTTTTCTTTTTATAAAATGCATCACATCGATACATGAGTCCTCAACTTATATCTAAAATATTAAAAAAAATATATCATTTTATTGTGGTTAGGGTGGTTGAACAGACACCTACTTCTTATTTTTTCCTTGAAATTTAAGTACTACTGCATTGAATTTCAAATTTTCACCAAATAGTTTTTTTTTTAAATAAACCTAGTAGTTTAGAAACTACATTTAATTTGCTACAAATTTTATTCTTACATATTTTTGAAATAATATAGATAACTTATTCAAATTTTTATGTCAAGTTTCCTAACTCTAATTTTTCTAAATTTGTTGCCACTTAAGGGCATGTTTTTTCCATGATGATCATGCACATACCCAAACCATAAGCAACAACAATAGAAATAAAAAATCTAATGGATGTCATTTTTGCAACAAGAAATTATTTTACCATAATCAACACCCTCAACTTGAGACTAACCTTTTGCAACTAGCCTTGCTTTGTACTTCTCAATGCCTCCATTTGAATCAATATTTTTCTTGAATACCCATTTTCAACTAATAGGCTTTTTTCCTTTAGGCAATGGTACACGATCTCATGTATCATTCTTTTTCAAAGCTACCATTTCTTCATCCATAGCAATCTTCCAGGATTCTACATCATTCATACCTAATTCCTCTTCTATAGATTTAGGTTCATCTATGTTAGTATTCAAAGAAAAATATACATCTCCAATTATTAGGTGAATACATTTCAAGTGGTTGTCTATGCCTTCTAGATCTACAAACAAGCTGAGTTGGAGGTTCTTCCACCTCTTTTGAAGATTATGAGCTAGATGAGCTCTCTTCAATGTCTTGGGTATCCATGGGCCTCAATTAAACTTTCTAGAGTGTCAAAGGAAATTGAATCATATCTTCCTATTTACTTTGTACTAGCTAAAATGTAATAGAAGAAGGCTTAGTTTCTCTAAAAATAAAACTTCTATTGTATATTACCTTTTTGTGCAACAGGATCCCAAAGCTTGTATCCTTTCACACCATAACGATATTCGATGAAGATACATTTCATAGCCGTGTTTTCCAACTTTTTTCACTTCTCCTTTGGAACATGTGCATATGCATCACAACCAAAAATTCTAAGATGCCTTAATGAAGGCTTATGGCCCGACCATGCTTCTATAGGAATTTTATCAACAAGATATGATGTAGGAGACCTATTAATCGAGTAACAAGTAGTAGCAACAAACTCAACCCAAAACCTTTGTTCTAGAATAACACCACTCAACATACTCCAATCCTTCTCCATTTGTGTCATTTTCATTATTTTTTCAACTCCATTTTGTTGTGGAGAATAGAAAGTTCTCTTTTGTCTATGAGTACCATCTTTACAAAATCTATGAAAATCTTTAGAGAAAAATTCACCGCCATTATTAGTCCTCAAAATTTTTATTTTATTTCCAGTTTGTAACTCAACCATTTTTTAAAATTCTTTAAATCAACGAAAAACTTCATATTTACTCTTTAGAAAAATACCCATTTCCTACTATAATCATCAATAAATGAAACATAATATGTGGATTTTTCAATTGAAGGAACATCTACAAGACCAATCACATTAGGATGAATAAGATCCAATACACCACAAGATTTATGAGAACTTGAGTAAAACTAAATTTTGTTTTTTTTGTCCATAAATGCAATGCACACAAACATAAAATTCAATATTACTGTAATCAAACAACCCTTCAAAAAGGTTTTTATTTTTCAAGGTCTTTAGACCCTTTTCTCCAATGTGGCCAAGTCTCTGGTGCCATAACATATTTTTCTTTACAGCTAACTTAGATTCAAAAGAAAGAGCACCCTTGGGTACCTAGAAGTCATGACCATTTGTTGAAGATGAAACCCTCACCTCTTCCATAGACTTTTTTTTCATAGAAGTAAGTTATTGCACTCAATAGTGCATGCATCAAGCCAATACAATATGCCATGTATCTGACACCTCTAGCAATCACCATGGTACCTCTTACCATCTTGCATCTTACATCAGAAAATACAACCTACACACATACATCTATTAGTTTTCTCATAGATAATAGATTTTGAGCTAATCTAGGGATATGAAACATACCATTAATCCTTTTTATTCTACCATCAAGAAACCTTATTCTAACTTTACCACAACCAAAAAAATTTAAATAAAAATCATCACCAAGTACACGTTACCTCCATCAAATTCTTCATATTCAAAAAAAAATCTCTATTAAAGGTCATATGAAAAGATGCACCTTAGTCAATTAATGATTTATCATTACCTCCACAAGTTTCCAAGGTTGCAATGAAGGCATCACCATCTTCCTTCTCAGACTCAAAATCAGAATCAAACTTTTTTTTTAATTTGTAGTCCTTATGAAAGTGTCCATGAAAATAACGTTGGACTTTTGAGGAGATTTGGATCTCCCATTGGACTTGGATTTATCACGCTTGTCATTCTTCTTGTTTTTTTCCTTAGGTCTTCCAAGAATACTTAGGGCCTCCTTGGCATTAATGGATACCTTCTTCGTCATCTCTTCAAAAAGAAAATAACCCAACACATATTTACTCTTCAATACAACAAAATTACTCCCAATAGCTATAACAAGAGAATCCCATGAATTAGGGAAAGAATAAAACAAGATCTGAAATTTCTTCTCCTCATCCATTTTGACACCAACTGATGTCAATTGAGCCACCAACATATTGAATGATTCCAGGTGATCTATAATTCATCCACCCTCTTCCATTCTCAAGGAATAAAATTTCTTCCTCAAGAAAATTTTATTCACTAAAGATATGGCTTGATACATCTCACCAAGTTTATTCCATAGTTTCTATGCAGAGGTCTCTTTATGGAAATTGATTAAAATAGAGTCTTCCAAGAACAATCTAATTATACCCTTGGCTTTATGGCCCATAACATCATATTCAGCATCCAAAGAAGCATCTATAAGCCTTGAAAAATTATCATCAACACCATCCCACATATCACAATCTATCAACAGATCCTCCATCTTCAACTTCCACATTTCAAAATTATTTCCAAAAAAATTATCCACCTCTATTCTCCCATATTTAACTTTCCATCTAAAAATTCCTACAACAAGATCACAAATTATCTTTTGCACAAGCCCCAACTCAAAGTTGGATTAGCTCAAAAAACCCAACAAGCCACAACTGAAACCAAAGGTGATCAAACTTTGATACTACTTGTAAGGAAGCTAAGGTAGTAGAACAACTTCCTACACTAATCCCAAGAGGAGGATAATGCAAAAATTTACAAATCTTTGCAAAAGTTATAGAAATAAACAAAAATAATCATAAATATCATGCATACCACAACATAGTGATTTACATGGGCTAAACCCTTTTGGGAGAAAAAACCCACACTCCGAAAGTTGTACAATATATTATTCAAAAATCACAAAGATTACAGTATACTTGTAAAGCAAGCTTTTCATAGAAGTATCACCAACAAGAGATCTAGCAGCAACACGACCACTATCAAACTCTTAGAGTACATCACAGTACATAGTTGTAATACTTGATTCCCTCGTAAAATAGGGCTGCGTTATAGGGAAAGTCAACACAATGAAATATTGACTATCAGATTTGAGACCTAATGATGAAGAGTCTAGATTTATAATAATAAAATATACATAAAATTTAGCATTTGAGGGCACTCCCCCCGACCCCCATTGAGGTGCATGGCCCTCGAACCCCCCTCCAGGGGGATGATCCCCCTAGATCCCTCACTCGGGGTACCCCCGCGCCCCCCCCAGTCGCTTACATATAAATAATACCTTATGAAATTGCAAGGTTGAGACACATTTTCTCAACATGCAGTGGGTTGCAGTATGTTCTACTATGTGTTGTACACCCTATCAACAATGAATTAAAGGGATTATCTAATGTATGGTTTATAAGGTGGAATTGAAGGTTTTGTAAATGGGCTAGAAAGATAAATAAATTTTATCTTGGATAAATTCATGGTTAAAGATACCAGATTGGAGTACAAATGAATTTGGTGACCTCTCAAGAAGTCATACACTTTATATGCTTCACTCCTATTAACATCACTTAGATGCAAAAAAAAATGATGTATCATTCATGTTGTTGAGAGTGTAAAGATTGTTTGAATCAAAATTTACATGAAGAATATATCAATAAATTTCATTGAAAAATTATACAATTAAATCTTGATAAAAATTAATAAAATTTAATACACTGCAAAAATACCAAATAGAAAAATTTGTGTGAAAATTAAATTTAATTAAAAAATATCCTACATCTATAAAAACCAAATACCATTAATTATAAAATTTATATTTTTAATAAATATAAATTAAAAAAATTGATAATTATAAAACCCAGATACATATTATATCAAAGACCAAATATAAATCCTAAGAAAAATTAACTTTGAAATTATTCTTTCAATTATTAATGATCTTAAATATTTTTGATGTGTTTTTACAATTAAAAAAGATTGACTCAACCATATGCCTCACCAAAAAAAAGGAAAATATATTTCAGAGAGATATTGGAGCTACAACTTAAGAACTAGCTTAATACTAAGTCTACATTATTGTTGCAAGCTATGTAGATAGTGATGGGTAAAAAATTCATGTTTACCTATCATTGGAATAGGTTTAATACTGATATTGCATCAATGTTTGTATCAATAAGGTTGGACTTGGGTGAAACAAAGGATTAGGTCAAGGTAGTGGTTGAAGTATTGATTAAGTTGAAATGGTGTGGTGGTCTGAAGAAAGTGATAGAAGATGCAATGCTTGGGTTTCCTCTTAATCTAGGATTTTGGCCCTCTATCTATCCACACTATAATGGACCATTGGTTCCCTTCATCATCTATGCATTTAGTGAAAAATATGTTGAATGCAAACATAGTGCATGGTGGGGTCTAGAATTTCTAAAGGTGGTTGTTGGTGTCTCAAATGTAGAAACAATGGATTGGTCATTTGTGGTGGAATTGGAAGGTTTAGATTTGGAAGATATTGATGTTGTGATTGGAGATGGAATGACTAATTTGTGAGAGTATAAGAAATAAATATAGTAAATAGAATATACAAATAGAAGTGTAAGTGTTGATATGTATTACTCTTTGGCCCTCCTATGGAGCTGTCATTTTGGAGTGTTTAATTTTGATTTAAAATCTTATGTTTTGAGGTACAACTCTCTTATGTCACTTCACCAATCAAAAATAAATAAATAAATAAATTCAATTAAAAAAATAACCATCAATTATAAAGGCTAGATCTTCAATGCATTAAGTGAAAATATGCTCTAACTATTAATCTAAATTTAAAGTGATTTTAATAAAAAATAGTTTTCCATAAAGAGTTTAGTCAATTTTATCTTATGAAAGTGATCAATCTAATCTTTTTTATCTAAATTTATTGTTAACTGAGTAAATCTTTAAATTCTAATATAATTTTTTATTATATGTTAAACCAAATAATTTTCGATGGCAACGGCAGCGGCTCTGGTTTTCCTGTGCCGAGCTAGGGCATTCGCGCCCTAGCTCCTTTTCCTTTTTTTTTTCCTGTCTATGCGTGGCTAGGGGGCGCTTGTTTGTGTGCAGGGTGAGGCGAGCCTTTTGTTGGCTTTTTTGTGTGGCATTTTGGTGGCGACCGATGGCGGGGTGCCCTGTTTGCTCACGGTTGTTTCTCTATTCCATCGCTTGTGTGGCGGATGTGACCTAGGTATCCGTGGCTGTGGCATGAGGGTTCTTTGGTTTGAGGTGAGTGTTTTGACTAGTTCACTTTTCCTGGCCGTCCGTGGGGTTTAGGTGTGGGGTGTGAAGCGGGGAGTGAGTTATGGTGTGGGTGTTGCGGCAAGTGTTTTGGTGTGTGCCTTCTTTTGTGGTGGAGTGGGGTTGTGAGGTGAGTCTTCCTGTTTGAAGCCCTTCTTGTTCTCGGGGTTTCGGTGGTCTTGCATGTCGAAGTAGGGCATTTTTGTCCTCTATGTTGCATAGGGAATCATTTTGGGTTGGCCCCAAAATGGATTTATGATCAGCGTTTGGTTCAAAACCAACTCTTCAGAACTCGAAGGTTTTTGAGAATGATCTTTTTTCGGAGGAACCTGAGAAAGTTGGGACGGGTCTGATAGGAGGGCCTAGAGTTTCAAAGATTAATGGGTGTCTCGAACGATGTAAAGAGAGGCCGAGTGTTGTCATTTCGATGGAAATGATGGCTGAAGACATTGATTATTATTCAAGGCATTCTCTTTACTGCAAATTCTTAGGTTTGAAAATTTCTTTGCATTTCTTGGAGACGTGGGCTCAAAGGACGTGGATGCTTGAAGGAGAGATGGAGATCCATCTCCTAGAAAATAACTATTTCATGGTTTCCTTTGATTTTTTGGTGGATCAGAATAGGGTTTTTGAAGGGGGCCCATACTTTTACAACCAGGTGGGCTTGTTCATTAAGCCATGGCATGCTGGCTTCAACCTGACAGAAGAACTTCCGAATTGGGTTTCGGTTTAGGTTCGTCTCCCAAGGCTCCCGGTGGAACACTGGCGAGAGGATGTGTTGTATTTATTAGCCTCGAAGCTGGGGAAACCTGTGGGTTAGTCTCAACAAATGCAATTCAAAAAGGTAATGACTTTTGCTCGATTCTATGTTGAAATTGATTTAAGTAAGCCATTGCTAGATTCGTTAGAAGTGAGTGCAGGAGATTACTCATGGGTGCAACAGCTTGATTATGAAATGCTTCCTTTTTGTTGTCATTTCTGTCATGAGTATGGTCACCTCCAGCACAGATGTCCAAAGGCCAAGCCTTTGGAGGTTAAATCTTCTCAGCCTTCGGCTAATCTTCCCAGGGTGGATAAGGGAAAGGATCACGTTCAGGGTGTCGATGGTAGGGAGGATGGTTTTATTCCAGTTTGAGGCCAAAACAGAAATAATGGTCATAAAAGGGCTTTGAAGGACAGGTAGGAGTAGGACACCTTCAACAGGTTTGAGGTGTTGGAGGATCTTAGTCAGCAGAAGGTGAACCCATGACTTTTGGATCTAGATCATGGGACTTTGGATATGGATCTACATGACCCTTCGATTGTAGTTTCGCTTCCCCCCCAATAGGGGGGAGAGGGAGTACCATGTTTTGATGAGGCCGGGAAAGAACCTAGTCGAGCATTACTCAATTTAGAGGTTCCTTTGTCTCTGCCTGCTGAGGGGATCTTGGCTTCAGGGGATGATCGACAGTTGGAGGTTCAAGATGGGCTGGGTGGTAGTGCTAAGGTTGTGAAAGATAGTGTGGACAAGGATCACCTCTTGCAGAAAGCTGGTTTAGAGGTGGGTAAGAAGAGTGTCAAGACGTCCCCTCAGTTGGGTGTTTTGCAAAAAACCCTCAAGAAGGGGGGGTGGGAGAAAAACACTAAGCTGGGAAGGAAGAAGGACGAGGAGAAGATTAGGATGATAGGGGAGACTTTGGTGGAGTTGGGGTCAGTCAAGACTCTAGATTCACATTTTTCATGTCCCTCGAAATGATAGTTCTCTCTTGGAATGTAAGGGGCTTGAACAGTGGCCCTAGACAAAAAGTTGTTTGGGATTTGATTAGGAGTCATTTGCCTGATGATCTTTTTCTACAGGAGACTAAGCTCTCTGTGGAGGGTATGTTGGATTTAGCTCCAAAGTTATGGAGGAATGGTTATTGTCAATGAATTGGTGCTCAGGGGTCTTCTGGCGGGGTGGCATGCTTATGGAACCCGTGGAAGATCTGCCCCCTTTGGTGGGTGTCTTTTAAGTCTTCCCTTTCCATGGTGGCCTCTTGTTTTATGTCTAGGGAAATTGCTCTCTTCTCCAATGTGTATGCGCCTATGGAGTTGCAAGGAAAATAGCTCTTGTGGTCCAACATTTGTTTAGTTCGTAGCCTTTTTCCTTACCATCCTTGGATTATTGGAGGTAATTTTAATGCTATCATGGAGCTTGCTGAGAAGAAGGGTGGCATTGCAAGGTTGGAGGCTTCCGCTTTGTTGCTTCAGGATAATGTATCTGCTTTGAATCTTGTGGATATTAAGCTGGCCATTGGTCTTTTACTTGGAATAATAGGAGAATTGGTGATGCTTCTATTTTTGAAAGACTTGATAGATTTATGGTATATAGCTTTTGGTTGGGGGACAGGTGGATGACAAGCTCAAAAATTTTGGATAGTCGTGGTTATGACCATTGGCCTATTAAGTTGGTGGCTGATGTGCCTCAACATAGTGCTCAACCGACCTTTAAGTTCCAACTCATGTGGCTTAGGGATGAATCTCTTCATGATTTGCTCCCTAGCTGGTGGGATCAGGAGAAGCTAGCTTATGGCACTGTTATGTACTCCTTCTCAAAGAGGCTCTAGTATGTTAAATACAGTTTGAAAAGATGGAATAGGCAACATTTTGGTAATTTATTCTAGGAAAAATAGATGACACAAGTTAATCTGGATCTAATCACTAGGCAGATTCGTGATCAAGGCCTCTAGGAGAAGCTGAGTTTGTTAGAGGCGGCTGCTTTAAAAAAGCTTGAGGAATGGGAGTTAAGAGGAGATTTTTTTGGAAACAGAAGTCTCATATTTAATGGCTTCAGGCTGGTGATCGGAACACTTCTTTTTTCCATAACTCAGTTAAGGATCAGAGACAAGGTAATGCTCTTTCTTCTATCTTGTTGCCTGATGGGGAAACTTTGTCCTCTTCAACTTCTATTTCTGCTGAATGCATTCGATATTTCTCTTCCCTTTTCTCTGAGGATTTACCTCTTGTGGAGGAGGAGGAAGCAAGGATTTTAGATTGTATCCCCAAGCTGGTGACTAATGAAATGAATGATTCTTTGCTTGCTCCCATTACCTTGTCAGAGCTTGAGAATGTTGTGTTTCAGATGAAAAAAGGTAAAGTGCCTGGACCTGCTGGGTTCCTAGTTGAATTTTTTCAGGAGTTCTAGGAAGTGGTTAAATTGAATCTTTTGGAGGTTGTTCAAGAATCTTTTATGCATAAGCAAATGCTGAAATCCCTAAATGCTACCTTTTTAGCTCTTATTCCTAAAGTGGAGGGAACCAATTCTTTGGATCGGTTTAGGCCTATTGCTCTATGTAATGTGGTGTATAAAATTATTACTAAGTTGATTACAGAAAGGATGAAACCATGGCTTGAGGATTTAATCTCTGAGGAACAGGGGGTTTTGTTGCTAACAGACAGATCATGGATGGGGTGGTTATTGCTTCTGAGGCCATACACTCTATGGAATCTTCAAAGGAGAAATCTATGTTTATCAAGCTGGACATGGATAAAGCTTATGATCGTGTTAAATGGAGCTTTTTGTTTAAGATTCTTAGAGCTTTTGGCTTTTCTGAGGGTTGGATTGATTGGGTTAAAAGTTGTGTCACCTCCTCTTCCTTTTCGGTGCTTATCAATGGTGAACCCACGTGCTTGTTTGGTGCTTCTAGAGGCCTCAGGCAGGGAGACCCCCTGTCCCCTTACTTATTCATTCTTCTTGCTGAAGGCCTGGGAAGACTCATATGTGCCCAGGTTGCTAGCGGCTTGCTTCAGGGATGGAGTTGGGGCGAAGATCTTCCCCCTCAGTCTCATTTGTAGTTTGTTGATGATACTGCCTTGATGGGAAGGGCTAAGGTTGAGGAGGCTCTCAACTGGCGTCGTGTGCTAGATTGTTACTTGGCAGCTTCAGGGAAATGCATAAATAAGGGGAAGTCATTTATATACTTCTTCCACACTCCTAAGGGTATTCAAAGGAGAATTTCTAGTATTCTTTGGTTTCAGATTGGCTCGCTTCCTTTTTCCTATCTTAGAATCCCTCTCGTTGTTCGTTCTCTCCCTAAAAGGTTTTGGCAGGAGACTCTTGAAAAGTTCAGAGGATTAGTCAGTCATTAGACTTGCAGGTGGCTTTCTTCTGTAGGTAGAGTGACTCTTCTAAAGTTTGTGGTCCAGGCTCTCCTTATTTATAAGTGTTTTGTTCTTTCTACTTCTTCAAGTTTTATTAAAGAATTCAAGAAATTGTCTCGCCAATTTTATGGGCTGGTAATTTTTTTCATAGAAAATGGAGTTTGGTGAAGTGGGATGTTGTTTGTAGGCCAAAACAGGAGGGGGGTCTTGGTCTACTACAAACTGACTTGAATGGGAAGGCCTTGGCTGCTAAGTTGTATTGGCGTTGGTGCTCTCAACAACACATGTGCTGGGCTAAAATTTTGACCTCCAAATATTTGGGGGCGATGGACAGTAGGGAGGTTGCAAGATTCAATATGTAGGGGAAAGGCTCAGTGATCTAGAGTACCCTTAAACGTGGTGCCAAGCTAGTTAAACAAGGGCTTTTTTGGATTTGTAATGGGGGTAGAGAGGCTCTATTTTGGCATGACTCTTGGGATGGACACCCACCCATTGTGTCCTCTCACCCCCATCTCCAAGCTTTGTGCCATTCTTTCGAGGTAGCGGGTTGGAGTCATGTGGCGGATTTCAAATTTCAACAATCTTTGGGTTAAATTTCTATGGCCAGGTGGAAGGACCCCTTGGTTTGGCCACTTGGTGGTACAATTGAGGATCATCAAGAGCTTGTTAAGATCTTATTGGGGCATTCCTACAATTCTCTCCATGGGGGTGATGTTCTTGCTTGGGGTCCTGACTTGAAAGGTAAATTTTTGGTTGCCTCTAGCTATCAGGTGCTGGATAAGCAGAGTTTCAGGAGCTCCCAAGTTTCTTGGTGGAAGCATGCTTGGAATAAATTTTCTTGGCCTAAGAGTATTTTTTTCTCTTGGCTCGTGGTTCGTGATAAATGTCTTACTTGGGACAACCTTTACAAACGGGGGTTTCAAGGCCCCTCCATGTGTATTTTGTGCGGTCAGCATGAGGAATGCATATCGCATCTCTTTTTTCAGTGTTCTTTAGTGAGGACTATCTGGCATCACTAGTGGAATCTTTGGAGCTTACCGTGTTGCCATGTCTCTTCTTTGGAGGATCTTTGGAAAAGATAGGGTTCTTCTCCTGCTACAACCTCTTTCCTTAAAATTGCTTGGAGCATTGGACCTGTCTTGATTATTTGGAAAATCTGGTTGGAGCGCAACATAAGAATTTATCTAGATAAAAAATTGCTTATGGGGCAACTCTGGAGACAAATTCTGGGCACTTTGCAAGAGACTTTGTTTGCGAAGTGTGACTTATAGGTGTCAATTGATCCTGGGGACTTGGGTGTTGTAAATGCCCTAGGCCTTGACACTGGGGTCAAGGGTATTTTGAGCAAAGTGCATCGTAGTCATGGGTGTGAAAGGGTTGTTCGTGAGGGCTTTTGGTGCCCACCTACTCTAGGGGAGTTAAAAATTAATACTGATGGGTCATCTAGGGGTAATCCTGGGCATGCTGGTGTTGGTGGCATTGGTAGAGATAGCCTTGGGGTGGTGGTTTTCTTCTTTGCCACTTATCATGGTCTGCAAACCAATAATCTTATGGAGGCGAGTGCTATTCTCTTGGCACTAGAGTGTGCAGTGGCCCTTGGATGGCAGAGGATAGTTTGTGAAGTTGATTCCCAGGTGGTTATTGATATGCCGAATAACCGCAATTTAGTGGATGCGAATTGGCAGTTGGTTGTGGTTGTAAAACAGATTGTTTCTTTGAGCAATTCTTTGGAGTCCATTATTTTCTGCCATATTCCATAGGAGTGGAATCGTGTGGCTGATGGGCTTGCTAAATGGGCGTCAGAAAAGACTGATTCTTGGTGTGTGGATAATTGGGACAATCTTCCAGAAGATATGGCTCCTGTTCTTGAGAAATGGGTTGCTGAGGATTTGAGATACTTTTTGGGTGTGAATTAATTCTTGTTGTTTTGGCCCCTTGTGGCCTCTTTCTTCTCACTCTGTAATGCTATGTTGATTCAATAAAGTTTTTACCCTCCTTTTATTAAAAAAAAAAACCAAATAATTTTCAATTATAAAAGTTAAAAAAAAGGAAGTAAAAGTTATATTTGAAATAAATTTAACGAAAACGATGTTTTTCAATTATAAAATATTAAATCTTGAATAAATTTAATTGAAAAGAACTTCGATAAAAAAATTATATTTAAAAGTTGACTCTTAAATATATTCAACTAAAAAATATCACTAATTAGAAATACGACATACAAAATTATTTTTCAAGTCTCACATCTTAAAAAAAAAAAATTAGAAAAATGTCCATCAATTATAAAAAAATCAGATTTAATATACATTTAGATGAAAATATATTCAGATTTTATATACATTTAGATGAAAATATA
This sequence comes from Sequoia sempervirens, assembly GCA_007258455.2. Classification (NCBI taxonomy): domain Eukaryota; kingdom Viridiplantae; phylum Streptophyta; class Pinopsida; order Cupressales; family Cupressaceae; genus Sequoia; species Sequoia sempervirens. The sequence goes on along the minus strand of VDFB02271358.1, from coordinate 734,554,483 downwards.
ATCCAATTTAAAGTGGTTTTCTTGTTAATAAAATAAGTCATTTAATGAGTTAAAATGATTTTGTAATAAATAGTTCATAAAAAAAGCACTTGTTGAATTTTTTGTAAATGGGCTAGCAAGCTAAATAGGTATGATCTTAGAAAAAATTTATGTTTAAGCATACTTGAGTTGGAGTACAAATGGATTGGGTGACCTCTCAAGAAGTCTTAAATTTCATATGGTTCACCTCTATCAGAACCACTTAGATGCAAAGAATACCTAGGTGAAGGGTACTAGTAGCTGTTATAGCTAACTTTGTGCACCCTAAGCTCTTAAATAGTTTGTCGGATTTTGATTTATTTTTTTTGCATTTTTTTGAATTTGACTTAAGAGCTTATAGCTATTGTTTCAACTTGTGGGTAGTTACGACAAACATAAGATGATTCATTATGTACACAAAGGTCAAAAAGTAGTCATTTCAAGTTGACGCACGATATATATCCTCCAATGCCCAATAACTACTCACTTTGACCACCACAAAATTTACCACAATTGATCCAATACATATGCACAAATTCCTTAGTAATTGTGCACAATTCGTACCAATAAAGTTGCACAACTCCTCTAAATAAGTACTTTTTTTGTAACTATTGGGTATAAAGTGGACAACTATTGGTACATTTGGAATTTTTAAGTGGGCTTTTAATTAACATGTATCAATGAATGGTTATTGGAACATGGGCGGTAGTTGGGGTCTTTCCCCTATTGTTTAGTGTACCATTCATTCGTGTTCAGGAGAGTGTAAGATTTATCTAAATTAATTAATATTCATGAAATATATGTCAATAAATTTGACTGAAAAACTATGTAATTGAATCCTAATAAAATATTATAATTTAATACACTGCAAAAAATATAAAATTAAAAATATATAAAAATTTAATTTAATAAAAGACCAAATACATTTAATTATAAATCGCAGATTTTAACTAAATATGACCCCAAAAAAAAAAAAAAAAAAAATTAAAAAAAAAAAAAAAGTCGATTGAAGAACTTGTACTCTTGAAAGAGAGGTCACAAAGTTCAAATCCTGCAGGGGGTAAGGTATGTACACCTCGTATTGTGGAGCACGAGTTAGGTGCCTCCCTCAATATTGGGAGTACGAGGAGTCCCATATTGCTGTAGGCTGTCTGTAGACCCAAAAACAGATTGCCGGGTATCGTGGACTATAAAATAATATTATTATTATTATTAAGAATCATTCTTCAATTATTAATGCCCTTAAATAGCTGACACGTGATCAACATGCAGGCTGTTTCACGTCCACCTAAACAGCCTACACATTCCAGCGATTTATGTTGAGTGCAATCGAAAAGGACATACAAACACAGAGTAAATTTTACCGAAGAGATGGCGCTAAATCACAAGAACCAGACAGAAATCCTCCTCGATCATAAAGATAAGTTACAAACCTTTACTAAGTTTAACAACTAGACCAGACACAAACTATAAAGACCATATCCAAAACCTCACTCAACTCCTCCTACAATACACAACACCAAAGTCACAGAATACACTTTGGATAGGCATGGTGGTATCGCTTGTAATTTGGATAAAGCATAGATTATCCGCAGATAATTAATAAGCTAACCCAGCCAAAAGGGTTGCAGTCTTTTTCAGTGTCAGTAAGGAGAGTATGATATTGGCCGTCACAGTCAGCAGTATTATAAAGAGCGACATTCTGTCCTTGGAAATCAAACATATATCCTCCATGGTAATCGCTGGGTACAGCAAAACACCCACACCTGTCGGCAATCATAACAGGACCCACAGGACATCCAGGCTGTGGAAACATAATAAAAGCACTATATGCATAAGCCTTGTCAAACAAGAGCCATACCAAGATTACTCCTATGAATTTGGCAACACTGGTTTTCTTCATAACTTCACAATGCAATGGAGTTACAAAGAACAAATGCTTACATGTACTGCTGGGGGAGTTGTAGTTTGTATTTATAGAGGAAAGGCGGGCATGTCTAGGCACAAAAATGTCTCAATAGCAGGACTTAAAAACAATATTATATTCTGCCGTATAGTAAAGTGAAACAAATGTTTGATGTTCGCCAATGTCTAAAATTGATTTTCAAAGCTCAAATCCAGGTTACGTGATTGTATTTGAAGTTTGACGACTGTCAGAGAAAGATTGGATGAGTTTTTGACGTTGTTCATACTGCGTGTGAAAGTTGGTTGGGTTGTTTTCTATGCCTGTAACAGCTTATTCTTGTTTTCGAAGGTTGTCGTTTCCTGAGCCTGCAACTGATTACATTTTTGTTTTAGTTACGTTAGAAAATAGGCCCTCCTCAAATAATTCATCAGTTGATAAGAATTTTTAACATTTTTTTATATAAAATTGCCTTTTATAGTCTTCGTATACTTTTAACATAAATAAGTCTGCATTTTAAATTTAAAATCATTAATTAAGTGGCTTGTAATGGTCTAAATTATCTGAAATTAGATAAGTGACTAAATCATTTGTAATAATCGTAAAAGGAAAGAAATATATGTGGGTTGTTTAGGTTAATCCGATAAGATGCAAATATAAAAACACAATTAACTCAGAGACTAATAAATAATAGTTAGGTAGATAGATCCTTGATAATTATGCAAATTGTTATAAAAAGAGAGTAAATAAGATGACAGTTTCCTCAGTCCTATGGCTAAAGAATAAGTGTTGAATATATAAGGCTATGAAATATGTATAGATCAAAATTGGAATATTTATTTCTATTATAGTCTAGGTCAAGTTTGTTAGCATAGATTTCATTGACGTTCATAAACTCAATCTATAACTACAAACTAGACCTTTGGTAATCTTTAAATTCTACCTTGTACATAATTTGAAAACAAACTATTTGATCTTTGGGGACACTTATTTGCAATCTTAATAAACTGTACCCCTAATTCAAGTGCTTGAGTGGTGACCAGTTGACATTTCATGACCCCTTTCATTACCCATTGATTATAACCAATCTAAAATATTCTAAATGGCCCATCTTTCTTAGAATGGTGCCTCTAGTTTTTGTATTAACCCCCCCTTTTGTATCTTAGTCAAATACCCAAGTTGAAAAACCAAAATTGACTATGTTGACTTTTCAAGATTTTGAAGTTTCGAGGTTGCTCATGTCGAGGTATATCTTCCCTATTGATCCTAACTACCCACTTTAATCCTTTAAAAAATATCTTAAGTTTTTTTATTTGATTTTTAGAGATTCAGTGGTATCCATCATTATTTTCCCTTCCTATCAATTCTAAAACCCCACCTAGAAATCTTATGAAAGTGGTTAAGTGTCGATATTGTCTACCTTTTAGAATGTCACAATTTCCATTACATTTGTGCCCTTCATTTGGAATCTCCAATCCCCAAAGTTTGAAATTTAAAAGTGTCCTAAATGTTGAATATTTAAGCCCTTTAGACTATTAGGATTTCCTTTGTACCCTTCTTCCATTCCTTTGCATTCCTGATCCCTAAAGCCCAAAAGTCTTCTACAAGACTATGTCCTCTACATTCATAAAAATTTTGGACTTCTTCATCAATTCATCCTCATAGTACCTATCATCCCAGTCACGCCATTTCTTATTCCCTAATTCTCAAAATATGGTATGAGTCCTTCCAACCCCCTAATAATTTTAAAATTTGTCGATTTCTCTATGTATCCTATCAGAGTCAAACTTTTGGTCATCCCCTGTTGTAGTACCTCTTTCCATATGCCCTCAATGGTTCAAAAAATTATCAAAATATTTTGAATTTCACCAAATATTTGTCAATTTAAGAGTTTTGGAATTTCTCTTACCTTCCTACCATTCCCTCCCTCTTTGAACCCCCAAAATTTTCTAGATTTATCTTACACAATTTCATGCTTCTTCCTCCATCCATTACTTTTAGAATTTTCATCTTGATCATGCCTTACCTACAAGTCAATTTCCTTAGACATTTACATTAGTCCACTCAAAAATTCATCTAATTCCTTCAAACTTCAACCATCTTCATTATTACACCTCCTTCCATTAATCCCTAAAAGTCTAAAACTCTGCCAATTCTTTCATAATATATCTCATAGTTATTTTTTTGTCTTTTCTCATCCTCAATACTAAATCTCTTTCCCCCCATGGTAGGTTGTTCAACAGAGATTTGACTTCCAATGAATATGTGTTGTCAAGATGTTGGGGGTGGGCATGCCTACTTTCTAGGCCTTATATGTATGCAAATCAAAGGGAGCTCAATAGTTCAAAGGGTTGATAAAGAAAGAGCAATAAATACTTACATAGGGACATTGAAATATTTCATGCTTCTCTCCCCAGTTCGATGGCTTGATGGACAATCTATGGCCTAATACTTTGATGGATCTACTATGTCTTTGTTGAAGGTTCATGGATTTTAATGTCATGGTTGAGACATCAGAACATAATATTATGATAAGAAGTTTGGCATCAAGTGCATTAACTCACCCACCTACTTGTACCCTTTTCCCACTAACCCACCCTCCTTTCTAAGTATAATTAATGTCATAAGTGATGTCATCTCTAGGTTGTTCTTTCAATGATTTTTTTAGGGGATTTTTCTTTTCCTTGCATATGGATTTATGCACCATCAATGATTAGATGCGACAATGGGTGAAGCATAATAGCCTCCTATACTCCTTGGGAATTAAAGCATATGGTTCACTACATATTTAGTTTTAAAATATCATAAATATTTGGCAAAAAGACATGGTCACTGCCTGAAATTGTAGAAAATCATTGATTTCTAGGGCCCTTGTGTAAGTTTGCACATTCCCTTTTTTGGGAAACTTGCATAATGATATATGCATCTTCATTTTTCATTTTACATGGAGTTCTCACATTTTAGCAAAGATACAAATAGAACAATCTTCTTTTTAATATTTTCCTATTTTCAGAAGTTTAAATTATATATAATGTACATGCCTTGGAATCAATAAAGACTAAAACTTTGCCTCTTCTCATTTTTATAGTGTCTATTCTTTGAGTTTGAACTATATAGTATGTGTAATCTCTTAGTTTACTTAGTGTTGAGTTAGATCAACACTTGTATCTAGGTTTTGTAAAGGAAATAGCCTTCTCTAAAGGTATGATTTCATTAGTGGGGTCCCACACCTTGAGATCATTCACATTATGTCACTAGATTGTTAAACAAGTTCAAAGGGTGAAATCTAGGTGACAATAGTTTTTTGCATAGCTGATGGGACCAACTTAATGAGCTTTATATCATTGTACTAAGAATATTGTTGTGATATTAACAATATTGGTCACTAGAACCAATTTCAAGAACATCACAATTCCATTCTCTTGGTTTCAAACCATTCTAATCATTTGTACCAAGGATCCAAACAAGAGCTTCTTCAAGTGGTAATTTTAGTTTATTGAATTAGCATCTTTTACTTCAAGAAGAAAAAATACTTAGTATATCACCAATTAGAAGAACTGTAACTTTTGTATCATCATCTCCCATATCCCATTATATGCATCCATTTGGTAGGTTCCTTCATTTAAGGGTAACTTCTAATTTAGTTAAACATAACATTATTTAATAGTCCTTTGATTGTTTTCTAAATAAATAGAGTATTTAGCACCTTTTTTGGAGGTAGTTCTCTTAACCTCTAGAAATATAATGGCATCTTAATTTTAGCCCTAAATAGTATTTCATATTTTACTAGAAAAAATCCTATCACACCCATCTAGCACAAATAAGATATTGTGAATATATCCATTGTTTATAATATCATGAAGGATAGCATAGCCATTAGAATCATTGCTTCATCCTTCAAACAAAAGTCCCTATATAGTGGTATAGGGGATTATGACCCAACTCTATCTACAATTGAGATGAATTAGGAGATAATATTTTCCAATAATTCAAGGATAAGAGTGATCACCTTTCTTTGATTGAGTATCTAAAAGCTAACTACAATCAAAAGAGTCCATCGTGAGTTCATGTTGGATTTTAATTTTAGATTCCAAATGAATTGGGATAGAATCCCACCTCTAGTGAAATGTTCTCCTAACACTACCTTCTTGTAAGATACCTAAGATCCTTGAACAATAACATTGCTACCATGATCCAATCTATGGGAGGGACTATGCTATCAGATGCATGTGATATTGTCATAAGGGATGATAATATTTTGATATAAGATAGAAATATAACTTTTAAACCCCATGTACCTATATTTCAAAAGCTATCCACACCTAATCAACATACCCTTGTCCCTCTTCCTAATCCTAAGACCCTTGCATCCACTTCCACCTCTATTATTTCAAATGATGATGAGGATACTAGAACCTTAAAGAAAACATATCCAAAAAACTAACCACCTTAACAAGACAAAAACCCACAAAACCCTAAGAAAACTTTAATTAACTCGACTTCCTAAATCAAACTTGGAGACAATGTTAACAACCAAACAAAAACTAAAGGGTCAAAACTATCAGCTTAAAATATATCAATTTATTAATCAAAATATACCTTTACAATCCAACCACTCTATGCAACAATTCTCTACTATTAGCATTACAAAACCCCTTGTTCCATTCCAAAGCAATATAGCTCAAGATGTTAAATGATGTTACTATTGAAATCAACCTCATAAACAATCCACTTGCATTATTGGAGTGCAAGTACAAGGCTTAGTTGTGCAAAACTTTCGTAATCAAAAAAATTCTTAGTAGATATTACATATCCCAATACTGAGATGCCTAAGGAGGCTAGTCCTAAATCAAACTTTTTGTTTTAGACCATAGAAGACCATTGTGCAATCAATCAACCTATAAGCAATTTGGATTTTCCTTTAAGATTCATTATAGACAACACAAGTTAAAAGAAAATATATTATAAAGCATCCATATGCCTTCTTTAAAATAAAAAGAGACTCTTTTGAAAGGAAAATCTAGGATGTGGTTCAACCTATAGACATAAATTATCTTAGCATATCTATTGCTACAAAATATGTTCCATATTTTCTAAGAGCTCCTCACCAAACTATAGACAACCAAAGAGAGCACATTAGGCACCTTTAATGTACAAACCAATGATCATCACTCTAAACATTATAGAGAAATTGAAGAAAATGAGTTTGAGTGTATCAATGTGGGATGAATTATCTATTTCATCTCAAAGTCTGAACTTGTTGGAAGATGCTTTGAATTAATTCCCATCATTTGGGTCATCAAACTAAAAGGAAAATAATCTAATCAGTCTTGTTCAACCCAATGAAGAACAAGAAGGTAAGGTGAAGAATCCACCTTTTTACTTCTCTTTGATTCCTAGGAATTTTTAATTACATAACTAAATGATAGATTCAAGATATAGTGTTTTAGTTATGACCACAAGTAGACACACTAGGAATTGAATACACTCCAATTTCCAAAGGCAAGTTACAGTTCGATGATACTTTTATAAATATAATGGGAGTGATTAACGGGCTATATTTAACAATTAAATCTTGTCCAAAATTTACTATTATTCAAATATATCAATTATTGGCTTGCCTCAATTATTTTCCATTTTTTTTTCAAGAGATTTCATAGCTAAGGTTGGTGGTTACCTATCTTTTCATTTCTCTCACATGCTTTTAAGGAGAATGTATGGAGCAATATTTAAAAGTAAAGATGAGTATGTTTCAAATTATCGTGTGGATAGCTATACTCGCAATCCTATTAATCAAAACTTCATGTGTCAAGGGGAAGGAGAAAATGATTTAGAATTGATAGAGACAATCATCTCACCACTTTTAGTTGTTGATATTTTACTAGATGAGTGGGATAAAGAACATTATTATTTTGATCCTTATGACACTACTCAAATGACTAGATTGGGTATATATGATTCAAGAAGAAAAGTATTTTTTCTTCTTCACTCAAGCAAGAAGATGATTAAAATGTCTTATGGATATTTTTTTAATATGGTGCAAAGAAAAGAAATGGGGTTGGGGCTAGTGTATTGTTGATCTCTTTGAGTGATAATAAATTTCACTTTTCTCATATGCTATAGTTTTCCTATATAAATGAACAAAGGGAAAATAGGTGCATGTTGCCAAAAAATGTATAGTTGGACATTTTTACGCTCACTTGATCTCTCTCATAGACTTTGGCTTGATTTTTCCTAGATTTAATGTTGTAATGTGGTCAACACATTCACATTAGGTCTTGGACCCTTGTGAAACATTAAGAATTCTAGGATGTCTTGTAAAAGTGTTGTGAAGTGTTGTAACCCACTTTCACACTTTTCTAGGACCCATCATTATAATTCACTTAAATAACCTCTTTTTATCACTTACCAGGTCTTATTTCATAGTGTTATAAAGAGTTGTAACAACTGAGCTCACAATTTTCTAGGCTTGTCATCACTAATTTGACCCTTTCTTATGTTTAAATGACCCCTTAATGCACTTTTTAACCCTACTTAAGTATGTTTTTGAGGATATTCTTGTTAAACATCATTAAATAAATTTTAATTCTCAACACCCAGTAAAATTACCCTGGTGGGACCAAGTCATCACCTGGGGTGACTTAGTCCCACTCGGCACAAAAATTAAAATAATTTTAATTTTTTGGTGGGATTTTATTCTCTTAACCTTAAGGTCGGCCTATGATGTGTTATTTTCAGGAAATATTGTGCAATCAAGTATAAATAAAGGGTTTTTCTCTCATTTTCACCCTCATTCATTTTCAAGTAACTCATTCATTCATAGTAATCATTCAAGCAATTATCAAGCATTCACTCAAGAATTATAAGCATTATCAAGCATCCTTTGGAGCATCTTCTTACATATCTTCAAATTTCAACATCAAGGTTTTTGGCAAGTTGTGACATTGCATGTTGTTCATTCATCATTCTCTTTTTATTACATTTCATTTTCTAGGGTTTTATTACCAAATTGGGGTTTGACCAAGGCAAAACCCTATTCTCTAACCCTTAACCCTTTTTCCCCTCTTTGCATTTGTGTTTCGCAGGTCTTGTATGTAGATTTTTCAAAGAGGAAAGGTGTTAAAAGGCGTTGTCAACTCATAAAATTCATTCAAGTTAACAAAGCCCTAATTGAAGCTTAGAGACCAATTTTAGCCCATTTTAAATGTATAATCTAAACTAGACACCTATCAAGAAGGGAAGTGCAAATAGAAAGCTACAAATTCCTGTCCCGAATTTCTTGAGATTCTCAAGTGGACTAAGTCACCATCTGTGGCGAAATAGTCCCACTTCTAGGATTGAAAAGTAATTTCTACATTTTTGGACACCCATTTGGTAGAAACTTGTTCTGACATAATCTCCCCAAAATAAGACTAAGTCGTCCAGCTTAGTGTAAGTGTCCCAATGGGATTGAACAGCAAAATCTACAAGATTCTAGAGCCTCTTGATGAGGGCGCTAACCCAAGACACAAAATCACACACAAAACTAGAGAATATTATTATTATTTAGAATTTGAAAAGCTTACATGTAGAGGATCTCAAATCCTCGAGTTCTGCAATACATGCAAGTTACAAAAACTACATAAAATCCCCTTTTGCAGTATGCAATCTTT
>VDFB02271358.1:734527241-734544810 GCA_007258455.2 Sequoia sempervirens | reverse complement strand
CTCATGATCCTACACATACCCAACTCTTACATGCAGAGGATCACAAATCCTCGAGTTCTGTGATACATACAAATTATAGACTTACAAAAAATTACCCAGATCCTCTTTCACAGCATGCAAACTTCTTTTCCCAAAAAGTTACCCAAAAATCATAAACTAGCCCATAAATAGCCCCTTTTCCATTTGGAACCAAAAACAACATTCAAGATATGAGTTTTGGCGGTTTCGCGCCAAAATTACAATTTGAAATTCAAGTTTAAATTCACAGTAAAAAATTACCACATTTCTAAAATATGCACCAACTTCTGGTAGCCATAACTTTTAATCCGACCGTTGGATCTTCAATGATAATACCTTTCCGGAAAGCTCTCAAAAATATGATTTTCCACAAAGCAAACCTTTGACAAACTACTTTGGCATTTCTTAAAATTTTTAGGCCCATCCGAGATCATTTAGTGCCTCAAACTAAGCTCGAAAGGTTTTTCAGGGCAAAATGTAGAAACTGGTACTTGAATAACTTTCAAATTGTGAATGATCTTGACCTGATTCTTTCACCAGACTATGTATTTTTCCATTCTAAACCTTCCCATAAATTTTTGTCTTCCTACGACTTCAAATTCAAACCTGCTAAAAGTAGCAATTGAGCAGAAAAAGCAAAAAAGCAATTCTGAAAGTTGGAAACTCTTACTCGATGAAAAGGGTATCCAAAAATGCAAAAACATATACAAAAAGAAAACAATAGGAAAAAAAATGGAAATTATCTTTTTGGGTGATGCAAGATTGCCCTCACACCACTGGATGCTCCTACATCAGTTTGATGAAGATTGATTGATGAAGAAATCCAAAAATTTTATGAATGTAGAGGACTTGGTCTTTTAGAATACTTTTGGGCTTTAAGGATCAAGAATGCAAAGGAATGGAAGAAGGGTAAGGGAAACCCTAATACTCTAAAGGAAGACTTTTGGGCTTTAGGGATCAGTAATGCGAAGGAATGGAAGAAGGGTAAGCGAAACCCTAATAATCTAAAGGGCTAAAAATATTCAATATTCAGGACACTTTTAGATTTCAAACTTTGGGGATTGGGGATTTCAAATGAAGGGCACAAATATAATGAAAATTGTGAAATTCTAAAAGGTACACAATATCGACACTTAACCACTTTCTTAAGATTTCTAGGTGGGGTATTAGGATTGATATGAAGGGAATATATGGATGGATACCATTGAATCTCTAAAAATAAAATAAAAAAGCTTAAGACATTTTTTAAATGATTAGAATGGGGAGTTATGACCAATAGGGAAGGTATACCGACATAAGCAACCTCAAAACTTCAAAATCTTGAAAAATCAACATAGTCAATTTTGGTTTTTCAACTAGGGTATTTGACTAAGATATGAAAGGGGGATTAATACAAAAACTAGAGGAACCATTCTAAGAAAGATGGACCATTTAGAATATCTTAGATTGGTTATAATCAATGGGTAATGAAAGTGGTCATGAAATGTCAACAGGTTGCCACTCAAGTACTTGAATTAGGGGTAGTTTATTAAGATTGCAAATAAGTGTCCCCAAAGATCAAATAGTTTGTTTTCAAATTATGTACAAGGTAGAATTTAGAGATTACCAAAGGTCTGGTTTGTAGTTATAGATTGAGTTTATGAATGCCAACTAAATAGGTCTATACTAACAAACTTGAGCTAAACTATAATAGAGAAAAATATTCCAATTTTAATCTAGACATATTTCATAGCCTTATAGATTCAACACTTATTCTTTAGCCATAGGACTGAGCAAATTGTCATCTTATTTACTTTCCTTTTATAACAATTTGCATAATTATCAAGGATCTATCTACCTAACTATTATTTATTAGTCTCTAAGTTAATTGTGTTTGCATGTGTGCATCTTATCGGATTAACCTAAACAACCCACATATATTCTTCATTTTTACAATTATTACAAATGATTTAATCACTTATCTAATTTCAGATAATTTAGACCATTACAAACAACTTAATTAATGATTTTAAATTTAAAATGGTATACTTATTTTAAAAGTATACGAGGCAATTTTATATAGAAAAATGTTAAAAATTCTTATCAACTGATGAATTATTTGAGGGGGGCCTATTTTCTAACGTAACTAAAACAAAAATGTAATCAGTTGCAGGCTCAGGAAACGACAACCTTCGAAAACAAGAATAAGCTGTTACAGGCATAGAAAACAACCCATCCAACTTTCACACGCAGTATGAACAACGTCAAAAACTCATCCTATCTTTCTCTGACAGTCGTCAAACTTCAAATACAATCACGTAATCTGGATTTGAGCTTTGAAAATCAATTTTAGACATTGGCGAACATCAAACATTTGTTTCACTTTACTATACGGCAGAATATAATATTGTTTTTAAGTTCTGCTATTGAGACATTTTTGTGCCTAGACATGCCCGCCTTTCCTCTATAAATACAAACTACAACTCCCCCAGCAATACATGTAAGCATTTGTTCTTTGTAACTCCATTGCATTGTGAAGTTATGAAGAAAACTGGTGTTGCCAAATTCATAGGAGTAATGTTGGTATGGCTCTTGTTTGACAAGGCTTATGCATATAGTGCTTTTATTATGTTTCCACAGCCTGGATGTCCTGTGGGTCCTGTTATGATTGCCGACAGGTGTGGGTGTTTTGCTGTACCCAGCGATTACCATGGAGGATATATGTTTGATTTCCAAGGACAGAATGTCGCTCTTTATAATACTGCTGACTGTGACGGCCAATATCATACTCTCCTTACTGACACTGAAAAAGACTGCAACCCTTTTGGCTGGGTTAGCTTATTAATTATCTGCGGATAATCTATGCTTTATCCAAATTACAAGCGATACCACCATGCCTATCCAAAGTGTATTCTGTGACTTTGGTGTTGCGTATTGTAGGAGGAGTTGCGTGAGGTTTTGTATGTGGTCTTTATAGTTTGTGTCTGGTCTAGTTTGTTAAACTTAGTAAAGGTTTGTAACTTATCTTTATGATCGAGGAGGATTTCTGTCTGGTTCTTGTGATTTAACGCCATCTCTTCGCTTAAATTTACTCTGTGTTTGTATGTCCTTTTCGATTGCACTCAACATAAATCGCTGGAATGTGTAAGCTGTTTAGGTGGACGTGAAACAGCCTGCATGTTGATCACGTGTCAGCTATTTAAGGGCATTAATAATTGAAGAATGATTCTTCAATGTGAGCCTTTTTTTTTTAATTTTTTATTTTGGGTCATATTTAGTTAAAATCTGAGATTTATATTTAAAGGTATTTGGTCTTTTATTAAATTTATTTTTTATATATTTTTAATTTGATATTTTTTGCAGTGTATTAAATTATAATATTTTATTAGGATTCAATTACATAGTTTTTCAGTCGAATTTATTGACATATGTTTCATGAATATTAATTAATTTAGATAAATCTTACACTCTCATGAACACGAACGAATGGTACACTAAACAATAGGGGAAAGACCCCAATTACTGCCCATGTTCCAATAACCATTCATTGATACATGTTAATTAAAAGCCCACTTAAAAATTCCAAATGTACCAATAGTTGTCCACTTTATTCCCAATAGTTACAAAAAAAAGTACTTTTTTAGAGGAGTTGTGCAACTTTATTGGTACCAATAGTGCATGATTACTAAGGAATTTGTGCATATGTATTGGATCAATTGTGATAAATTTTGTGGTGGTCAAAGTGAGTAGTTATTGGGCATTGGAGGATATATATCGTGCGTCAACTTGAAATGACCACTTTTTGACCTGTGTACATAATTAATTGTCTTGTGTTTGTCATAACTACCCACAAGCCGAAACAATAGCTATAAGCTCTTAAGTCACATACAAAAAAACACAAAAAAGAAAATTCAAAATCTGATATACTATTTAGGAGCTTAGGGTGCACAAAGTTAGCTATAACAACTACTGGTACCCTTCACCTAAGTATTCTTTGCATCTAAGTGATTCTAATAGAGGTGAGCCATATGAAATTTAAGACTTCTTGAGAGGTCACCCAATCCATTTCTACTCCAACTCAAGTATGCTTAACCATAAATTTTTTTGAAGATCATACCTATTTAGCTTGCTAGCCCATTTACAAAAAGTTTAACAAGTGCTTTTTTTATGAACTATTTAAATTACAAAATCATTTTAACTCATTAAATGACTTATTTTCTTCACAAGAAAACCACTTTAAATTGGAGTATATTTTCATCTAAATTTATATAAAATCTGAATTTTTTATAATTGATGGACATTTTTCTAATTTTGTTTTTAAGATGTGACACTTGAAAAATAATTTTGTATGTCGTATTTCTAATTAGTGATATTTTTTAGTTGAATATATTTAAGACTCAACTTTTAAATATAATTTTTTTTATCTAAGTTCTTTTCAATTAAATTTATTCAAGATTTGATATTTTATAATTGAAAAACATTGTTTTTGCTAAATTTATTTCAAATATAACTTTTACCTCCTTTTTTTTAACTTTTATAATTGAAAATTATTTGGTTTAACATATAATAAAAAATTATATTAGAATTTAAAGGTTTACTCACTTAGTTAACAATAAATTTAGATAAAAAAGATTAGATTGATCACTTTCATAAGATAAAATTGACTAAACTCTTTATGGAAAACTATTTTTTATTAAATTCACTTTAAATTTAGATTAATAGTTAGAGCATATTTTCACTTAATGCATTGAAGATCTAGCATTTATAATTGATGGTTATTTTTTAAATTGAATTTATTTATTTATTTATTTTTGATTGGTGAAGTGACATAAGAGAGTTGTACCTCAAAACATAAGATTTTAAATCAAAATTAAACACTCCAAAATGACAGCTCCATAGGAGGGCCAAAGAGTAATACATATCAACACTTACACTTCTATTTGTATATTCTATTTACTATATTTATTTCTTATACTCTCACAAATTAGTCATTCCATCTACAATCACATCATCAATATCTTCCAAATCTAAACCTTCCAATTCCACCACAAATGACCAATCCACTGTTTCTACATTTGAGACACTAACAACCACCTTTAGAAATTATAGACCCCACCATGCACCATGTTTGCATTCGATGTTTTTTTCACTAAATGCATAGATGATGAAGGGAAACAATGGTCCATTATAGTGTGGATAGATAGAGGGCCAAAAGCTTAGATCAAGAGGAAACCCAAGCGTTGCATCTTCTATCACTTTCTTCAGACCACCACACCATTTCAGCTTAATCAATACTTCAACCACTACCTTGACGTAATCCTTTGTTTCACCCAAGTCCAACCTTATTGATACAAACATTGATGCAATATCAGTATTAAACCTATTCCAACAATAGGTAAACATGAATGTTTTACCAATCACTATCTACATAGCTTGCAACAATAATGTAGACTTAGTATTAAGCTATTTCTTAAGTTGTAGCTCCAATATCTCTCTGAAATATATTTTCCCTTTTTTGGTGAGGCATATGGTTGAGTCAATCTTTTTTAATTGCAAAATCTCATCAAAAATATTTAAGATCATTAATAATTGAAAGAATAATTTCAAAGTTAAATTTTCTTAGGATTTATATTTGGTCTTTGATATAATATGTATTTGGGTTTTATAATTATCGATTTTTTTATTTATATTTATTAAAAATATAAATTTTATAATTAATGGTTTTTTGTTTTTATAGATGTAGGATAATTTTTAATTAAATTTAATTTTCATAAAAAAAAACTTCTATTTGGTATTTTTGTGTTGTATTAAATTTTATTAATTTTTATCAAGATTTAATTGTATAGTTTTTCAATGAAATTTATTGATATATTCTTCATGTAAATTTTTGTTCAAACAAACTTTACACTCTCATCAACATGAATGATACATAATTTTTTTTTTTGCATCTAAGTGATGTTAATAGGAGTGAAGCATATAAAGTGTATGACTTCTTGAGAGGTCGCCCAATTCATTTGTACTCCAATCCGGTATCTTTAACCATTAATTTATCCAAGATAAAATTTATTTATCTTTCTATCCCATTTACAAAAACTTTAGTTCCACCTTATAAACCATACATTAGATAATCCCTTTAATTCATTGTTGATAGGGTGCAGAGCACATAGTAGAACATACTACAACCAACTACATGTTGAGAAAATGTGTCTCAACCTTGCAATTTTATAAGGTATTGTTTATATGAAAGGGACTAGGGGGTGCATAGGGGTACCCCTAGAGAGGGATCCAAGGGGGATCATCCCCCTGGAGGGGGCTTCAGGGGCCATGCACCTCAATGGGGGTCAGGGGGAGTGCCCTCAAAAGCTAAATTTTATGTATATTTTATTATTATAAATCTGCAATGTTCATCATTAGGTCTCAAATCTGATAGTCAATATTTTATTGTGTTGAATTTCCCTATAAGGCAGCCCTATTTTATGAGGGAATCAAGTATTACAACTGTGTACTATGATGTACTCTAAGAGTCTGATAGTGGTCATGTTGTTGTTGGATCTCTAGTTGGTGATACTTTTGTGAGAAGCTTGCTCTACAAGTATACTGTAATCTTTGTGATTTTTGAATAATATATTATACAACTTTTAGAGTGTGAGTTTTTTCTCCCAAAAGGGTTTACCCCATGTAAATCACTATGTTGTGGTATGCATGATATTTATGATTATTTTTGTTTATTTATATAACTTTTGAAAAGATTTGTAAAGTTTTGCATTATCCTCCTCTTGGGATTAGTGTAGGAAGTTGTTCTGCTACCTTAGCTTCCTTACAAGTAGTATCAAAGATTGATCACCTTTGGTTTCAGTTGTGGCTTGTTGGGTTTTTTGAGCTAATCCAACTTTGAGTTGGTGCTTGTGCAAAAGATACTTTGTGATCTTGTTGCAGGAAATTTTAGACAGAAAGTTCATATGGGAGAATAGATGTGGGTAATTCTTTTGGAAACAATTTTGAAATGTGTAAGTTGAAGATGGAGGATCTGTTGATAGATTGTGATATGTGGGATGGTGTTGATGATAATGTTTCAAGGCTTATAGATGCTTCTTTGGATGTTCAATATGATGTTATGGGCCATAAAGCGAAGGGTATAATTAGATTGTTCTTGGAAGATTCTATTTTACTCAATGTCCATAAAGAGACCTTTGCATAGAAACTGTGGAATAAACTTGGTGAGATGTATCAAGCCAAATCATTAGTGAATAAAATTTTCTTGAGGAAGAAATTTTATTCCTTGAGAATGGAAGAGGGTGGATGAATTATAGACCACCCGGAATAATTCAATATGTTGGTGGCTCAATTGAAATTAGTTGGTGTCAAAATGGATGAGGAGAAGAAATTTCAGATCTTGTTTTATTCTTTTCCTAATTCATGGGATTCTCTTGTTATAGCTATTGGGAGTAATTTTGTTATATTGAAGAGTAAATATGTGGTGGCTTATTTTTATTTTGCAGATATGAGGAGGAAGGTATCCATTAATGCCAAGGAGGCCCTAAGTATTCTTGGAAGACCTAAGGAAAAAAAGAAGAAGAATGAGAAGCGTGATAAATCCAAGTCCAAGGGGAGATCCAAATCTCCTCAAAAGTCCAATGTTATTTTCATGGACACTTTCATAAGGACTGCAAATAAGAAAAGAAGAAGTTTGATTCTAATTTTGAGTCTAAGAAGGAAGATGGTGATGCCTTCATTGCAACCTTGGAAACTTGTGGAGGTAATGATACATGGTTAATTAACTTAGGTTCATCTTTTCATATGACCTTTAATAGAGATTATTTTTTTTAATATGAAAATTTTGATGGAGGTAACATGTACTTGGTGATGTTTATTTAAAAAAAAAATTGGTTGTGGTAAAGTTAGAATCAAGTTTCTTGATGGTAGAATAAAAAGGATTAATGGTGTGTTTCATATCCCTATATTAGCACAAAATCTATTATCTATGAGAAAACTAATAGATGTATGTGTGTAGGTAGTATTTTCTATGTAAGATGCAAGATGGTAAGAGGTGCCATGGTGATTGCTAGAGGCGTCAGATACATGGCATATTGTATTGGCTTGGTGCATGCACTATTCAGTGCAATAACTTACTTCTATGAAAAACAAGTCTATGGAAGAGGTGAGGGTTTCATCTTCAACAAATGGTCATGGCTTCTAGGTACCCAAGGGTGCTCTTTCTTCTGAATCTAAGTTAGCTGTAAGAAAAATATGTTATGGCACCAGAGACTTGGCCACATTGGAGAAAAGGGTCTAAAGACCTTGAAAAATAAAAACCTTTTTGAAGGGTTGTTTTATTATAGTAATATTGAATTTCATTTTTGTGTGCATTGCATTTATGGACAAAAAAACCAAATTTAGTTTCACTCAAGTTCTCATAAATCTTGTGGTGTATTGGATCTTATTCATCCTAATGTGATTGGTCCTGTAGATGTTCCTTCAATTGAAAAATCCACATATTATGTGTCATTTATTGATGATTATAGTAGGAAATGGGTATTTTTCTAAAGAGTAAATATGAGGTTTTTAGTTGATTTAAAGAATTTAAAGAAATGGTTGAGTTACAAACTGGAAATAAAATAAAATTTTTGAGGATTGATAATGGCGGTGAATTTTTCTCTAATGATTTTCACAGATTTTGTAAAGATGGTACTCATAGACAAAAGAGAACTTTCTATTCTCCACAACAAAATGGAGTTGAAAAAATAATGAAAAGGACACAAATGGAGAAGGATTGGAGTATGCTGAGTGGTGCTAGTCTAGAACAAAGGTTTTCGGATGATCTGTTGCTACTACTTGTTACTTGATTAATAGGTCTCCTACATCATATCTTGTTGATAAAATTCCTATAGAAGCATGGTCAGGCCATAAGCCTTCATTAAGACATCTTAGAATTTTTTGTTGTGATGCATATGCACATGTTCCAAAGGAGAAGTGAAAAAAGTTGGAGAACAAGGCTATGAAATGTGTCTTCATTGAATATAGTTATGGTGTGAAAGGATACAAGCTTTGGGATCCTGTTGCACAAAAGGTAATATACAATAGAAGTTTTATTTTTAGAGAAACTAAGCCTTCTTCTATTACATTTTATCTAGTACAAAATAAATAGGAAGATATGATTCAATTTCCTTTGACACTTGAGAAAGTTTAATTGAGGCCCATGGATACCCAAGAATTTGAAGAGAGCTCATCTAGCTCATAATCTTCAAAAGAGGAGGAAGAACCTCCAACTCAGCTTGTTTGTAGATCTAGAAGGCATAGACAACCACTTGAAATGTATTCACCTAATAATTTGAGATGTATATTTTGCTTTGAATACTAACATAGATGAACCTAAATCTGTAGAAGAGGAATTAGGTATGAATGATGCACAATCCCATAAGATTGCTATGGATGAAGAAATGGTAGCTTTGAAAAAGAATGATACATGATATCTTGTACCATTTCCTAAAGGAAGAAAGCCTATTAGTTGAAAATGGGTATTCAGGAAAAATATTGATTCAAATGGAGGTATTGAGAAGTACAAAGCAAGGCTAGTTGCAAAAGGTTAGTCTCAAGTTGAGGGTGATGATTATGGTAAAACAATTTCTTGTTGCAAAAATGACATCCATTAGATTTTTTCTTTCTATTGTTATTGCTTATGATTTGGGTATGTGCAGGATCATCATGGAAAAAACATCCCCTTAAGTGGCGAA
Source organism: Sequoia sempervirens (assembly GCA_007258455.2). Lineage (NCBI taxonomy): Eukaryota > Viridiplantae > Streptophyta > Pinopsida > Cupressales > Cupressaceae > Sequoia > Sequoia sempervirens. The sequence goes on along the minus strand of VDFB02271358.1, from coordinate 734,535,082 downwards.
AAATTTAGAAAAATCAGAGTTAGGCAACTTGAAGTAAAAATTTGAAAAGTTATCTATATTATTTCAAAAATATGTAAGAATAAAATTTGTAGCAAATTAAATGTAGTTTCTAAACTACTAGGTTTTTTAAATCTATTTTATGAAAATTTGAAATTTCAATCAGAAGAGTACCTAAATTTCAAAGGAAAAATAAAGTAGGTAATCCTGACCACCCTAACTACAATAAAATGATATTTTTTCTTTTAATATTTTAGATATAAGTAGAGGACTCATGTATCGATGTGATGTTTTTTCAAAAAATTCCAAGTAAATAATTAATTATGAATTTTTTATAACTTAAAAAAATATAAAACTCATATGTTTGACCACCTTAACTTGGTCAAACTTCATGAAATTCATCTTTTTAATCCTATAATATGTGAAGAATAGAATGTGATGCATGTTTCAATTCAAAAAATGTGATATTGTTTGAAAGCTATAGGTGTTTTTCAATCAACCTACCAATCAAGAATTTATTAGTAATTCAAATAGAAAAAATGAATAATAATTATTTATTAAATTCAAAGTAAAGCATAATTTATATTGCTGGAAAGTTGAGAATCTCCTTTAAAAACCCTTTTCGTTTCATCAATTTTGGGTTAAAAAAAGTCGTCAGCCACATACCCTGAACATAATCATCATATCGCCATTTTTTGGCCCATCATGATCCTGCACATACCCATTTAGAGGTTGAGTAAATGGATGTGAAAATTGCTTTCCTTCATTGTGACTTGTAGGAGGATATTTTTATGACACATCTAGAGCACTATGTGGTGAAAGGTAAAAGTAAATTGGTTTGCAAATTCAAGAAATCGTTGTATGGCCTAAAACAGAGTCCTAATATGTCATACCAAAAATTTGATACATATGTGTTGAGTTTGGAATTTGATCATTTTAAATTAGATCATTGTGTTTATTATAAAATTGATCGTGATTGTTTCTTGTTTATTGCATTAAATGGTAATGATATGCTATTTATTGGTAAAAGGAAAGGTATGATTTCATAAATGAAATCTCCACTTTCTGCTAAATTTGAAATGAAAGACCATGGTGCATTTAGACACATTATTGAGATGGAAATTAAAAGAGATAGAGTGAAAAAAAATCTATAGCATGGCCAAATTAAGTATGTCAAATTTTCAATTTTATAGAGATTTGATATGTAGGATTGTAGACCATTGTGTGTTCCTATTTTAGCTGGAACAAAGTTATCTATTCTAGATTGTCCAACATCCCCATTAGAGATGGAAGACATGAGTAGAGTGCCTTACTAGAGTTTAGTTAGAAATTTGATGTATGTTATGATTTGTAGAAGACTAGTCATTGCCCAAGAAGTGTGAGTTGTTTCCAAATATATGTCTAATCCTAGTAGAGTTCATTGTGATGCAGTTAAAAGAGTCTTCAGAAATTTATGCGGTACCTCAGAGTATTCCTCAAGTGTTATCATAGTAACTTGACTGAGGATGATATTTCCCTTGATATTCATGGTTATGTGGATTTATACTGGGGAGGTGAAGTTGATAGCAGATGACCCATCAGTGCTTATGTGTTTACTTTATTTGGTGGTGCAATTAGTTGGATGAGTAAGCGATAGGATGTGGTTGCTTTGTCCATTACTAAAGTTGAGTATATGTCAGCTACTCATGCTTGCAAAGAATCCATTTGGCTTAAGAGTATATGTTTAGATACTGGAATAAAAAAAGATGTAGTGATAATTTATTGTGATAGTCAGAGTGCAATTTATCTAGCTAAGAACCTGATGTTTCATGCCAAGACCAAGAACATTGATGTACAATATCATTTTGTTAGAGATATGGTCAAATATTGCAGGGTGAAGCTAGTTAAGGTAGAGACTTTGATGAATGTTGTTGATTCTTTAAATAAGCCTATGATCACAAAGAAGTTCATATGGTGTTCAGAGACTATGGGCCTTTTAGCCCCTAACAATTAAGAGATGATGTTTATACACTCTCCCATTGCTCTTGCAAGGTGTTCAACAAGGAGGAGATTTATTGGGAATTTTTTTCTCAACCCTACAATTACATAAGGTACTGTTGATACATAAGCAATAGGGGTGTGTGGGGGAGTACCCCTCGAGCCACATGCCACAACGAAGGCTTCGGGGTAGTGCCCCCAAAAGCTAAATCTTATGTATATTTTGTTATTGTAAATCTGAATTGTTTATCATTAGGTCTCCAATCTAATGGTTGATATTTTTTGGCTTAACTTTCACTAGAAGGCAACTCTATTTTATGAGGGTGTTGTATTACGACTATGTATTGTGATGTATTCTGAGAGTTTGATAGTGGTCATGTTTCTTCTAGACCTATGGTTGGTGATACTCTTGTGAGAAGCTTGCTCTACAAGTATATTGTAATCTTTGTTATTTCTAAATAATATATTGGGCATATTTTGGAGTGTGGGGTTTTTCTCCCGAAAGGGTTTTCCCCATGTAAATCACTATGTTGTGGTATGCATGATATTATTATTTTTTTTAATTTTTTGTAACTTTTGAAAAGATCTATAAATTTTTGCATTATCCTCCTCTCAGGACTAGTGTAGGAAGTTGTTCTGCTACCTTAAAGCTTCCTTACATTGCAAATCATGTGTGAAGCATCAAGCTGACAAGAAGTATAAGTTAAGGGGTTCCCTATAAGGGTCACATCTCTAAAGGAGACTAGGCATCAATATATGTATGCAATAGATAACACAATATATAATACCATATAATAGAGATATAGAAAAGGGATTGTAAGGAAAAGTACAGACTAAGACATATTCATGTAATGGTTATATATATATAATAAGAGATAATGGTTTAATGACTATTTGTGTTATGGATTATTATTGTTTATGATTAAGTTATATATGAGTTACTATTAGATAGAGTTCCTTACCACACTTGCTCTTTTCTACCAATGTGCCATCTGGGGTATAAAATGACTACATAAGGGATACTAAGGTACAAATATTCAAATTCTAATTCCTCATTTCCTCTTGCTAACATTGGTTCCATTTTCATGACCCTAGATAAGATAGTGAATAACTTCTGAGTAAAAGAAGGGAGAAACATAAAAAATAGAAAAAAGTAGATCTGCAGACACTTCTTTTAGATACTACCTCCTAAACCAACAATTTTGTGGTTGGGATTCTATAGACTACTCTTGCACTCTTAGGATCTTCCACCTAAAAGGAGATAGATAGAATAACCAACAAAATTGTAGTGGTTCACTCAAATAGAAGATTGTATGATGTAATTACGACTAAACAAAATGTTGTAAATGCAACTAACTAATGAAATTGATTGACTATTGATGCAAAACCTATGAAATATGCAATTTTTGAAAACATAATGTGATATGCAAGAATGAACTAAAACATGAACAAATGCAAAAAAAATTGAAAGAAGGATGAATAGAGTGCACTTGGGAAATGAATGTTGAATCTGGAATCAAATGAATGCTGGCATAAATTAGTCTAAATCTCCAGTGGGACTCATTCACCATTGATGGTGAATCAGTCCTACTACTGATAGAAACTCTTGAAAACTAGTTTCCAGCTGTTGGGAATTCGAATATGACATAATCTACTTTTTTAGCCTTAAGGTGGGACTCATTCACCGCTGATGAAGAATCATTCCTCTCCCAAAATTCTATAAAATCAAAGGTCAATTATGTAGCTCCAGATCTGTACTCGTCTTCTTGTCGGGTTGACAAAGTGAAATCTACAGAAAATGGTCTGTAGGTTGTCTCTAAGCTTGAAATAGGGTTTAGTTGACTTGAAACACTTTTTTGACTTCTTGACCACCTTTCAACACCTAATTGCTTGACAAATCTGCATACACAAGTTTGGAAACACACATGCAAAAGGGGAAAAATGGTTAAGGGTTAGGTTATAGGGATTTTCCTTGGTCAAATCCTGCTTTGGTAATCAAACCCTTAATGAAGAAATAGAATGAAATGAACAAAGAAAGGTGAATAAATAACATGAAAATGTCCTAAACTCACCACAACCTTGTTGAAGAAATCTGAAGTTATGTCAATGGATGCTCCAAAATGCTTGATCGATGCTTGATTGAATGATGCAAAGTGCTCAAATGCTAATTGATGTTTAGTGAAAGCAAGTGAATGAGATGTTAAATGAGGAGAAAAACACTTATTTATACACTCTTGTGCCTTATTAACCCAATGATACCTCATCACAAGCCAACATAAGGTAATTTTGAATAAAAATTTGAAAGAAAATTTGAATTATTTTGAATTTGGAGCCAAGAGAGACTCATTTTCCACCCATGGTGAATGGGTCCCACCTTGGGCTTGTAAGTGGGTTTCAAGAATTAACTTGCATTTAATGTTGTTTGTCAAGTTTACATTAAAAAATACACTTAATTAAGCTTTATGAGTGCATAAAGGGGTCAAATAGAACATAAGAAAGGTGTAAATAATGAAGACAAGCCTAGAAAAGCGTGAAATCTTGTTACAAGACTTTATAGCACTTAAAAATAGGACTTGATAAGTGATAAAAAGGTTATTTTTAGGTAAATTATAATGAGAAGAGTCTAGAAAAGTGTAGAAATGTGTTACAACACTTTAGAACACCTTCACAAGATGTCATAATTTGAATATTTATTACCTAATGTTAATGCATAAATCACATTACAACATTAAATCAAAGAAAAATAGACCAAACATCATGAGAGAAAGACCTAAAAGACCATGAAAATGTCAATGATCCATTTTTCTATGGTACACCTCTATGAGAGGGGATAGACACATTTATAAATGGAAAGGGGGAAGGGATCTAAAAATGACCCTTGAAAAGATGTATCTATTAAAAAATCTAAAAACCACCCATGAGATATATAAATATTAATGGAATTCTAGAATAGAAAGACCCATGAGAACAAGTGTTAACAAAAAAAGGAGATAACTGAAAGGATTATGTTGGGAATGGAGATAAATGTAGAAGAAAGGAGGTTGAAAAAAATTTAGAAAAGATAGGAAAGATATCGTAGAAGGATGAAAGAAGCATATAAAATAGGATAAAATAGTGGGACTTAGAGTTTGAAAAATAAAATAGAAACAAAGAGGTTGATCACATCATTGAGGATGTTACTAGGTGCACCACAATGGGTGTTGTCAGAGAAGAAGAAGAGGAGCACGCCATGGAGGGTGCCACCGAAGAATGTAGAGAAATGATTTTATAATTAAGTGTTATCATGGAAAAAATAAACTAGATTATCCAAAAGTTAGATGGAGAAATTGAGGATTTTAGAAATACCAGGAAGGAAATGAAACAAGTAGTGGTAAGAATTAAAACACCTACTCTAAATAAAATGCCAACTACTCATTCAAATTGGTGAAATATTCAATTAAGGATAAATGAAGATTGGTTACCAGTAGAAAATCCTATACAAAACATTTGAAACATAATTTGATATCAATTACTTAGATGAGTTAGCAACCAAAAATGTTCTTAATATAAGAGGGGAAGATGTGGTAGAAAATAAGTAATATTATATGAGATTAAATAAAGTGAAACTATCAAATAACCAAATGAAACATATGTCTCCAAGAATTAAGTTTTACGACTATTTGAATAGACAAAACCCTTGAATCATGAGTTACTCTTAATATTGTTAAAAGAAAGGACTTTTGTAGAATCAATAGAACAAAGCATAGGATAACAAGGATAAGAAAACAATATATAGAAGATATAAGTGGATAAAACTTTAACATAGGATATACAAATATTGAATTAGAAGAAGAACCAAAAATGAATAGTCCTGAGAAATTTCCAATGTTTGGGAAAGATACAGAAGAATCTATAGGAAATATCTTTATCCTACAGTCTATGTGGTAAAGATAAAATATAACAAGAGATTATACAAAATTATTTGACTTCATTGGATCAATCCGTGATGATACCTTAAAATGATACCAAAAATATTACCCTAATAATGAAAAAGAATGGGAAGTAGTAAAACTAATTTTCTAGCCAAGTTTGATACTTCAAACTTACTTATAGAAGGAATCAGTAAGCTCTAGGAAATTACTCAAAATGAGGATGAAACAATAAAGCAATTTGACAAACAATTCAAATAAGTTACTAGAAGATTAGAAGAACCACTAATTGACAAATAGAAAGTAGAATGGTTTCTCTAGAGTGATATAAAAAACTAGAATAGCTTTGGATGGGAGAAATTTTAGCATACCCAAAACTAGGCATATTTGCATGCCAGATTGAAAACCAATCATGGTGAAAATAAGAAAGAGAAAGAGAGAATAAGGAGATAAAAAAATTAAAACTAGGGATAGAACAATTGAAACTTCAACAAGATATAATGGAAAAACAAGAAATGTTTGCACCAAGACCCAATATCTGGTGTACTTACAATTGGAGAGAAAGAAACATTAGATATGAATACCCAAAGGAATTTAGATAAAAGAAATCCAATGCATTACTAACTTAAACTTGATAACACTACCATAAAAGATAAACTCAATATACTACAACACTTGTTGAGAGTGGGGTGACCATGACACCTAAGACTATCCATCACAACTTTTCTGATTAAGAGAAGATCCTAACACAATAAGTAATAATTCAAAAAGAAAATGACATATATGTTAAAGGACTAGTAGAAAGGCCATTATATCAACAATATCATGGATACAAGATACTGCCATGAAAAAACTAGAAATTTATATCAATTCTATACAAAAATAATCAAATTAAGAAACTTATAGTGATAAAGGCCAACTTCATGGGGAAAAACATTGAGACAGAGGAAGTAGAAGACCAAATGATGCCACATTTTTTAAATGAAATAAACCAGACCACTTTGTGATAGAAAGTTGGGGGGATAGAAAGAAACCCTATGGATTCTATGGTAGTATATACCATGATTTATTTAATTGTGATAGACCCCAAACCTACTATAGGAATGCAACTCCACAATCAAAGAGCGATGAACTACAAAACCTAAATCCATCTAGAGGAGAAAATTTAGTAAGGAAAGTACTAAAAGAACCTACAAATATAGATGAAGGAAGCTATAAGGAAGAAAATGTGGAGACTAGTAACTCCGACAAAGAGGCCCCTAATCACAACAAAACAACAATGATAATAAGACAAGGAACTAACACTACAAATGATAATCAAAATACAATAAAAGATGAAACTTCCATAGATGGGGAGGCCTTCCACTCACTAAGAAAGAACATGAACAAATAGTAGAAGAAATAAAGAAATTAGTTAAAAACAACAAGAGGAATAAACAAACCAATATTTTTCTAGTCAAGAAGTAGGAATACTCAAAAACTTCTTAAGACTATCTAAACAAACCAATCTACTAGATAAACTACAAAAAATTATAAATATTGGAATAAACAACATAAAACAACACAAATAAGATAAAAAATAGAAAACATGCCCAAACATGATCACCTGAATCATAAATAAAAAAATAACTAATATCAAGGTAGAACTAAGAGTAGATATCACCATGCTAGAAAAACATGTACGAGAATATATAGGAAAACTAGAACTAGAACAAACACCATACATCATCAGCCTAGCAGATCACACTAGAATGAAAACCCTAGGTACATGGAAATAGGTGGAATTTAATATCAAGGGAGTAAAATAAATAGTATATTCTGAAGTAGTTGCAATAAAAGAAACATTTAATTCATTCAATGTTCTACTAGGAATTAGATGGTTTGTAAATTCCAGTGGAATTATAGACTCCAACAAAGAGGAGATATCATTTTATGGTTGTAGTGTAGAAAAATGTATCC
>VDFB02271358.1:734489181-734527141 GCA_007258455.2 Sequoia sempervirens | reverse complement strand
AATTTTCCCTCTCATCACTTGTCCCTTCCAACATTGCATTAACTCCCCTCTTACATGTCCCCCACTTGGAATTTAAGTCTCTTTTCTCCCTCCAACAAGCCAACTTTCAAATTTGAAAAGGCCACCTAATGTCATTTATTCGAAAATTCATCAAAACTTGCACATCCTCCATCCATACATCTCTTGACAAGTGGCAGCTTGCCATTGGTTGAATGTTTGCCCCACATTGTTTCATTTTGAGCATTTTTGCATCCTATCATTCTATAAATAAGAGGTCTCTTTCCTCATTTCATCATCCACAATCTACAACTTCATGCAAAGTTACTCTCTTCACATTGAGAGCTAATTTTGTCCATTCTTGTAGCATGGCATCTTTATCATAAGCTTATCAAGGATTGGGAAAGGGCTTCTTTCCACATCAAAGAAGCACCAATCCACTATGGGATAGATATGTATCATGTTGTTTATGCTCTCAATTAGTTTATTTGATATTTTGTTGTTTTGATTGCATTATGAAGCATGATTCAATATTTCATAGGAGTGCTTAGTTTGGTTTACTTCATTTGTTAATAACACTAATGTTCGTTGGTATTTAAAGTGAGTGCAGAAAAAGTACTCACATTTTGGTGTCCACTGTGGGGCTCTTGCAAAAGGAAAGAGTTAATTTTAAAATATTTGATTTGTTTATTCTTCCCAACTGTAGAGTCTCTCTTAATCACAATTTTTTTTTTACATTGTCTTTGTTTATGTATTCTCTTATTTTTAAACCATGTAGAAAGAATTATGTGGTAGATGACAGAAGAAAAAGTAACTATTTTCCTCTAAATGCTTTTCTCGTTTGCTTTGTCTTGTCCATAACAAAATATCAATCACTTCTTTTGTCTCTTTGTTGAGCTATCTTTGTTAACTAAAGCACTTTCTGAATCAATAAAATTTGTTTTCATTCACACTCACATACATTACTTGTGTGGTTACAATTCGGTGCTTGCTTAAATATGTGAATTTATTCTTCCAATAGTAGATTGATGGGACCTTGATTTGATTGATAAGTTAAGTTCTCTCTATTTTTTTCAAATATATATGCTTGTCTATGAGAAGATTTTGTTATGACAGGTGGAGGAGAAAATTATGTTGACATTCCCTGACTATTGTTGCACTTTACTAAAATTTTCTTTACTTTTAACATAATATTTACATTGATTAATTGAATCTATGCTACATGAATTGTGATATTTTATTTGGTGAAATTTCTGACTGAGGCAATTGAAGAAGACTTTTTTTCAGGCATTTTGTTAAATAGATCGTATGCCCTCTCTATGCTTCAATTTTGGCCAGGCTGGGAGATGCTAGCAAAGGTTGTGGAATTCAATTCTACACCTACCAACAACATTTGCAATAAATTCATTGTGTACTTATCCTACAAACTAGTGTGCTCCATGAGACAACAGTCTTAGAGGGATTCTACAAAACTTTTCATGCTTTCTCCAAGCTTGTGCACTCTATCTGAAGGTTTATATGCCCTCTCTTTTTTTTATATGTCTATCACATCATTTACAACTATAACATCTGATGAAATTCCTCTAGGAATTTTTTTTGGTTATCCGTAGTCTTTTACAAAATTGCATTTTCATGAAGAGGATGCTAGTCAAAAATTGTAGAGTACGGCTTTACACATGCTAATTGCATGTTAAAATTTTTTTGAAAATAATTATGGGTGTGGCTTTTAGCCTACCAATAGCATTATTTTGATTTTTTTTTTTTGAAAAACTTGTATGGCATCATCCTTCAATGTGTCAAATTGCATTGATTTGAAAAATTTTAAAGCTTTTTTTTAAAATTAGTTTTACACCTGCCAAATGCATTTTCTTCGTTGGTATCCTCTATCAATCTCACAAACCTCCAAATATTCTTGTCATAATCTGCAGATCTTAAGATAGTGATAAATGCTAGTAAAAGCTTGTGAATTTTTCTTTTACACCTACCAATTGCATTGCATTGAAAGTTTTAAAATGGTGTTCAGGCATATCCTTTACACCTACTGGTTACAATAAATAAAAACTCTTAATTGTTGTTTTGTACACCTACTAAAGGAATTTTCCTGAAAGTTTCTAAAGCCTTTTGAACAAGCCCATGAAATAGAATAAGCAAACCAACCTCCACCTCTCTATCTTCTTTTCTCGTTTCTTACTAGTTGGATTATATGAATCTCACCTGGGTTGCTTCATTGACCATTTTGTCTCTTTGATGTGTGATATGATTAGCCTCATACAAAAAGTGAAAGGGACATATCATTTATGGAATCAGGGAATTGATTGAGGTGCGTAATATTGTTTTTGTTTATTAATGATGAGGGTGCAACCCAAGACTTAGAAAATAACCCACAAACAAGAGAATAATTTTATTATTCAGAAAATGGAGCTTCTTACATGCAGAGGATCTCAAATCCCCAAGTTCTACAACACATGCAAGTTACAGAAAGCTACATAATCACCGTTTCGCAATATGCGAGCTTGTCCCCAAAAAGTTACCCAAAAATTAGAAACCTGCCCATAAATAGAGCTCCTATTTAGTTTGGAGCCAAAAAAACATTCAAATTTGAGTTTAGGTGGCTTGGCACCGAAAAATTACAACTTGAAGTTCAAATTTCAAAAGAACATTTGCAAGTGTATCTTCAAGAAAGTGCGCCAACTTCCCAGGGCCATAACTTTTGATCCGAAACTATGATTCATGAACCGTTTGAACCATTGGAAAGGTCTCGAAGTCAATAACGTGCTCAAAATTTTCTATGCCAATTTCAGAAAGTTTTGGTGCCATTTCGAGAACTCTAAGTGCCTCAAATCTAACTTGAAATATTTTCAGGTGCAAATCTGGGAAACTAAAACTGCAATATCTTTCAACCCAGAAATAGAAAATAAAAACCATAAATTGGGAATTTCATTATGACGAAAAGAGTATCCAAAAATATAAAAACATCTAAAAACTGAGAAACTTGAAATTTAACTATTTTTGGGTGATGCAAGATTGCCCTTACACCACTGGATGCTCCTGCATCAGACACCTAGGGTAATTTGAGAAGTGACTTGTCATGTCTCAGATGGTTGAGTAAAACCCAATCGGTCAACCGCTACCTTAGATAGCCAGGATGAATCTTCCATAGGCCTTCCTCTCCATTTCACCAGATATTCTTCATACTACCTATTTATGGTACTCCTTCCCACACGACTATCCAAGATTGCTTCAATCTCCTTCCTTTCTGAAGTAGGTGTTGGAATGCCATACTGACCTATTGCTAGTGCTTCCTCCATTCCACCTTCATGATACTCTATCAAATCTGAAATTTTGAACACAGGGGAATTGTTGATTCCATTAGGCAACTCTACCTCATATGCATTCCCTGAATCATGCTCCTTCAAAATATTACAGGGACCAAATTTCTTCATCTTCAATTTGTTATAGGTTCCCACGGGAAACCTTTCTTTCCTCAAGTGGACCATTACTTCATCACCAGTATGAAACTCCTTATTCCTCCTTTTGTGATCTGCCTTAGCCTTATATTGCATATTCATCTTATTAATGTGTTCTCGTACCTTCTCATGTATATTCTTGATGTGCTCTACAAAATATTTAGCTTCAACGCTTATTTTCTTCTCTTGGTCCATCTTCCTCAATTTTGGAACTGTTATGGGGCTTCCTCCATACACAATATGGAACGGTGATCTATCAGTGCTTCGGTTGACAGAATTGTTGTAAGAAAATTCTGCCTGGGGTAAGATCAAGTCCCATCCCTTGGGTTTATCTCCTACCAACATCTTAGTAGGTTACCCAGACTCCTGTTAATAACCTCAGTTTTCCCATCTATTTGTGGATGGTGTGCAGAACTAAACTGCAACTCTGTCTTCAGCTTCTTCCACAAGGTCCTCCAAAAGTACCCCACAAATTTTGTGTCACAATCTGAAACAATACTCTTTGGAAAACTGTGTAGCCTCACCACCTCTTTGAATAACAAATCATCAATGTGGACTACATCATGGGTCTTCTGACACAGAATGAAATGTGCCATCTTTGAAAACCTATCAACCACCACAAAGACTAAATCATTCCCTCGTTGTGTCCTTGGCAAACCAAGAACAAAGTCCATACTTATATCCTCTCATGGCCTCTCTAGTACAAGTAAGGGCTAATATAAGCCTGTATTCTGGCTCACTCCTTTAACCATTTGACATACCCTGTAGCTTTGTACAAACTTCTTCACATCCTGTGACAACTGAGGCCAATAATAATGCTCACTGATAATGGCAATGGTCTTATCCTGACCAAAATGTCCTGCCATTCCTCCACTGTGCTTCTCCTTTACTAGGTTCTCCCTCATGGAACTTCTCCGGATACACAATTGACTTCTTTTAAATAGCATGTCATCCTGGATTATGAAATCTAGCCACCTTGTCCTATCCACTGTAACAGGTTCCTTGCAAGCTTTCCAAGCCTCTGCAAAATCAGGATCTTCTATGTACAGTGTCTTAAGTTCATTGAACCCAACCACTTCAATCTGCATCTTTGTCATCAATGTATGCCTCCTACTTAAGGCATCTGCAACCTTATTTGACTTCCCACTCTTATGTTTCAAAACAAAGGTATAACTCTGCAACAACTCTACCCATTTCATATGCCTCTAATTTAATTTTCCTTGACTATTTAGGTACTGCAAGGCCTGATGATCAGTATATAGAACAAATTCCTTTGGTAACAAATAATGTCTCCATTTCTTTAATGCTTGAATTATTGCATAAAATTCTTAATCATATACAAAATACTTCTCTTGGAATCATTTAACTTTTCACTAAAATAGGCAATGGGCTTACCTTCTTGGCTCAACACTGCTCCAATGGCACAACCACTAGCATCACAATCCACCTGAAACACCTTGTTGAAATCTAGGAGGGATAGAATAGGTTGCTATGTTACCTTCTGCTTCAACAGTTCAAAACTCTTTGCCGCTCCAGTGCTCCACTTGAATTCTTTTCTATCCCCTCTCATTGTTTCAGTCAGGGGTCCACAAATACTACTGAAGTTTCTAATGAACTTTCTATAAAAACTAGCCAAACCATAGAAAGATCTCACCTTGGTAGCAATTCTTGGGGTAGGGCACTCCATAATAGCCTTCACCTTCTCTAGGTCCATCTTGAGATCTTCTGCTGAGACAACAAACCCCAAGTACACTAATTCCCTCTTCACAAAACTGCACATCTTTAGATTAATCAACAGTTTCTCTTCTCTTAACTTCTCAAAGGCTCTCCGAATATGCATCAGATGCTCATCCAACATTTTACTAAAAATCAAAATATCATCTAAATACACAATAACAAAACTTCCCAAAAAAAAATTTAGTACCTCGTTCATGAGCCACATGAATGTGCTCGGTGCATTGGTTAGCCCAAAAGGCATGACTAACCACTCGTACAGGCCCTCTTTGGTCTTGAAGGTAGTCTTTCATTCATCTTTCTCTTGAATCTGGATCTAGTGATATCCACTCTTTAGATCAATCTTTGTGAAGTACCAAGCTCCACTCAAATATTCCATCAGGTCATCCATCCTTGGTAGGGAAAATCTTTACTTGATTGTTATCTTGTTTATGGATCGGGAATCTGTACACATCCTCCACTCCCCATCCTTCTTTGGTGCTAGTACTGTAGGTACTACACATGGACTCAAACTCTCCCATATCAAACCCTTTCTCAATAGCTCTTGAACTTGTCTGTTCAATTCCTCATTTTCTGCTGGAGTCATTCTATGAGCTGCCTTATTTGGCAAACTGGCTCCAAGAATCAAGTCAATCTGATGACTGATCTTCCTTATTGGTGTTAAACCCTTAGGTACATTATCAAAAACAATATCTTGAAACTCATCCAACATCCCAGAAACTTCTTCTGGAACCTTCTCACTATCCTCCTTACTCACTCTAGAAATCAATGCATAACACACACGCTCATGCTTCATACCTTCTAAAAAATTTCTTCCATCTACATAACAAATTCTAGCACTACTGCATACCTTTTCTTCGGTCTCCTTCAGGGGTTTCAACTTGTGACGAACCCCATCCTTTGTCAAGGAATACGTGTTTTCATGGCCATCATGTATAGCTTCCTCGCCTATCAAACCGCCATGGCCTCCCAACAACATGTGACATGCATCCATGGGGATGATATCACAGAGTACCTCATCATGGTAGCTCCCAATCTTGAACTTTACTAGGCACTACCATTGGCCTAAAACTTTGTGGTCTTTCTGCAACTGCATAATCCGATATGGATGTGGGTGCATTTCCCTCTTCAGCCAACTTTGTGACCATCTCTTCGACACCAAATTATCAGACTTCTACCATCAATAATGATATCACAAGATTTTCCTTCACACTTGCACCTTATGCGCCAGATTCTTCCTCTGTTCTGCTCCTTTTCCTTTGTCACCAGGGCTCTCCTAATCACTAGGGCTTCTCCCCTTTCAGCATCATCTAAATGTTCATATTGGGCCTCCTCATTTGCATGCACAACCCTTCCATGACCTTCTGGCCTTTTGTCTGCCCTTCCTTGGTGTTGTGGACATTCATAGGCTTGATACCCTTCTCCACCACACTGGAAACACATTCCTCTGAAACCACCTCTTCCAGATCCTTGTCCATATCTCCCTCATCCTGCCTTTGATCACCACTTTTTTCATCAGGAGGGCGGTGAAGTTGTCATTCCTTTGGCTTCGGCTGGTACCCACATCTTCACTTTTCTTTTCATCATCATTTCGGCTTCCTGAAGGTCTTCCACTGCCCCTTCAACTTTGACCTCCTCATCCTTTTTGCTTGCCATCAAATCTTTTGTTCAGCTTCTCTTCCACCTTCAGAGCAAACTGATACACATCCTCAATGGTGGTCATTCTGACTAGGCTTAACTCCTCCTAAGTGCTCAGTCGTAACCCATTAAGATATCGGCTACCTTCTCCTTATTGGCCTCTGTGTGGCCCGTTCGATGATTATCTTGTGAAAATATTTAGTATATTCTTTCACAGATCTGCTTCCTTGCTTCAACCCTTGCAATTTTTTCAATAGATCTAACTCGTAGTCCACTGGTATGAACTACTTCTTCAGTTTCTCTACCATGTGATCCCATTTGGTGATATTTCCTTTTCCTCTTCGATTTCTTTCCAACTGGACCTCCTTCCACCAAATACTAGCATGGCCCTTCAGCTTCATTTTCGCAAACTTAACTTGATCTAGGTCCTCTATTTCCTCATACTCAAAATATTCTTCTAGCTCGTTGATCTAGTTGATCAACTCTTCCAGGTTTAAACTTTCGAAATAACTGGGGACTTCTGCTCTAGGTCTTTTCCTGATATTTGAAATGGCCCTTATTAGCCACATTTGGTCTTGATCAATTGCTTCTTCTTCCTCTTATACATTTGAACCTTCTTCCTCTCCTTCATCCTCACTTTCCTCCCTCGGGTTTAACCCTCTCCTTAACTGCTCTTGTAACACATCAATCTATCTCTGGAGGGCTGCCAGTGCATCTCTTTCACCAGCATTTATGCTGCCTCGACCACCTCTAGCACCAGCATGGCTACCAGGCATCACTCTTGGAGGCATCTTTCTTGACCTCAACCCATAACCACGGTCCTGGTGCAAACTGCCTCACAATCGGCTATCTGTCCACATGCTCAAGAAAACCCACTCTAATACTACTTGATGAGGGCGCAGCCTGAGACTTAGAAAATAACCAACAAACAAGAGAATAATTTTATTATTCAGAAAATGGAGTTTCTTACATGCAGAGGATCTCAAATCTTTAAGTTCTACAACACATGCAAGTTACAGAAAGCTACAGAATCACCCTTTCGCAATATGCGAGTTTGTCCCCAAAAAGTTACCCAAAAATTAGAAACCTGCCCATAAATAGAGCTCCTCTTTAGTTTGGAGCCAAAACAACATTCAAATTTGAGTTTAGGTGGTTTGGCGCTGAAAAATTTTACAACTTGAAGTTCAAATTTCAAAAAAACATTTGCAATTGTATCTTCTAGAAAGTGCGCCAACTTCCCGGGGCCATAACTTTTGATCCGGGACTCTGATTCGCGAACCGTTTGAACCGTTGGAAAGATATTGAAGTCAATAACGTGCTTGAAATCTGCTACACCAATTTTGACAAGTTTTGGGGCCATTCTGGGAACTCTAAGTGCCTCAAATCTAACTAGGAATATTTTTAGGTGCAAATCTGGGAAACTAAAACTGCAATATCTTTCCACCCAGGAATAGAAAATAAAAACCATAAATTGGGAATTTCATTATGATGAAAAGGATATCCAAAAATATAAAAAACATCTAAAAACCAAGAAACTTGAAATTTAACTATTTTTGGGTGATGCAAGATTTCCCTTACACCACTGGATGCTCCTGCATCAATTAAGATCATTATCATGACTAATGTAGGAATCATTCCCACTTGGAGCACAAATCATCCAAAGAAATATCAAAAGATTCTGATACATTGGTCAATTGGAAATAACTAAGGGCAGGAGTAGCACATTTAAGAGGAGAATTGCTATTACTTTTAGGCCCAACTGAAGTGCTAAAGTCAAAAGCAGACACAACCAGCAAGCTAGTGAGAACATATTATTATATGCATAGATCCTAAATATAAATGCCTCTTCCTGCCAAACCTTTACAAAATGGAAGGACAATCCAAATTAAAAAAGCAACAGAGACAAAATCCAAATATATAGCATCTACTATCTGAAATCCTTAGTTGAGAATTTGCTTTAGTAGTTGTGATTCAAAGATACCTATTTCGAATCTGTGGTATTATTTTCCCTTCAGCTTCTATTCTTACTTCATTGTGATCATTGGTCTACACAACAATTCCATGAATGATGGTCTAAACTTTGAGGTATGACATTTGATTAAGTTCAACTATGGTTCCTAATGAATTATATACCCACTATCTAGTAGTTCAATCCAAAAAGGAAAAAACATGATTTAAGGAACACTCTTAGTCCTTGTATATAATCTTCTTGGAATTAATTAAAGTGAAAAGTTGTGTTAGATTCGATCAGGCCATGCATTGAATGTATTTGTCTCAACAGGAGATATGGTTTACAAGCTGCAACTTTTTCATACACAATGTGTGTCTACTGGGCAATACATTTGAATAAGTTTATTCTTTGTGTTTCTGTATGAACTTACACCCCTTCTGTTTTGTCATTTTATTAAAATATTTGCATGTTTTCAGCTTTTTTTCATGATACAATCATCATATAACATAGGTAACTAAAGCACTTGATGGGTGATCATTTTTTTTCAAAAGTCTAAATTATTTTTGAAGTATGACATTCAAAGGGTGGATGTAGTGGGTTGTTTCTTTATTTTTTCTTGATAATGGTCTTTTACTATTAACATTCAACTTATGTTCTTGATTTGGTGGGTCAACTTATTTCTAATATTTTATTTTGTGTGTTTGTAGGTGAAGATCGAGCACTGGAATCGAGCATTGGAATCAGGCGAAAGCAAAGTGAGATTGGAGTTGAAAAGGAATTGGGCATTAAAACTTGAAATCAACAAAGTATTTTTTAATGCTTAAAGATTCCATTCTAAGCTTTAGTTTTCTATTTTAAATAAACTCACATCTTTTGGAGATTTAAAAAGAACATTTCAATTTTTATGAAAAAGGGCTTAAAAAAAATTTAGGACAAACTTACTAGAGTTGGTTTTCAGATTTAACAATTGAACAAGGAAACTTTTGTATCTCATTTTGGTGCTTTAAAATGAATCAAAATCATTGCTTTGTGGACTTAAAATGAACAAGTGTTTCTATTTTTTTGTAATTGCTTACTCAAATTAATACCATCGAAAGGATGTTTACGCTTCTCTCATGCCTCACGGTGATCTTGAGAATCAAAAGGCCTTTTGGTGATCTTAATTTGGGTAAAGTAATTACCTCCACATTTCATTTCAGGATTAAAATCAAACAAAACATCTTGTGAGTGTGAGTGGAACATGTTGCCTTTGTTCTCCCTTTATTTCTAAATGAAGGTTGATCAAACTATGAATATGTTTGCTTGCTTTAGTTTATCTTAGAGGGCCTACCTTGGAGAAAAATTACTCACCCAAGGGAACGACCCAACCGGTAACACACTAAAGCCAAGTGTATTTCCAGCCAGGATATAAAAGTGGGTACTGGAACAAAGGCCAGTATCACGCAGTTGGTCCCGACAAGAAGGGAAACAATGGTCTCTCACCACATGGGTAATTTCCACAAATAGAAAGTCTGAATTAAAACCCTTGTTTAGAAAGGCCAAAATCCCTATCTATTTGTTGGTGCAAGAACGGTCATTTTGAAGTCGTCCCACACTTTTATGGCTTTTAGTAGAGATGGAAAGTATGCCATGGGAGGTTCATGGGTACTGATCCTTGGCTGTCTCAAAAGAAGTGTTGAGCCGTGGAGGGGAGCCAGTGGCGTCAAGCATCTAACCATCCACTAAAGTAAGTGTAGCTGGACTTGTCCAAGTGGGGACCCAACAAATACTGTCTTAAATATCCATAGGGTTGTACTTGTTGAAATCAAAACACATTGCTTGATCAAAAACATTGGAAAACAAACATTCAACATGAGCATCAAATCTCAAACTCTTTAGGAGAAGCAAATATCTTTGAACGAATTCACATGCTATTGCTTTCCCTTGGGATTCTCATCCTTAGAGGCTTCTAAGCATTTGGATTTTATCTCAATTCGCTCCTACTAAGGTCAACATTAGGAAATTTTTGCCTTGATTTTCTAGATTTCCACATAATGGACTTTGTGGGATAAAAGAGAATTAGGACATTGGACATCTAGTTTCAAAAATCTAATCAAGAGAGTGTTTGTGGTAAAAATAACTCACTAAGAAAAGCTAAGAAACAATTGGACCCCACACATGTTCTTGGTATCTTTTGGTCATATGGTTTTCATGCAAACATTGGTCTTTTGGTTTGAACTACTCTTTGGGAAAATCATGTTATTCAATATCTTGGTCTAGTAAAAAAATCTTTCCTAGGGTCATTTAGGATCAAAATCAAACACTTCATCCATCCCAAACATTTATCATCTTCATCCCACAAACAACTTTAAAGCTTTGAAATTATCAATATTCTAGACTTAGGTACATCCTTAAACCAAATCAAAATCATTTGTTTAGTTAGGTTTGTTTAGATGAATCCTTCCTCACGCACTTAGTTAAATTATCACCCTTTTGAACAAGTTCATCCTAAGATCACATCTAACATCTTAGCATTTACAAGTTCATTTATTCAGATCAAACCAATCAAAATAAAATCCTAAAAGTCTACCATTGATCCAAAGTTCCTAAGTGTTCAACACCCATATCATTCACCCCTTTCATCCTTCATCTCAGCATTGGTCCTAAACACCTTAGAGGTCAACAAGGTAAAAATACAAGAAGAATATGGAATATAAACTTGATCCATACATCATGAGTTGTCTAAACCAACCAAACTATCAAATCCTTACAATTCCAATTGATTATCAACACTCACATTTATACAATCAATTCATGAGATCATTATCTCCTACAAACCTCGATGGTACAAATGTGAGTATGCCCAGTCAAAATTTTGGAACACCTTTCCCAATGATAGAATTAAATCCAATTCCAAACCTACAAATCTATCAACCAAACACTCAATGCATGAGTCTTCCACAAAACAACATCATCCCACCAAATCCATACATGCCAAGTACAATTTTTCCAAACATGAACATTTCAAATTCACACTTGGAAAACTTTTGGATAGATATGTTTGAAAATCATACAAATGTTGTTCAAAGTCCAAACAAGATGTTAATGACTCCAATACAAGGTAACACCATGCAAAATCAAAGTTACCTAAATCAAAGAAATGTTCAATTTCAACCCACAATGCCAAATCTGAACATTGTCCAAAATCAATTTTTCCATGATCCCATGCAAACACCACAAGTACACATTCCAAATTTGCTTGAAAAAAAAGGGAGTCAAAATCAAAATAAAGATCAAAATTTGGTAGATCAACTTGTTTCACTTTCCAAACTAATTGAATTATTGAACCAAGAGACATATTCACTCCAAAATCACTTCACTCTTCCATTGGTCAAACTGTGTCATCAAAGCATTGAGTTGTGTCCACAACCACATCAAGAACAATATCTCTAATGTCAAGAAGCTAGATATCAAGATTGACCACATCAACAAATCTAACCCCCACATCTTGAAGATTAGTCATCACATCTCCAAGATCAATCATGACAAGAATCATCTCAATGAACACAAATATCACAAGGTAACAAACAAAAATACACACCACTTGGGAAACCAATCGAATCAGTCCTGCAAAAATTGGTACAGTAAAATCTCATCAAGCTCCCAGTCTATGGGAACTATCAAGAACCCCTAGTTAAACCACTAGGTTATGACAAGGAGCACCATTGTGATTTTCACAAAATAAAGGGAGACACAACATCAAGTTGTATTCGACTCAAAAATATCATCCAAAACCTCATTGATCAAAAGATAATCACTATTTGGGAAAATGATGAAGATTCAACCACTAGTGATAGCATTGACAATCTCCCCACCACAACTGTTGAAAACAATGACCAAGATCTATCCATCAATGAGAACCTTGGAGATGTTTCTACCTCATCCAAAGATCAAATCAACATACATCAAGTGTCACTTTTCAATCATGATCAAAATCCACCAACAATATCCAACAATGATCCAATTCAAAAAATGGAAATATCACTTGACCCTATGGTTAAAGACATTGACAATCTCTCTGCCATAATTGTTAAAAACAATGTTCAATATCTCTCCATTAATGAGCACATTGAAGATGTTTCTACCCCATCTAATGATCAACTCACCATACATCAAGAGCCACTTTTTAGTGATCTATTTCAAGGAGTGTTAAGAGTTATTTGATCGTATTGACATAATCCATGATCCATCGACCAATGATCATGTTGAAAATGTCTCTACATCATCTAATGAGTTAGAGAACATATCTCAAGAATTTATTCCAAAGCATGATCAACCTCTTTCACCAAGGTCTAGCAATGGTCCTTTCCAAGACATGTTGCAACCCTTTGACCTCATGGTTATAGATATTGAAGGGATCCTCAGCTCAACATTTGACCTAAGCCCACTCAAAGATCAAGAGTATATTAAGCCACTTCCTATGTATAATGAATACATCCAAAAACCCTTTGTAAGCAATCCATACTTTGAAATTGACCCATGTCAAGAACTTGATCCGAAGCATGTCAAAAACAATTTTGAAATCATTCAAGATTAAGAATTTGTATCTCCAAGATACTACAATGATCTAATTGAAACTCTCCTATCTATACAAGATGTTGCAAAATATGATCATATCCACATACCACATACTCCTCCATCTACCCTTGAGATGATTTCTATGGATGAACACGTAGATGATCTTCATTCATAACATGATTCCTTTTATCCTGATATTATTACACAAAAAGAGTAGGTTATTGATTCCTACAGTCAAACAAATTTGTCAACATCAAGATCAGATATATCCCAAATTCATACCGAGGACATCATGTATGAAGATATTCAACATTATCCACTGAAAGAAATAGGTCATATAGAACAAGATATTCCAAAGTCAGCAGAGCACCACATTGAAATAACATCATCTACATTGGTCATTTATCAGAGAATGCTTACTAAACAAGACATCTTAAAACAAGTAGAATGAAAGAACAAAGATGCTACTACCACCATACTGGGGGCAACTTTGTCTCAAGCAAACATCAGCATAGGGAGCACAAAGAATCCTTATGATGAAACTGATGCCAATACTACAATCATCCATGTCATGAATCTTGATCCACCCATCACCCCATCCATGAATTGGGATCAGCATCAAAAGAAATATTTGAATCAAAGCACAAAGAATGTCATCAAAGCAAAAGAAGATAAGAATCAAATTAGACAAATCAAATAAAATTTGATACCAAAAAGTACAAAGAAAGATTATCCCTATCAAATTCCATCAATCAAAGAAACTATGAGGAAAAATCAAAAAGGGAAAAGTACCCATCAAATATTTCCACAAAGGAAAAAGCAGGCTTCGCAAGCAACATACAAATTATATCAAGCAGTTGGTCCTAATGCCATGTACACTTTTGTATCCACCCATCACTGCTCATCTTCCCAAGTTTGGAGAGTCAAAGGTTCCAAACTATCAACCAATCCATCTTTTATCCCTAAATGCACTCCATCCATGCCTCCACACATGATATTCAATACTCACATTGACCATGTATTGGCAATGACCCTTCATTATAAGTATTCAAAGGGCACTCTATAGCAATGTGCGCAAAAAGACAAAATTAACTCTGGTATCGACAAAGCAGATCAAGAATCTCAATAGTTGCATTCAAGTGCACATATCTTAGCAAAGTATCTTCTTCAAATAGGATATTGATGGCACATTATGATAGAAGCATCTACATTGACACCACTAGGTGGTTCAACATGAGCTTAAAATCCTTCAAAAATCAAAAGTAAAAAAAAAAAAAGAGTATGAAAATCCAAAAAAATCAGAAAAATGATTGAAAACAATAAAGAAAAAAATCGTCCTCCAATGAAAACTACTACAGTGGTGCTTTGGGTAGGTACCATGATGAAAACCTAGAAAATAGGCATCATGTGTAGAATCGAGTATCTGCATGAGCCAATTCAAGTGGAATCTTCTCATCCCATCCATAATAAATCCAACATTCCATCCATCACAACCATAATAAATACATCCATCCATGAACCATTTATCCAATCCATGTGCATATATTTGCATCCATAGTCCAAGTTATCTTGATCTTGAAAAAATTTGGTGCACACTTTATGCTTGCTTATGGTAAACATCTTAACATGGATCATTTTCATTGATCTTATCCTACCCAATGTTATCTAAACCATGAAACATTATCCAAATGGGCATTATTTATATAAACACCTTATCTTATCACAAGATAATCCTTGACATCCTTTGTGTGCTTACCATATCCATTCATCCATGCACCTATCCAAGCATCCACCCATGGCATTTCATACATTGCTACACACTAGGGGCATATATTTACATCTTGCTTTAGGAATAAATCTTGATCTATATCCTCCATCTTATATGGTAATCCGAACATTGGAAAACATGAAATAAAATTGGTCAAGTATTTGTAAGAGAAAATCCAAATCACTAGCCCATGGCATATTTTGATGAGAACATGTTCTTTATCAAGCTTTATCTTTCATCGAACATCAATCCAAACAATCAATATCAGTTGCATCTAACGTGTGATTCAACGTCACATGAAATCATCCAAAACCATTTTTTTTCCAAAATCAAGCTTCAAAATATTGATCAATCAAATCCAATCAATTCATCATCATCCCATTCCTCGTGTTAACACTATCCTTGCATTGTTGTGTATCCTCAACAATGTTATCATCATCAAACCTGATCAATCAAATCCTTGCATTGTTGTGTATCCTCAACAATGTTGTCATCATCAATCCCTTGTCATCTTGGGATATCCATCCTAATCCTTGTGTTGCTTAACACTATCCATGCATTGTTGTGTATCCTCAACAATGTTATCATCATCAATCTATCAATTTGATTAATCAACCTTAGCTTGGTTTTCAACAAAATCCCAAAAAAGATCACTAATATCATCACACATATCCATATCCAAAATGTCAAAATCATGCGAAAAATCCAAAAATATCCAAAACATATCAAAAATCCAACAACACTTAAAAAGTCAATAAACATCAAAAACATGGTAATCCGAACTAAGTTGTCTCTGAGCTTAAACGTAGGCAAGGTTGATCTTTGATCAGTCCATGAGACACAAAATCCAAAAACATTCATAAAATATTAGAAAACACAAAAACATTGGAAAATTGGAAAGTCAAAACATTTGTAAAACATCTCAAAAAATCCAAAATAGCCTCAAAACATTTCAAAAAACATCAAAAACATCCAAATATTTGAAAAAAATCCATCTGTCTCATTTCGCTTTCACCTGCAATAATCAATCATCGATAATAAATCAATTGTCACCTTCATTCTTTGGCAACACAAATAGAAACAACCACAACAATCAGCAAAAGAAAACTTCAAATTCAAAATCAAAATCAAACTCTTGATCATTCGCAAACATGTCAATTGACCTTATATCAATAGCCTTTCAAACATCCTATCAACTTGCCACCATCCACTAAAATGTCCTAGGATGTATCCTTCCTAGAATGGGCATTATCTTTTGCAAAAACACTTTGGATAAACAAAACGGTGTGCCACCATCCACTAACATGTCCTAGGATGTATCCCTCCAACAAGGGGCATTTTCTATTGGAAATCATTTTGATTCTTATCCTAAACAAAACAAATCCCTCTGGACTAAAGGTGTGAAGAACATTGACTTGTTTGTGTTCTTGATCTTTTCCTTTTGATTTATCTTATTGCGCTCATTCCAATGATCTCTCGATGATATCTAATCAAAGTAATTTAGAGAGAAAGGAATGGGGCATCAATCATTATTTTTTTGTCTGTTGTGCTTGTTGGACATTCTTATAATATAACTTGGTGAATACATGCTTTGTTAGGTATTTCCTAGCAAGGTTTCTATATGTCAAGTGTGAACAAGAATACTCCTATTTGTTTGTCGATTCAAATTCCATCGCACTAGGTACAACACCATCCTTGTACTTTATACCTTGATGCATCGTATCTAGGTGTGTTATCAAACATAAGGTAAGTAGCCCTTTTAAAGTCTCAATTCTTGATAAGCAAATCATCCATTTCTCATCATCATCTCTCATAAATTTGGCTTGTTGAATCCTCTTGTCATCATCTCATTTCTTCTTTCCGCGCTAACATCATACTAGGATAGTTAATCATCATCGCCATTGCATCCATCTTGCATCCACAAAACATTAGCATACATAAATCTCATAATCATAGCATTGTCACATCATCCATCTCATCCATCTCACATCCATTGTATCATCATTTAAGTTGTTTAGGATAATATAGATTGGTTATTCTAAGCATCTTAAAACTGGTATCTCATCATAACCATCCATGTGCCCATCTTGAACCTCTTTGTCATGAGATCGACCCTCAAATTGAATGTTTTTGCTCGATATCTTGAGGGGGGGAAATGTGCCAGCATACTTCTTTCCTCTGGGGCATCCAAACAAAAATTAGAAAAATTTTAAATTTTGATGGCGGCAAGTTTATTCTTTGAACCAACGCAACAAGTACATTGATTCAAAGAGGAGCAAAATGTAGACATGCAAAATTAGCATCATGCATTTAACTAATTCATATTCATTCATTCATCAAATAAATCAAGTTTATTTGATTAATCTCTAAAGTCCTCTATTTAAATTAAATAAATTCATCTTTAATACTAACATCATTACTTTTAGCTAAATAAATCAAACCATTTATTTAACTAAGTCTAAATCATTTTTCATCTCCTTTTGATTTATTTTAATCCATAAATCTAAGTCAAAAAGTCAAATCATCTAATCCCTCATTAATTTAACCTAATCCTAACTAATTTAATCTAAACTCATGTCACATCCTCTAGCTTTTCCCATTTTCACAAATAAATCATTTATTTGATTTATTAAATCCTCTTTTTCATTCAATATATGGCATCTTTAGGGAATATTCCTCCAATTTGAATTTTCCGTCTCATGACTTGTCCCTTCCAACATAGCATTAACTCCCCTCTTACATGTCCCCCACTTGGAATTTAAGTCTCTTTTCTTCCTCCAACAAGCCACCTTTCAAATTTGTAAAGGCCACCTAATGTCATTTATTGGCACATTCATCAAAACTTGCACATCCTCCATCCATCCATCTCTTGACAAGTGGCACCTTGCCATTGGTTGAATGTTAGTTCCACATTGCTTCATTTTGGGCATTTCTCCATTCTATCATTCTATAAATAAGAGGTCGTTTTCCTCATTTCATCATCCACAATCTACAACTTTATGAAAAGTTACTCTCTTCACATTGAGAGCTAATTTTGTCCATTATCATAGCATTGCATCTTTATCATGAGCTTATCAAGGATTGGGAAAGGGCTTCTTTCCACATCAAAGAAGAACCAATCCACTATGAGATAGATATGTATCATGCTTTTTATGCTCTCAATTATTTTATTTGATATTTTATTGTTTTGATTGCATTGTGAAGCATGATTCAGTATTTGATAGGAGTGCTTAGTTTGGTTTAATTCATTTGCTAATAACACTAATGTTTGTTGGTATTTGAATTGCAAAAAAAGTACTCACACAATCAATTGGATCTAATGATTCAATCAATTGGCTCGAATTTAGAGAAATAAATATAGAAGTTGCAAACTACATTTAATATTGTTCTATCGAGATTTGAGATATTATTCATATGGCTAGCTTCCACGCAAATAGCATCAAAGAGGGAGATGTTGCAATGGACTAGGTACTAGAGAATATCCATGCAACATGTGACGAACTTGCATGTTTTAATGATTTTATATGACAGTTAGGATATTATGAATATTATGGAAGACATGATATTCGTGGTTAAAAGGATTTATATGTATACAATTGACAATAATAATTATGTTAACATATTTCATTGAATTTCAAATAAAGTTTTTAGATTTTTCAATTCTATGCTATAATACTATCTTAGATTAAATTAAAAATTTATTACAAAGTTCAAGTCTCATTTTTCTTACTATATACAAAGTTTTAATTAAATTAATCTAATTAATAATATTTACATTACAATGTCTCCAAGATTTCATACATCATATTGCTTTATCAATCATTGAATAATTGTACTTAAAACAAAAAAAGATGGCATACTATTAATTCTAGGTATTTATCTTCTAATAAATTATTCTATTTTAACAAATAGCTTTTATAATTATAGATAATTTATAATTTATAATTATTTAAACTATCTCTCAATTATTTGATATATTTAAGTTTAAATTCGATCATATGTATTTTTTATATGTTTTCAAAATCCTTTTTAATAATTAAATCACGTAATATCAAAACACTTACCTTATCTCTAACCATATATCTAAACCCTAAACCTTAAAATAATCTAAAACCTAATGTTAACCCAATTATGGTTGAAATATGGTTAGTGTTGTGAATAGAGTTGGGATTAGGGTTACAATTAGGGTTAAAGTTAGGGTTAGGGTTAAAGTTAGGGTTAGGATTAAAGTTAGGGTTAGGGTTAAAGTCAAGGTTAGGATTAAAGTTAGGGTTAGGGTAAGAGTTATGATAAATATATATACAATTATACTATGGATTAGGGTTATCAAAAATAGAATTAGGGATATGATTAGAATTAGAGTTAGGGTTAGACTTACAATTTTAGTTAGGGTTAAAATTATGCTTTACAGTTAAGGTTAGGTTTGGGGTTAGGTTTAAGGTTATGAGAAATAGGGTTAGAGTAGGTTTAGGGTTTATAATTAGGTTTAGAGTTACGATTATGGTTTGGATTAACAATGGGATTATGGCTAGGGTTTATAGTTACGATTAGGGATTTAGTTACCTAGGATAATTACAATTGTAATTGTAATCCCAAACTTTATCATAACCCTTTATTTTTAAAATAACCATGTTTGATTATTTTCTCACATTATATATTTTTTAATGTCATACATAACATACAAAACTAATTTATTTTTTATGTTCTCACATAAATTAAACTATTATATGTCATATTTAGCTATGGGACAACAAAAAAAAATTGAATCTGAAAAACAAAAAAAACAATACCAAAGAGAGCATCACCATTAATATTGAAGATGATGGAAGGAACAAATGATTTATGCAAAAAGGGAAGCACGAAAACAATGATGCAGTGATGTAGATAGGAAAAGATATGCACGAAGAATATCTAAGGTGACAACAGAGCAATTGGAAGTTGAAAGAAGGTTGCAGGAAAATATAAACCAAAATATGGTTGATCAAACAACTCCACAACATCCCATTTCACAAAGACAGGAAAGTTAAGAAGATGAAGTAAATCTCAAAAATCTTACTAGAAATATACATCAATGAACATCTGAACAACAATCTCATTCTAAACAAAAGCAACGAGAACAAAACATTCCATGTCCAAGGAAGAGTCAAGAAAATGTAATAAAAAAAAATTCAAATTAATATTGATGAAGAAACTTCTAGATTGATAGAATATATTACAGAAACCCCTCCAAATTTAGGTCAACAAAACTTGCATTTTGTGTTAGAATCAGATGAAAAAAACATCAAAAAACTAAATAGATTACTTTCAAGTGATTTTAAAAGAATGAAAATGGTATTTTGTCAATGTATAGATAAGTTGGAGTCACTAGCAATGTGTTATGCCTACCAAGAATGCTACATTGGAATAAAATTCGTGTGCACGCTTGAAGGTGCAGTTTGCAACAGGTGTAGACAAGAAAAAGGAAATAATATATTTTCATATGCAAATAATTTGGATACTAGTCCCCAACTGATTGAACTTACAAACCTCACTCAAATGGAAGAAATGTTGATTACACATGTCAATCCAATTTTTCAAGTGACAGATGCAATTGGGGGACAGTTTAAATACAAGACCACACAATAAGTTTTCCCAAAATATAGAAATTCAAGATGACAATTTCTATTCTAATGTTACTATTGATGAAAATTCTCTTGAAAATATATCAATTAATTCATATCAGAATATTTTTGAGCAACTCATAATAGTGAACATGGATTTTGATTTAGATGTCAACAAGATTGTATTTGGTGGTCCACTAATCAAAACATATGAGTGTAATGTAATTGATCACACTACATTGATGGCATCGTAACCACCAAATGCATAGAAGGAAATTCAATTAATACATGCATGGGTGAACAATCCAACTGCAAATCCAACTGCATTAGTTGACTAGCCAATTATTGGCGGATCTCTAATAAATGAGTATGCTACAATAGGTATATTTGATATGTAATTTTTAACATTATTCCTCAATGGCAGATGTGATTGGTTGGAACCATGACTAAGGATAGTGCATCTTCATGAATTTTTCAAGAACCTATTTCATTATAGAGATAACCACTTCGGTAAGCATCCAATATTCTAGTATTACATGAGGAATATGATTATAAAGAATTGCACACAAATTTGGTTGTCAATATTTTTAAAAAGAAGTCTACCAGACATGCCCATAACAATAAATGATCTATGTGAACACATGGAAAACATGCCAAAGTATCATTTGGTAGAAAATTGATGTGATTTGAAACCAATTTGAGAGGCACACCTACAATATTTTTTACCAGGTTGAATGTAGTTTTTTATTGGTCATATTTACATGCATTAATGTTTCGAACAACACCCACTAATCTATGAGAAGCACAAATTTCACAAAAACAAAATGTCATCGAATACCCTCAAATTTTAGCACAATACATGCATTTATGTAACACATACTTTAGAAAAGAGATACTTGAGAAATGAATGAGTGTTAAATACTACTGGTGCAGATACAAGTGGAAACATAGAATTTCAACACATGTTCATGGATCCATATGGATGCCAAGAGCACCCAATATGGAAAATATTGATTGGGATAATCAAGAACAATGAAAAAATGTTGAAACTTATTTACACTATATTGTTCACGCATGGAATCTGTAAACACAGGTTTTGGTACCCTAATGTTCTCTTTTACTTCTAGGATTTTTTACCTAAAAGGAAAGGAATAGGGTAAAGACCGGCTATGTTCACACTCAAGATTAATGTAAAATGAATGAAATATGCATAGATGAGATGATATAAATCCAAATAATTGATAAAATAGATTGATTTGGTATGTAAAACTAAGAAATGCAAAGTGTTTGAAAACATATGATATGCAAAAAGAACTAAAAACATAAACAAACAATAAAAAAACTTTTGAAACTAAATGAGGTGCACCTAGTGGCGAAAAGTTGATGTGGAAAGGTTCTGGAATGCTACAAAGTTTACTATTGAAGCTCACTAGGACTCATTTGCCATAGATGGAAAATTAGTCATGTTTCTAGTGAAAACTGTTAGAACAGGTTTCAAGATGTCGAGAATAGAAAAATTTAGAAAACACTTTTTCTAGCCTCACAGTGGGACTCATTCACCATAGATGGAAAATTAGTCCACGTGTAGATTTCTGAAAAGTCAAGGGTCAACTTTGTGGGTCTTGACTTGCACTTTTCTGCCTAATAGGTTGTCATATCCGAATTTGGAAAAACTGACGAGGAAGTGTTCTCCAAGCTTCAAATAGGGTTTTTTTTTACTTTGAATGATCATTGAAAATTTGATGACACTTTTAAGACCTATCTCTTTGAAAAATTTGCATACAAGACCTACAAGAAACACATGCAAAGAGAAAAAAAAGTGTTCAGGGTTAGAGTATAGGGATATGTAAATAAAAAATATATCAAAGTTGTATACTTTATAATACATAATTTGCTCTCTACTTGCAATGGAATGAATGGGGTGATTATAATGTAGCCATACCTGGTGTGTGTGGCAGAATGTAGTATGCACAAAATAAAACAAGACCCGATTTCCACCCTACCATATTGGCTCATGGAGTGTCATGCGCTCTCACCAAACCCCCGAGCAATAAATTAAATTGTCCACCACTATGATCAATGGTTAGAGAAATGTTTTGACTGCCAATGACTCAATACAAGATCTAATCGCATGAAAATTCCTACGAAGGACAATTGTTTTAGTTAGTAGACAATAAACAAATGACAAAATATAAAGACTTATAGAATTAATTAGAAATGAGATGCAATGGAGTTGCAGTACAATAAAGTAAGTAAAAAAAAATCTAGAAATGCCTTGTGCACAGAATGGATTGGAGTCTGGACATAGAAAAGGAATCGTGCTCTCCACCCTACCATATCAGGTCATAAAGCATCATCCACTATGACCAAATCCCCAAGCAGTAACATTAATTGTCCCCCACTTTGGTGAACATTGAAGGAAATGCTTTTGCACTAAGGAAATTTGTTCAGTGGAAATCAACGTTATACATTTTTTTTAATTTGACATGGACTTGTAAAATGAGAAATGGAAAAAAAGATATGTAGGTTTACATTGTATACAGATGGAATATAGGCGAAGGCCCTACAACATGCAAATATGGAATCGTAAATCCATTTAGCATTTCTGTGGAGCACTACATCTTGTATATGAATACAATGTAGCTATAATTTAAAAGTGTTACAATGGGATAAACCTACATAGAAGCAAACTATGAACTTTGGTACTGCAAACATGTCTTATCAACAAGCAACATCTAAAACACAAAATTTGAGTGGCTTTATAATTTATAAGCAAAATATATGTAATAGGACAATTACATGTCACATATAAAAATGATAATGAACTGAGTTTAGAGATGTTGTAGATTCTATATGCATAGAAGTGAAGAGAAAAGGAGAAGTAATTCACTTACCATAAAGAAGAGAAACTTTTGATGATGATGATAATGAATAGTTTTGCTAGAGAATATCATCTTGTTTGATTTATAGTGTACTGTAACTGTTGGTATGTACCCTACAATTTCTAGCAAAATACAAAGGCAAGTTTACACAGTTCAATTGAGTGATTCAATTGCTTGCTATTTGGTGCAATGTTTCTGTATTCCTAACCTTTGAGAAAAATGTGAGCCTTTCTAAAGAGGAACATATATATGCATTGTTGATTGCACAAAGCACAAAAAAAATGTGACTGGCAAACCAATGGGTAAAAAAAACCCAGGGTAGCGAGCAACAAACCACAAAAAGAAAATTGGATTATGTTAAGAATTTTATTCCATTGCAAACATAGCCAGAAAATCAAGGCCATACAAAGAAGCATAAAAATAAATTCATGTTGAGAAGCCCATGCAAACCACTAGCTTGTTTTCGAAGAAAAGCACTAGCAAAAAAATATCACAGGGGACACGCTCTAAAATTTGATCCATGAATGAAAAAATATTGGTTTGAATAAAATATATAGTCTCTCCCAATACAACCTTACCAAAAAGAGAAAAATATACCCTAAGTCAGGGTACAACAATCAACTATCCCTTACAGAAAACAAGGCAACCTGTATAACTAGAGCTATTTGATTTGCATGCGCAGAGGAAACAAGCATCACTTTGCATAGCTTACCATGAGAACATTGTCTCATGTATGTGCTACATATATTGTCAATGGTTACAATAATTCTTTGCATTTAAAACTCACCAAACTAATTGAGCAGTTTGCGGTAGTTTCAATGACGCATTGTTCAACACTGGGTTGTGGATTGAGCTGCATAACATACACAACAAACATTATAGCCAAGAACCATATGAAATCCACATCAAGCATGGAACTAACATTAGGGGTCACAAAGCAGTAGCAAGAACACTTGGTAAGGATTAGATGGATACCCAGACATGATAGTTACCTAGAAAAATACATTATAGACACATGTCTACACAAAACTTTGCCAAGATAGTCCATGCACTTAGAACATTGTAAACAAGATGAAAACAGCATTCTCTTTAAAACAACTCACAAATAGTTGTAAATATGGAATTGTGTATGCATATATGCATAGATATCTAACACACAAAAAAATATCTACACACATTTGTACTAGGAATTTGTACAACACAGGAAAATCTCAATTACATGAATGTACATTTATCTATATGCATATGTAAATGTACACATACATACAACTATGTCCAAAAGTACATATATGAGCAAGTGTAGACAACGATACATCTCCTAGAAAGGACAAGAAGTCTATATAAATAAACAGTATAAAATTAAATTAGAAATATACACTTAAAACGTAACGAAATTATAACCAACATGAATAATAGAAAAGAAAACAACCAAATCTTTTTAACTTAAACATTATAATTTATACTTCATTGTCTTAATATGTAACCACTCAAACAAATAACAAAGAAATAGCAGTAGAAAGGAAAGGTATTTTTGATATGACAAGCAGTGTGAGGGAACAAAACAAACCAAATGTCCAGCCAACATGAACTATAAGAAATATGAAAGTCACAATTAGCCATGGTTGTTTTGGTGTTTATGGAAGTACAACAACTATCTCCAGAGACTATTGCATGAAAAAAGAAATAATAGAAAAATCTGATAGTAAGAGCTTGCATTCAGCTTCAAAGTTAAGCTTTGCAACCTTCACTATTATTTTTTTCAATCTTGTTTCTAAATTATAAGTTTGAGTTTTGATTAGAACAGTGAAAACAAACGGCATGTAGGTGATAGCATTGATAACAGACTAAGCACTTATATTGCAACATGTAAAGTTGGTTTTCTGACATTTGTAATAGGCTTGTTGCAGCCTCATCAAAAAAAATTTCCCAAAGCTCGCTTATGTGGTCTTTGATCTTTAGTTGCAATAAATATTGAAAGTCATAGTCAGCTATTATTCTCTAGCATTTTGGGCAAAACCATGTATTTTGCTTAGATTGTTCACACTTTTTCTTGCATTTCCTGCCATTCACCTCCAACATGCATGCAACATAATAGAATGCATCAGTTTTGATAAATTTAACTATTTCCTTGAGAGTATCTTGCAAAGTCTCTGGAAAGCCAAGGAAGTGGTCGAACATATTTGAAATAGTGACTCTTCCATTTCCTAGAGAAACCTTTCAAGGGATTTCCCAAGGGCCCTCAACAGTAGGTGGAACAATATATCCTTTTTTGATCAATGGTTGTGCTTTTGGTATGTTAGGATTTATATATAGAAGAGTCCATGCAGCTGTGTTAAGAACAAGTCCATTGAAGTACCCAACATGTGCATTTTTAATACCAAGGATGAGTGCTAAACCAAGGGTGTACAACCTCTCCAATTCATGACCCTTTGCTTCCCAGATTGAGCCCCACAAATTAACATCAATTGAAAAGGATGACAAATGATTAAGTTTAATAGTCTTCCAAATTTTTTGGGACTGATCCTTTCTTTGTATGGTCAAAACCATTCCCACATGCACCATAGTGCCAATAACATCAATTAAACTATTATTAGTGCAATTTCCAATTTCATTTAATGAGGTGAGCTTAAATACTTTGTCTGGCATAAAGGCCTCATCATCATACATTTTAACATTGAACTTTGATCCAAAATGATTTCCATCTAGCTATTCAACTTATTAAATTTTTTGTATGCTTGTCTCATTGATCCCTTTGACACATAATAAGTATGTCCCACCTCAACCCTATCACAATGCACGTCTACAATGTCATTAAAGCACAAAATCTGTATTTTTGTGCCCTTATCATCAATGATATCAAATTTTAATACCTTCGCCTCATTCCCTTGCTTGCTATAATGGTGCATATCCCTCTTTGTTGTTACACGACCTTTTATCATCTATTTCATTTGGTAATTATTCAACCCTTTAATAGGGATGATTTTTGTAGGAGCATCTTGTTGCCTTGGGGATGTATTAATTC
Source organism: Sequoia sempervirens (assembly GCA_007258455.2). Taxonomy (NCBI): domain Eukaryota; kingdom Viridiplantae; phylum Streptophyta; class Pinopsida; order Cupressales; family Cupressaceae; genus Sequoia; species Sequoia sempervirens. Next base: position 734,500,525 of record VDFB02271358.1, on the reverse strand, counting down.
CAAAGGTGGAGGCTCATTTGGATGGGGAGGTCGAATCACAGCCAAATTTTTGTTCTTCTTGATCTCTAAACAAATATTTAGGTTTTCCAATTAGCTTGCAATCTATCATCTTCATATCTAGGGAAAGTATGACAATTTCCCTAGAATGAAACGAACATTAAATACTTTAAAAGGAAGCCCCCACAAACAAGGAACCAAGAAACTACAAGTACAAGCAAGGCATAACTATATCAAACCTCAATTCTCGCAGCTTTCTAGACAAATAGTTTTTCAAGCACACAATCGAACCTATTTTCAATTCACCTATGAACAAAAGGTCATTGTATTTTGCAGGAAAAGTTCCCATCTACATGTGGGTACCATCAGATAGGACAAATTTGTACCAGACGATTGGGCTTTGATCACCTCCTATTTTTTGGTAAGACATTAGTTGGAGGACTAGAGATGGGATAACATTTCCAGCATCTATAAATTGTAGTGCATCTCTTGTTAAAGTTAGATTCACATTTTTAGCCTACAAGGAAATTAAACTCAGCATAGTGGCAACAATGAGATATTTATAATTATGACTCAACTCTAAAAGAAAACAGTAATATTGACACATTTTGAATCTAAGACATTTTCCCCTCTAACATATAAGTTACTCCAAAATGGCCAATAAATTGAAGGTGAAACAAGACAAACAATTCAAATATAAATAAGTTAGAACATATATCATAGTAATTGTTAATTCAAATGAAGTATATTCTTGGTTTGTTTGGTGCATTTGAGAAACAGTGAAGATAATTGGCAGCAACAATAAACTAAACAACAAACACACTTACAGGACTGTTGCTTGAGGATTTTTTGCTAGCCTCGGAAGAGCTAGAGGCTACCAAAATGGTTGCATTAGCTCTTTTAGAATTGAAGAGGTGCAGCGCCGGTGACTGGCTAGAAGGTCTATGACTTCAAAACACAACATGGGCACTCAATTTTTTTACAGAGGCATTAACAATATGATAGGAAAAGATTAATAATAACAATAGCTTCAATGATTCAAATAATACTTAACATACAATTGGTTATTCCAAGTTCACTCTTTCAATTTTAAAATCTCTCCTTTTTTTCCCTACAAACACCAAGAGTATGAAGGAAAAGAAACAATTAGGAAAAAGGCTTCAATGTTGTATATAACAATTAATATGAAGCATAACATTTGAAGTATGCCATGTCAAAATTTAGACAAATAACTATTTTGAGAAAACAATAAACATTGTAAAGAGTACATATGCGCATTGCTCACATCTACTTTGGCATACATACAAATCTACACACAAAAAAATTTAATATTGTCTCATTTATGGCTTTTGTTCTGTGTAAATGGTTGCAATATATTAAAATAGGTTGTGTTTTTCTCCACAACGTAATCTAATTGTTGTTTGCTAGCTTTGGCTATATTCCACTCTTTGCAATGCATAATCAAATACTTAATATTACATAGTCTATATTGTTATCCAAAACACATTCTTCACTATCAAATATATATATACATATACATATATATAGATATAGATATAGATATAGATATAGATATAGATATATACATATATATATATATACAATATTGATTCATTAATCATTCACATTTTGTGGCAGAGGCTTTGATTCACTTTGTTATTGTAAGTTTTTTGTGTTTTGTGGGTGTTCCATATGGGTCACTGTTGCAAGAAATATTTTTTGTGGCAATGGCTTGAATCGAATAAAATAGTAAATGTTAATCAATTGATATTGTTTTGCACAAGGCATTGTTCACAGTTGTTTTCTGGACAAGGCTATATTGTCTCATTTCTAGCCTCTAGTCAGTGTGGCCAGAAAAGCAAGTTGGTGGATTATGTTTTGATTTTTATATTAAAAGAATTTACTACATCAATAGAGAAGGCCAACGAAATGGTGTCAGCATTAGTTTTTGTATGGTTTCCATGTAGTGACGATAGTTTTAAGAAATAGCTAGCTTTTCAAGTAGTCACAAAGATAACAAATGCTTGAACAATGTTTGAAAGGGCACTGTCATATAACTATATTGATTTGTTTCTTACAGGCCCCGCTAAGAAAACAACTATATTGTTTCAATTTTTGATAAAACATTATTGGGTGTCATTCTCTAGGTTTAGCTTTTTCTTCAAGATAGCTATCAGCAATGGGGCAAGCATGCATTAAATACACATTCCTAGTCATTATTTCTTCAGCCTCAGAAAAGCAGTTGTCAAAGTGATGGACTGTATACTAAGTTTCATAAGGAAAACTTCTATATAGATAGTTAGAGGATATTTCTTGTGTTTTTAGGCAACGATGTTTGCACAAGAAAATCGAAATTGTCACCTGTGATAATTTTTTCCAACCTTTTTTTGGGATAAAAAGGCAGTGGTTTGCATGGGTTTGTGAATGTCAATTTGTTTTTTAGCTTCTTTCTATGACCACCATTTTCTGGCTATGGTTGCAATGGAATAAAATTATTAACATATTCTATTTTTCTTTTGCAGTTTGTTGCTCAGTATCTGGGTTATTTCTATCCATTGGTTTGGAAAGCACAATTTTTTTGGTCCTTTGCGATGAACAATGCATATATATATATATATATATATATATATATATATATATATATATATATATATATATATATATATATATATATATATATATATATATATATATATATACTTACATAAATCTATTCACCAATAGCCTATCAAAAATTGAAACAGTACAGCCTCTTGAGCTCCACCCCCTCAAAAAAAATGTCTTTTGGAAAAACAACATTAACTCTATAATATCAACTATTTTATTATGCATTGTAAATGAAAGTATATAGACAAAGCTAGACAACAACAATTAGCATTGGGCTATGGGAAACATTGGTTGGAATTTTCAGCGGCCTTCACATTTCTAGGTATCCAACACCATGTAGTAGGTGTTGGTTTTTTTTGAGAAAAAAAATTAAAAAAGTGTTTAGTAGGTGTTGGTTTTTTCTTAAAAAAATAAATTTTAAAAGCCTTAGAACTTGCTACAACATCTTTATCTCCATCATGGACTATAGAATTTGGTGCTTCACACCATATGGGCTCTTCACATGTTGTCTTTTCATCCTTAGAGCCATCAAGTATGTCCACAATCACCTTAGGTGATGATAATACCATATTGGTAAAAGGGAGAGGGTCTATTGAAGTTGAAGGAGAAACATTTTCAAATGTTCTAAGTTTACCTTCACTATCAACTAATCTCCTTTCAGTGTATCAAATAACTCATTGAGGGAAGGGAACAAGAGTACACTTCTCTCCAAATTCGGTTTAGATAAGAGAATTGCAAAGCAACGATTTGGTAGCAATAGGATAGGAAAATTACCAATCCAAATTATATACCTTCTCCATTTATTCGATACATATTTCTTCGAAAGAACTACTAACTCATTCAAACGAAGTTATCAAATTAGGGCATGAGTAGTTTGTCCATCTTAACTACCACTATCTTGAGCAACTATGTCAATAGAATATGGTCAAGGGATTATCTAAAGTTAGATATTCTAAAGGGCTTTATCAAGGTTGTACATTTGGAAAACATCCAGAAGCAAAATTTGACGACGGAATATCATGGAGGGCAGCACAAGTTTTAGAACTTATTCATAATGATGTTTCAAGGGATTTTTCCCATCTATATTTTACAAAGGGTAGATATGTTCTCACCTTTATTGATGATTTCTCATGCTTTAAATGGGTCTACATCCTTAGGAAAAAATTAGAAGTGTTTAAATCTTTTCAAGATTTCAAAGCTCTTAACGAAAAACAATTACGTTAGTGATCAAGGTTCTTCAAATAGATAATATTTGTGAGTATGTCAACAACCATTTTGAGTAGTTTTTCATATCAGATGGGGTAGACTTGCAGCACATAGTTCCTCATACTCCCCAATAAAATGGTGTTGTTGAATGAAAAAATAGATCTTTAAAAAAGATGGCTAATTGTATGATTCATTGCAAGGGCCTTACACCATTATATTGGGCATCTAAGCAATCAATTGTGCACGTTACATTCAAAATAGAGTTCCACATAAGGCCTTGAAGGGTATCACTCCCTTTGAAGCTTGGAAAGGATGGAAAGTAGTAGATGATCATTTTAGAGCTTTTGGATCTCATGCCATGACACCCATTCTAAAAGAACATCTCAAGGCTATGGATGCATAATCTAAACCTTCCATCTTTGTTGGATATCTAGATGGTGTAAAAGGATATAACCTACTCCACCCTACTGCACATGATTTTTTTATTGAGAGAATTGTTAAGTTTAAAGAAAAATCTCTTGAAACTATACTTGACACTTCTCAACATATTATGTTCTCACTAGATCCTAATTATAGTACTGATGATTCAAATCATTTTCAACAAATTCCTAGTGTAGTATCTTCTTCTCCCAGTTCTCTCAATGACAACAGTGATGAGGGTTCATCTTTATCTAGTTCATAGATTACATTGGAATTTTATATTTTTGCACGAGACTCACCCACATCTCACACACTACATAGGGCATATATAGGGGTATAGGATCCAACAAACAATAAAAAAATTCAAGTAGATTTTCAAGGGGGCCACATGCCTTCTTTTCTTTAGTTTATGATCCATATACATTTAGAGAGGCATCAGGTATACTAGATGGGATATTGCAATGGATAACAAATATGATTCCTTTATTAGAAATCACACTTGGGAATCGACTTTACTTTCTAAGGGAAGGAAGAAAATTCAATGTAGATGGATATATCAACCTAAATTTGTAGTAGATGGGTCAGTTGATGAACTTACAAAGCAGGTTTGGTTGTCAAAGGTTTTTCACAGGTTGCAACCATTGACTATACAAAAACCTTTGTACCAAATTCTAAGATGACTTTGTTTTGACTCGCACTAGCTACAACACATGGATGTGTTGTACATAAGATGAATGTGAAGAGTGCATTTCTTCATGGAGACCTTGAGGAGGAAATCTACATGGAAAAACCACCAAGTTTTGTTCAAGATTCATCCTTTGTTTGTAAACTGAGGAAATTTTTTGATGGCCTCAAACAAGCCCCTGAGGCTTGGTATGCCAAGATGAATTCCCACCTCCTATCTTTAGGTTTTACAAGATTCCATTTAGATCCTAATGTTCATTTATTATGGAAAGATGATTCACTTTTGATACCAGTTCTATTTGTTGATGATCTTTTGATTATCAAGAGTACTTCATTTTCCATTGCCTAATGAAGATATCACTTTAGGATAGATTTGACATGATAGAGGGTTTATTGCACTACTTCCTTGGCATTGATATTTCATAGTTCACTTTAGGGATCACTCTTGTGGAACCTAAGTATACTCTTGATCTACTTGCATGGTTTCATATGACTACTTGTAAACCATCTATGACTCCCTTTCTATCTGGAGTCAAGCTTGAGACTTCATGTACTACATCATTGGTTGATGCTACACTGTATCGACAAATTTTTGGTAGTCTTATATACTTGACTCATACCATGCTAAATATTTCCTATGTAGTAGGCATGGTTTCAAGATGATATGTAGGAGCCTCATGATACACATTGGAAAGAAGCCAAGAGGATCCTTTATTACATTCATGGTAATCTTGGGTTTGGGATTCCTTATAGATTTGGTTCATCAATTGACTTGGTTGGTTTTACAGATTCATATTGGGTTGATGACATTGAGCATCACAAGTCCACTTCAGGTTACAGTTTTTCACTTGGTTTAGGTCCTATCAACCAATCTAGCAAGAAGTAGAATTCTATTGCTATATCATCCATAGAGGTAGAGTTCAAGGGGGCTATTAACTCAACTATTGAGGTTATATGGCTTCAGGGTGTTCCTTCTAAGTTTGGTATTCCTTTTTGGAATCCTATAGTCATTTATTGTGACAACCATCTAGTACTATTTAGATATGCAGGAATCTAGTTCAACATCAATGAACCAAAAACATAGAGATTCATATGCACATTCTTGGCTAGAAGAAAATGGTATTGGTAAATTCAATTTATTAATAATGATATATTGTGCACTTCTTATGGGACACATTCTCTCAATATTTTATTAATGATATTAATATATTATGTGGAAATTTAATAGGAAATCCACAAACAAAATATTTAGTCTTGGTGTTAGACAAAATTATCAATGAAAAGTTAAGAGGATTGGTTTTAGATCATATTCTATTTTTGTCTTGACTCTATCAAATCAACCTTAAGAGATGATCTAGTCTAGTTTTGTTGTAAATTCTCCATATTCTTTTTGCAGAAAATTAATCAACTATAAAACACTTGAAAAATAAAGTATAATCTCAATTCCATCTACTATAAAACAATTGAAAAATAAAATATGATCTCAATTCCAGTTACTTTGGGTGGATTACGATGAACCTTTATTGTTAGAGAGTGATCCTAAACTATTTATTGACTAGAGAAAATCTTATCATAGATAAAACAAAGAAATCATTCGCCATTGATTATTCAAAATTGATCCCAAGTTAACATGTATACCTAAAAAATTCTAAATATATTCCCTCATTATTTCATTACCAAGTATATATTTAAATTAATTCTTAGAGGAAATATTATCATGGATACAACAAATAAATCCTTCTTCAATAATTATTCAAAATTGTTCCCAAGTTGGGTATGTGCAGAATCATCATGGAAAAAACAGGCCCTTAAGTGGCAAAAAATTCAGAAAAATCAGAGTTAGGCAACTTGACATAAAAATTTGAATAAGTTATCTATACTATTTCAAAAATATGTAAGAATAGAATCTATAGCAAATTCAATGTAGTTTCTAAACTACTAGGTTTTTTTAAATTATTTTGGGTTTGAAATTTCAATGCAGCAGTAGTTAAATTTTAGGGAAAAAAATAAGAAGTAGGTGTCTGTCTAACCACACTAACTACAATAAAATTATAATATATTTTCATAAGATTTTAGATATAAGTAGATGACTCATGTCCTGATGTGATGCATATTTTTTTACAATTTTTTTCCAAGTAAATAATTAATTATGATTTTTTTGTTACAAATTTTTAAAAATATAAAACCTATATGTCTAACCACCTTAACGTGGTAAAAAATTCATGAAATTCATTTCTTTTTTTTAATCCTATAGTATATGAAGCATAGAATGTGACACATGTTTCAGATTCAAAAAATGTGATACCGTTTGAAAGTTATAGATTTCTTTCAATTAGCCTATCAATCTAGACTTTAGTCGTAATTCAAATAGAAAATAAATAATAATTATTTATTAAATTCGAAGTAAGGCATAATTTATATTGATGGAAATCTCACCAACTCGCATCTTCTCTCTTCTTGATGGGTTTATATCCTTTCCTCTTTATCTTCTCTAGCAAGAAATCTCTTTCCTTGTAACCCATCAGCCATCGAAGGTTTCTTGTAATCTTCTATTTATTGCTTTTACTTGTATTGCCTTAGCATTGCCTATGTTTCCCAACTAGCAATGAAGAACAATTTCCTCATTGTTTTCTCTACCATCGATCACCATCTCCATGCCTTAGTTGTCTCTCTTCAAACCATTGAGGATACTACTTATCGAACTAAAACAATTTCATGTCACACCAATATTCACCCTCTCGCTGATCACCATCCTCGTCATCATTTGCAATGAAAAACAATGATGTAAATTGACCTATCACCTAATCTCCATCCACCATCTATTTATCCATGTCATCGCCACTTTCCAATTGGGTCCCACAAAATTCATTACCAACATTCACTATTTTCTCAATGTACCTTGTAGCCATGTATCAACCTCTTACTCATTTGTCTATCACCATTGATCTACTCACAATTCCTTCCACCTTCTTTCCATCAGAGTGTTGTGGGGACTTCAAATCCTCTCACCTCGATATGGAAAGGTCTCGTTGATGAAGCTCCTGTCGAGATGTTGAACAAACTCCTCATGACCTTGAGCCAAAACATATTTGTCCCCTCGATGTTGGAATATCAAAGGGACTTGCAATCTTCTCAACCTGAAATCCCATCATCACCTTGATACACCTTATCGCTTCATCAGAGGGACTCCCAAATGACTCCTAGATGTAGCTTTTTGGAATGTTTAAGGGACTTCGAATGTCATCCTACCAATATTTGAACCTCCCTCCAATGTGAATTCTATGCAACCATTTACTATTGTTGCTTTCACCATCAGTATGTTGGAGAGAAATGAAGTAAGATCTCTTTGAGATCTTCATGTCACACCGATAAGCTAGATTACTGAACATAGAATGTCAGATGAAGTCAAGGTACAAACCTTAGCTTTGTAGCTCAATGCCCAACTATTCATACTTGGAAAACTTAAACTAATTATCCCTTATTGAAAGAAAACAACACAAATTGATGGAAGATTTCTTGTATGCCCTAGAAGCTCTTGCATCAGAAACCCAGGGTAATTTGAAAATGTTTCATGAGTGTGACTCATAAACATTTGTGGATTTGATGCTCATTCAGAATCCATCTTGCTACATTATTCACCCAAACCTTCTTTCTCAACTATCCCTCTAACTTCATGTCTCTCCCATCTTTCATTCTTCCTCTATTTCTCCCTCTTTTCACATAATTCATCTCCCACCAACGTGTACATTATGAAAATCTGAAAATTCATAAATATCAATTTCTTCTTCTTAATGAAAAATAATGAGATTCATGCATTACCTCATCTCTGTTATTGCTGCAACCATTTGGTCATCATCACCCTTGGTTTCAACACCATGTTCCTTGTTCCCCATGCCTTCTAAAAGATAGTTTTCAACTGCAGTCTCTTCGGTGTTCATAGCATTATCAAAAGATCCATCCTCTTTTTCCTTTTCTTTAACTGCTTCAACTTCAATGTCCTCTTTTTCAATGTTCTCCATCACACTCAACTCTTTTACTGTAGTTGTAACCTCTATAATTTCATCCTTCCTGTCTTCCAATAGACATCCCTCAAATTAAGGTTCATTAATTTCTTCGCATTCATCCCCTTCTTCTTCCTCTATGCCACTTGTTTGACACCTTGATACATCTGGGTATGTGCAGGATCATGATGGGCCAAAAAGTGGCAATATGATGGGTATGTGGCTGACAACTATTTTTTTACCCAAAATTGATGAAACGAAAGGGTTTTTAAAGGAGATTCTTAGCTTTCCACCAATATCAATTATTCTTTATTTTGAATTTAATAAGTAATTATTATTCATTTTCTATTCAAATTATGACTAAAATCCTAATTGATAAGCTGATTGAAAAACATCTATATAGCTTTCAAACGGTATCACATTTTTTGAATCCAAAACATACGTCACATTCTATGCTTTGCATACTATAGGATTAAAAAAATAAAATTTGAATTTCATGAAGTTTTGAACAAGTTAAGGTGGCTAGACATACGAGTTTTTATATTTTTTAAAATATTGTAATGAAAAAATCATAATTAATTATTTACTTGGAAAAAAATTACAAAAAAATATGCATCACATTGGGGCATGAGTCCTCTACTTATATCTAAAATATTCTAAAAAATAATTATTATTTTACTGTGGTTAGGGTGGTCATACAAACACCTACTTCTTATTTTTCCCTGAAATTTAAGTACCACTGCATTGAAATTTAAAATTTTCACCAAATAGATTTTTTGTTTTTTCAAACAAACCTAGTAGTTTAGAAACTACATTCAATTTTCTACATATTCTGTTCTTACATATTTTTGAAATAATATAGATAACTTATTCAAATTTTTATATCAAGTTGCCTAACTCTGATTTTTCTGAATTTTTTGCCACTTAAGGGCCTATTTTTTCCATGATGTTCCTGCACATACCCATCTTATTTATTTCTTGCAATCAAAATATCATTAGAAGGATAATCAAAATTACCTTCAACTCTTCTCTTTTCTAATTTTCTCCTTTCAATCTCTTTTCCTAATCTGTCCACTTCTTGTTGCAATTCTATCATCTCAAATCTTATTTCTTCTCTCTCTCTATATATTTTTCTTTTTGATTTTATCTAGTCTGGGAATCATTGGAACCCATCTAATGACAAAATTCATTTCCTTCTTTCTCTTTTCCATTTTCAAGGCCTCACAAAGCTATAACAACACAAATCTTAAACCTTTAGGTTTCACAAATGTAAGATGCCTCCTTCAGTTATCTATTCATAGCCACAAGAACCTTAGTTCATCTCTTGCATACATTTACAAGAAAAATTCACACACACTCCAACCCTCAGATCCTGGTGCAAGCTACCTCACATTTGGTACTCTGCCTACACATTTAGGAACTCCTACTCTGATACCCATAAAAAAAGGTACACTCCTTACAAACTAAAACTTCACCACAATAACACAAGTTTGCATAGAAAAATTGCAAGAGTAAAGAAAAGCTTTCTTTTATTTCTAAAATGAAATTACACATTACATACCATCATATGGGCTTTGGTTACAATCATCTATAAGTCTACAAATCTGAAATAGATTCACTCTAGGCTCTCAGGTCTTTCCACCAGACTGTTACAACCGACTCTCTCTAGTCTAGCCTCTCTATCCCCCTCACTTCTTTGTCGGCTCTCTTCTCACCAACCTGTATCTTCTCTATTCCTAATGGGTTTATGTCCTTTCCTATTTATCTTCTTTAGCAAGAAATCTCTTTCCCTATAACCATGTCGAACATCTAGGGTTTCCTATAATCTGATCTTCATTTAATGCTTTTACTTGTCTTGACTTAGTATTGCCTCTATTTCCCAACAAGCAATTAGGAATAGTTTCCTCATTGTTTGATCTACCATCAATCACCATCTTTGTCCCTTAGTCATCTCTCTTCAAACCATCGATGACACTACCACTTATCATATTGAGACAATTCAATGTCACAATGATATTCACCCTGTTGTTGACCACCATCCTTGCAATCATTCACAATTCGCAACAATTATGTGAATTGACCTATCACCCAATTGCCATTCTCCATATGTATGTCTAGATCATCACCACTTCCCAACTGGGTCCCACAAAATTCATCACCAACATTCACTACCTTCTTGATGTATCTTGTAGCCACATATCAACCTCTTACTCATCCATCTATCACCATCGATCTCCTCACATTTCCTTCCACCTTCCTGCCATCGAAGTGTCATGGGGACTTCAAATCCTCTCACCCAAATATTCCAAGGTCTTGTTGATGAAGCTCCTATAGGGATGTTGAACAAACTCCTCATGACCTCTCATTGAAACATATTGTCCCCTTGATATCGGAATATCAAAGCCTTGCAATCGTGTTAGCTTGAAATC